>OY744475.1:61325468-61925468 GCA_963556175.1 Tipula confusa | reverse complement strand
ACAGAAATTTGAGAAAATATATTGCAATATATTTGCATCTACTTAGATAAAATGGTTCAGCATCTACATAGAAAAAATGTTTCTGGAGCAGTGGCGAACCTACAAGGAAGCAAACCCCGTCCGGCCGTCCGTTGGGGGCCCAGTGGTCTTTATTTTCGTAATGAAGAAAAAATGTATGTAAAAAAAATTCTGTTACCTATTAAGCAAAACGACATTATACATTTTGTCTGTAGGATTTTTATATCAATTCAGTCCTCCTTTTTATAGTTGATTTTGAGTTACAATTAAATGCACATTACCAAAGAAGTTTCTTGTTTTTACCTTAGATAAACAAAATGTTTAGATATTGAGCTTAAAATCGGGCGAGCAGGATGATTTTAAATAATAATAGTTACAAACAACAATTTAAGACGTATAATTAAGATCACTTAATCGTCTCGATTATTGCTCGTTTAATTTGCGAAATTTTGCGTCAAGCAAGTTCACACGCATGCCTAACTCACCATATTTTCATTAAACTTTTAAAATATAAATAAAATAAAACTCCACATTTTGTCCAATTTATATGTTGGACTGACTTTTTTATCCTTTATCTCGAATTTAAGAGTATGATGCGAGTACTACACATAGGCTGAACCGTCTTACTATATTGGCTACTGCTTTTACCCACGATGTCAAGTTCTTTCTCTTTTTCTAAAAGTATTTTTTTCTAGGTCCTTTGCTTTTTCATTGTGGGGTCCAGTTCATTGATCACCTTGATAACTTGGTGGTTAGTATATTGCCAATTCATCACTATTTCCGTTTTCTACTTATTTTGATTTCAACAATCTCTAACTGTTTTTTCTGTGCAGTTTGATATTTGCTATATGGTGTTTGGCCAGAAACACTCCAACATTTATCTTAACCCCTGTAGTTTCTGTTTGACTTTTTTTCGTATCTTGCGGAAGAGGACAGAATTATTATAGGTTTTATGCACCATGCTTAATGTATATTAAAATCTCAAAAATTATTATTTAATTTAAGGCAAATGAGGGCTAAGAATTATGTTTGAATATGAATTAGTAAACTTTTAGATCTATGAATTTTATAATATCAGTTTTGTGGATACAATTAAGTTTTTTGATTAAAAAGTTCTTTAATTTAAAAAAAAATTATTTAGAAATTCGAATTTTTTAATTTATAAGTTTAACTTCTTTAATTTAAAAGTTCAATTCTTTAATTCAAAAGTTCAACTCCTTTAATTTAAAAATTCATGTCTATTGATTCAAAGCTTTATATTAATTTAAAAGCTCAAATCTCTAAATTAAAAGTTCAATTTCTTTAATTTAAAAGGTAAATCCTTTAATTTAAAAATTTATATTCGTTTATTTAAAGTTTAATTCTTTAATTTACAAGTTCAACTTTTTTAATCTGAAAATTCATATTTATTAATTCAAAACTACATTAATTTAAAAGCTCAATTTTTCAGTTTTAAAGTTCAATTTCTTTAATTTAATGGTTCAATTCTTTAATTTAAAAATAACTTTTTTAATTTAAAAGTTTAACTTCTTTAATTTAAAAGTTTGTTAATCCAAAACTTTATATTGATTAATTTAAAAGCTTAATGATTTATTTTTAAAGTTCAATTTCTTTAATTCAAAAGTTCAAATCTTTAATTTATAAGTTCAGCTTCTTTAATTTAAAAGTTAAGTCCTTTAATTTAAAAATGTATATCCGTTTATTTAAAGTTTAATTCTTTAATTTAAAAGTTTAACTTTTTTAATCTGAAAATTCATATTTATTAATTCAAAACTATATTAATTGAAAAGCTCAATTTTTTAGTTTAAAAGTTCAGTTTCTTTAATTTAGTGGTTCAATTCTTTAATTTAAAAATACATTTTTTAATTTATAAGTTCAACTTCTTTAATTTAAAAGTTAAATTCTTTAATTAAAAATGCATATTCGTTAATCTAAAAGTTTAAATCTTTGATTTAAAAGTTCAACTTCTTTAATTTAAAAGTTCTTATTTATTAATCCAAAACTTTATATTGATTAATTCAAAAGCTTAATTATTTATTTTTAATGTTCAATTTCTTTAATTCAAAAGTTCAATTCTTTAATTTATAAGTTCAACTTCTTTAATTTAAAAGGTAAGTTCTTTAATTTAAAAAATCATATTTATTAATACAAAACTTTATATTAATTTAAAAGCTCAATTCTTTAAATTTAAAGTTAATTTTTTTTAATTTTAAAAGTTTAATTCTTTAACTTATATATTTAACTTGTTTAATTTATAAGTTCAGCTTCTTTAATTTAAAAATTAAGTACTTTAATTCAAAAATGTATATTCGTTTATTTAAAAGTTCAACTTCTTTAATTTAAAAATTCATATTTGTTAATTCAAAACTTTATATTGATTAATCTAAAAGCTCAATTCTTTAATTTATAAGTTCAACTACTTTATTTTAAAAATTTATATTGGTAAATTTAAAAGTAAAGTTCTTAAAATTAAAGTAATTGAACTTTAAAATTAAAAAATTGAACTTTTAAACTTCTTTAAATTAAAAATTCATATTTACCAGCCCAAAACTTTATATTGAATTTAAAAGTTAAATTCTTAAATTTAAAAATTCATATTCGTTAATTTAAAACTTTCAACTCTTTAATTTAAAAGTTCGACTTCTTTAATTAAAAAAATTTTATTGGTAAATTTAAAAGTAATATTCTTTAATTGAAAAGTTCAACTGTTTTAAATTAAAAAGTCAACTTCTTTAATTTAAGAGTTACATTTTTGAATTAAAAAGTTTGTATTGGTTAATTTAGTACACACCAATTTTCCTATGAGAAAGTTGAAACTTAAAAATTTAACTAACCTCGAAGTCATGTATCGTCTGGTATGTATTGCAAAAAAGGAATTAAATCAAAATCGTTAAACTACCGACATTTCATTACATTTATAATCAATTCATTTAAGTTTTCTAAATGATAATGAATTTTTAAAAGATTTTCAAGCTACTAATATCTGTCACTGTTATTGACAGTTACATAACATTTTTTTTATGGAATAAATAAAACAAAAACACAAAAAAAAACTTTTTGGAATTCCAACTTTTATGTTTTCCAAATTAGGTAATAATTCATCGTGCATTATATTTTCAAAATGCATGAGACTGGTTCTGTTTTTAATCAATGTGAATTTTATAACTCATTCTGCATTGTTTAGAAAAAAATGATTTTGGTCTCGTTTGTACATAGTAACAGACGATGAGAAAAAAAGCTTTTCTTCGTTTAAATATCGAATATTCATACATGTACAGTAAAGATTTTGAAAAATTATTATTGTTATTTTTATTATTTCGTATGATTATTGTTATTACATTGAAACATATTTGTTTGAACTTTTTGTCCTTGAACTTTTTACTTGGGTACATAATCGAGTATGCAAACGAAAAATGTACACTCACCACAACATAATATCAATTATGAACATAACTTTTTTTTTCATGAATGATGACTATGTACGTTTGTATTCCGAGTACATCGATAATGAGGGGTAAGGAAAAAAATTGATTTATGAAAAAAGTACGATTTAAATTACTAATGGAAACATTTATGCATATGTATTTAGGGTAGCAACAATATTAGAATCGTTAAGAAAAATATTTAATTAACTAAAAAGCTTTCGTTTTGGTTTATATCCAAGACATGAAATTATTGGTTCCAGAGTAAAATTTACAAAATACACCAACAAAATGTAAAGCGTGGTATACGTGTGGGTGTCTTTTATAATATTCTGCTTAAGATGTAAAAGCACCAAAAATAACGATACATTTTGTGTGGGTGTGTGAGCTACCATTTAGATGGAAACATATAATTTTACGCGCGAGAAACAAAAAAAAAGTTTTCTCATTTTCCATGAATTATTTAACAATTTTAAAAGTCAGTTCAAACAAGACCTAAGTTTTTATTTGTGTGCACAATGAACGACTGCGTGTACAAGAGGGCTTTCGAAATATTATTCTTATTATTCATATAAAAGGTGTTATATATGTATATCCTTCAGGTTCATGGTATGTTTACAATCGTACAGTAGATACAAAATGAAAATTGATATTTTCAATTTCAAAAGTTTTTTTTTTTTTTTTGTTCAGAACTAAAATATAAAACGAGAACATTATTATTTTATTTGATTCGATTGAATTTTTATTTTTTTCGTTAGGTTAGTACAAGACAATGGATTGGAATACGACTGATGGGGCAGGCAGGCGGTGTAGGAGAATAATAAAGATATATAAGGAGAAAGATGTACAAACAAACTAAAGATTTTAACATTCGTATATGACTAGAATGGGAATTTGTTCTGTTTTATTTTAAGAATAAATGGAAAAATTTATTATTTAGTTTTGATATTTGAAAGATGAATTTTTACAGTACTATACATTTTCTCTGTATATTGCCGCCACCTTAGTTAAATTTTCATTCATATATTCATTAAAAATATAAAAGTTGAATGAATATAAATTGTTTAGGTTATGATGATTCTTTTCTAATGGGATTATATATATATATATATATATATATATATATATATATATATATATATATATATATATATATATATATATATATATATATATATATATATATATATATATATATATACTAATCACGAGCAATGTATTGTAAGGTAACTGACACAGTGACATGATCTGCCTGGATAAAATAAATGCGAGATATATTATTAAAACGTGTGGCGGATGAGTTATTGGCATATTGTAACATACAAAAACATTCTACTTTTTTATGTATCTTATATACATATACACCATGACATGATTATGTAAATCAGCATAATAATATTGATTATAATATTACATTTCCTAAACAAACCTACAAAAAAAAATACATATCCTTTTTGTGTTATGTACATAGCTAGATATGTATACTTCCACACTCCTTCAATACACCAAAAACACTGATTAACATAAATTTATTCAAATCAAAATCCATCATTTCGTCGTTGTCGTCTGATTCTTTACCCAAAGAATATATACACTTTAAGAATAAGAGTAGTATATACGCAACTAACAATCATATCGTTGTTGTGAAAATAATTTTGCTTCTTTTGACGACGATGATGATGATGATAATGATGATGGTGTTGATGATAATCAAACAAAAAAAATTATCTTCCTATTTAACGTATATATATATATATATATCTTACGTTTTTCCCAGATCGCAAAACACAGAAAATATACAGAAATAAATGTGTGTGTGTAAAACTATTTAAAGCAAAATTTTACTATTGATCCATAAATTAGTTATAAATGGATATTACAGATCCACCTTCTGCTCCCAATAAACAACGTTACTAAAAATCAATTTCATCAATTTCTGTTGATCAACAAAAAAAAAAAAAAACAAAGGAAAAGTTATTTTGTTTATACTATATACTTTGCTAAATAGTCCAAGGGGATGAACAAAATCGAAAATATCGGCAATATAAAGTTACACAAAACAAAATTCTAATTTAGTCACAAGTTTGTGATACAATTTTTCATAACAAGCATTTTTTTTAATATGTTGAGATGGGTGTGTAACATTGATGTTTACCTGAAATATTTTTTTCAATTAGTTTGTTGAATTTAATATGCAGATTGCATTGTATCATAATATTGTAAAAGGCCACGGCAAGCAAAAAATATCATTATATTTGACCAAAAACAATTTATGGTACAAAAATGGGTACTTTGAATAAAGTACTACGCTAAGTACGAAATCCTAAAGCTGTATAACAAATAAAAATCCAAGGATGATCAATTGCTATCATTTGAAAAAATATAAGAGTTGCCTTTAAGCACCTAATGTTTGGTACCATCAAACATTAAATATATTCCAGAACATTGTGGAGTGTCAAGTGATTTATTTTTTGATGGTTCCGAACGGGAATACTGATAAACCTCTTTTTTTTAATAGAGACGTTGGTACTGGTCATATCATCAGTAAAATCCCACCGCAAATTGGCCAGAACTGCGATTGCGTATGATCGAAAGGTTTCAGTCGCCCAGATTCGGACATTGAGAAGATGATGGAATCACGAAAGCAGCATTCCAAGGAATCCTTCCACGAATTTTATCATTATTTTGGATTTTGGCAATATCAGCATTTTGATAAAATTGGGGACTAAAGCAGCAGTTGTACTAATTGGGAGAGTATTTGTTCACACTTAAGAATAGACCCAGATAGTTTTTTTACTCTAGAAAAGAAACACGACTAGGTTCGATCAAGGTAAATTTCCACCCCAGAGATACCCTATATGAATGCTGTTGACAACATCGAATATATTAACCATTTAAATAAAAAAAATGACCCATCTCTGGAATGACTTTTTTTTTACTGGACTTCCGAAGTCAGAAATAATTTCACCTATTCAAAATATTAGTCGATCACATTATCCAATGATTATATCCCCAAACATTTAATCGAATCTCTATCGGAGCTGGTTGCTACTTCTGATAGATATTCGAATGATTTAGTGGCCAAGTTGCATATTTTTTCCTTTAGTTGTGCCCACTGCCAGTGGAAAACCTCAAAGAATTTTTGGGTTTATAAATGTACCAATTATGTTCAGTGGTCGGCAACATCAGATGAAGTTATATATTGTAGCCTCTCCGGAGCAGCTCCTTCACTTTAGGTATAAAGCTCCTTCACTTTAGGAACTTGTTTGGGATTACCCCAAAAATTTTGTCATTGGCTAGTGATATCACTATTACTTCCGACAGTGATTGCAAGTATCATGTATTTTCAAAAATAGACCAGTTTTAGTTAGGTAAAAATAATTAAAGATTTTTCTTCATTTACCCAGCTAGGTTTAGGTAAAACTCGTCTAATGTGTCATACCTTTGATGTTGGTTCAGTGTATCTGACTAAGAAGAGTCCAACCATTAAATGGTCTGATTTCGTAAATAAAGCTTTCGTTTTTCTGAAAAAAGCGATGATAACTGCTCCCGTTCTGGCCAATACTGACTTTGAAAATCCCTTCTTTATACGGTGTGACGCCAGTGCCGTTAGAGTAGAAAGCGTGATATTCCAACTGCATCTGCTAGAGAAGAGCGCCCAATTGCTTTCACCTCACAAAAACTGAACAACTCCCAAACAAATTATTCAGTTACGGAACTAGAATGTTAAGCAGCGATATTGAGCGTAAAAAGTTTACAGCGTATATTGAAGGTAACAGTTTTATAATATATACAGAACATTCTATTCTTCGGTGGCTTGTGTCACAAAAAAGTTTGTCAGGACATCTAGCACGTCGGAGATTAAAATTAAAGGCCTTCGATTTTCAGATCGGGTATCGCTGGGATCATTTAATGTCGCACCAGATTTGTTATCGTGTATCATTTGCAAAGAACTAGTGAATATTTCTTCCACTGATCACTTAAAGGCGATGCATGCAAAACTGCTTAGGACCGCAGACAATGGACCTCATCATATAAACCTAGATTCTTTGGCATTTGAAGACCCGGACTACCGTGGACAAACTGAGGTTAGAAGCGGATTGTCATAACTTCTGCATACGAGATGGCAATCTGTTATTCACGTCCTCTTTTAGTACTCAGCTCATTAATTCATTAGTGAGCCAACCGCATGTTTCACCGACATCCGCACATGTGCGTACTGAAAAAAATTTAAACCTACTCCAGCGACAATTTGAATGGCCGTAAATAGTGAAAAACGTTAAGCTGTTTATTCAAAATTACATAACCTAAAATCAATTGGACATCAATTGGTATCCCATAGGCTTTTTCAAAGATTATACATTGATCTATATTGGGACCATAGCCAAGATTGTTATATTTTAGTCGTGCTCGATCAATATTCAAAGTTCATACTGCTTAAGCCCTCATGAGAAGCAATGACCACTCTGACATCTGACAATGGGAAACCATCCATATTAAAATTATTTCAGGACTTGATGGCCAAATATAGAATTCAACTCATAATCTGTTATTCTCCGTGCTTTTAATCAAAGCAATACTGTGAATAGGTTTTCCTCTAAGCTATCGCCATAGTTTATTGCTGCCACAATTGACTCGAAATAAAGCATTTATGATTCAAGATCTAAACGGCAGACTACCACCTTAAAGACATTTATTCTTTATTCTTAAAATTTATTCATTTATTCTTAAAATTCTAAAGATGTTACACTCTCTATACTATATTAATATTAAGGTCCAGCATGAGACATCATTAGAGTAAATGATTTGACCTCGCATGATTTCGAAAGTGCTTATGTTAACTCGACCACAAACTGACCAATCGACTTTTAGGGAAAATTTACCAATACTTTTACAGAAATTTAACAGAATGAGCCAGTAGAACAAATGCAACTTAAAAATTTGCATGACTGAAGATGTCTAGCCTATGTGAACATAGTTTGCAACGATGATTTACTATAACAAAATGTATAGAACGCCATTAAACTCATGAAACAAAACTCTTAGCAACTGACATTGCCAAAGCAACAAGGTTTAATGAAAGAGATGAACTTTTAGAGTTGCTAGGAGAAAGTCATCAACCATCCTATAGCATGCATTATTTCGCAATAGTGGAGTAATAAAACAACAAAATAACGAAGAGCCAATCGGCAATCGCACTGATATGCTGGCCGCCATTAAGGGTTATATGGCTAAATTGCCGACAAGTCGACCATCTCCATGGACAAGCCGGACACTTGACTTCCGTATCTAAAAGAGATGGACACCGAATATAAACATGTGACACATATGATTGCATGACAACAAATAAGAAGTCACGAGTGATTCAAAGAAGTAATTATTTGAACGGAGGTCACAAAGTACATGCTAGTACATATACAAGACGAGATGCCAACGCTGCCATAAAACACTACACATTACTGCACGAACTATCATGGAGCAAATGCATCTAAAGAAGACCGCAAAACTATATTGACCGACAGCGGTCAATAGCAGAAGTATCAAGCGGTATTGGATTTTGATTTGCTGTCATCATTTATATCACAGACGTGTGTGAAAAATTTGAATCTGCACTGGAAAAATGCTAGAATTCTGATAAGAAAAGTCGGTGAAGCTGGACTGGGCTCAATCAAGTGCTCTATTCATCTCAAGGTCAAATTGAAAGATGAGGAGTTCATTCCACTAAAAATATGCAGTATATCTAACGAATATTTATCGAAAGCGGACCATAGAATCGTAAATAAGTGGCAGTTGGCGAATCCAAATTCTTACAGATGTGACCAAATTGATGTACTATTGGGAGCTCCAGTCATTCGAGCCCAAGAGTCGTGAATTAGAAAGTGGGCTAAGATAAGTTCACATAGCATTTGGTATAGTGGCTGGAAGACTAGTAGAAGAGGATTAAATTGTAAAGAAAACCACAAGTTTGAACTTTCTATTAAAAATAGACAATTCATTGCGTAAATTCTGGGAAATAGACGAGGTTCCAAAGGTTATCAAAGGAACAGAGGATAAAGGAAAATGTGAAGAGTTATTTCAAACAACAACTAGGAGAAGATAATAAGTTTGGTGGTGGGATCAATGGTTTAACGATTCTCAAATCGTGTTTGGATTGGCTATCAGCGAATCCGAGGCGTTCAAAAATCGGGTCAGCGAGGTAATGCCGTCAAAGGATAATCCAGCTGATATTGCTTCTAGAGGTATGAGACCGAAAGAATTAACTAAATCCAGGTTATGGTAGTATGGACCAAGTTGACTGATTGCAGACACAATATTTTGAATATTTTTGCTTAAAATAATAATGATATAGACTCGATTGTTTTTAAAAAGCTTCCATTATTTTTAACAGAAAGTACATCGGATGTTCCACAGCGAAAAGCTGGAGATTGACGACGCAAAAACTTAACCAAAATATACAACCCTTTTAGAACATTCCTGCAGTGGCTGATAATCGGATTAGGCTACTTTTGTACCATGGGAATCACCTATTTTATTTGCAAACCCAACTCTAATAATTTCCAATTGGTAAATACATTTTTTTTGCATCTCGCTCAATTTATGCATTTTTAAAATGTGGTTTGATATATGAGTCCAATCAGTACCCTAATTTGCTTAAGCTTAAATGTAAATTAGCAAAGCAAACCGAATAAATCAAGCAAATTTACTATATTTTACCATGCTAATATTATTCAAGGCAGCCCCATCATTCACAGTTTGGTTGGCATTAAAGCTATGAGTGGTAGAAAGCTAATTACACCGCTACTTTTATCACTATTAGATGATAATGGTAAAACTGTCACGATTTTCATCGAACTTTGCCAGTTATTTGACGACTAACCCAAATGAACTCAATGTTTGTCTGAAAGCGTAGCATCTTTGGAGAAATGTTTTACACCATGTATAGTTTTCCCCAGAAATTACAATCAAATAACATTAGAGTTTTCCCATCTCACTATATACATACGTAACAAATCTATTCTACATATACATATACTACATTCAAATTTTGTGTTAAATTAAAGAAAATGCAATCGTAACGAAATTGTACAAAGGAGATGATAAGAAAATTTGTATGATTTCATATTTTTTTTTTTGCTTTTTTTTTTTGTTTCATGAATAAATAATTTTTTTTCCTTGGAGAAAAACTTTTTTCGCTTTATATTTGAAAATTACTTTAATTTTTTTGTGATATCCTTATTTTATTTTATGCCAATCTTATCCTTTTCTATTTTTTTTTGGTACTCGTTGAAAGATATGTACATGGAAAACTTTTTTATTTTTGGGAACTAACTATTTTCACGCAATCAAAAAAGTTTTTTTATTTAACTTTATCTTGTTACTGTGTTTGGTATGTGTACTTGGTGTGTGTATACACTTAAGGATTTGTTGCTCTCTTTTCATTTAGATTTTGTGCAAATAAAGTGATTTTTCATTCAAAATATATTATATTTAGTTATATATTGTCTGTGTACCTGAACCGAATTATTAAGTGAGCAACAATATATTAACAAATATATCCGCAAAGGTCTCGTTTAGAAACAAAGGTCAGGATTCTTTTTTTTTTAAATTTGATTATTTAAAAGGAAAGTTTTTCAAGAGGTTATGGTGTAAATAATTGATTGATTGTTCAAATCACATCAATCATTTTAAATTGATATCAGTTCACGTCACGAGTTAAAAATTTGATGACTATATGGTATAATAGTCCGAACAAAAACAAATTAAAAACAATTTAGAGTGGATGATTGAAAATGACCTTTCTGCTTATTTCCACTGGCTTTACTCCCGAGTTGTAAATATTTAGTAAATAGTAAATCAAAATAAGTAGACAACTGTGAACCAAGACCAAACCTAATATCAATACAAGTAAAATATTTCCATCTTAAAGCAGTAACTTTGCCATCTACCTGCTGAAACTTAACATGGAAATGCGTTTGCTAGAAAACAAAAACCAAAGTCGATATTATGTACACCTTCTTGAGTCCTCAATGATGGCAATTTCCACGTGTCATTGTAATTCATTATTAGAATGGCAAACCCAATTTTACTACTGACAAGTTTTTACAAAATAAAATCGTCAATTGACAATTTAAAAATGTGCTCGAACCTAATGGCGCTCAATTAGTTTTATAACCAATCAGATTATTTAAAAATTTACATTTCGTGAGCTTTTTGTTTCTAAATTTTTGGCCCTTCATTTATAAAATTACAAGAAAAAATATTTTTGTACCAAAAATTGAAATTCCAAAATGTTTAATATTCTGCACAGATTGCCTTATCGATTTCTTCTATATACCAACATTTCCTTCGAGTTGACAAAATAATCTATCTTAATGTATTCCGTATATAAAGTATGATCGGTAAAATAAGTAACAAAAAAAATAAGTGTGCAATTCCTAATCGAAAATTTATATTGTTTTGACAACCGATGGTTTGTCAATTGAAAATTTATTTTATTTGTATTCAATTTTGCGATAAAGTTTCCATTAATTTGACATATACAATTTTAAACCAAAACAAAAGCAGTTAATACAAATATATGCTATCTACACAGCCCGTGATATCCATTGTTAAGTGTTCTACAAATCATACTGTGTACACGACAAAGTGCTTAAATGTCGGCAACAACAAAAGCTCTCAATTGTCCTTACTCGTTCAAATGACTAACCAACGTGACAAAACATTTTTGTTAATTTAATTTTTAGTCTTAAAAATACAAAAAAAAAAAAAAAAAAGTTTCACTGCTGTTACTAGTTTTCATTTTATTATTTGTATGCATTTTTAATGAATAAATAAATTTAGAACGACATGAACTAGGGGTGGAGGTTGGCTGTGTTAAAGGAAAATGAATAAAAGTACCCTAAAAAGCTTTTTATGTATTTTTTATTTCCAACTTAATTTTTCATTTTAAAATCAATAAAACAAATGAAAAAAAAACTCGTTGGAAAATTTATATTTTACTACTATAGTACTATTACTACTACTACTACTACTGCTATTAATATTTTTTAAATTTTATACAGTACATATAGTTTGTCGTCGTCATCACATGACATTGTATTCAATAATGATCATCATCATTTCGTTCAAATGTTTGTTTCATCAAATAGCTAACATATATAATTGATGGTAGTTTTTTTTTTTTTTTTTTTTGAAAAGTCACACTTAAATTTTCATTCATCTTCAAAATTGTACAGCACAAGCACTCAGATTTTATCATCCGGAAAATAAAAACAACACATAAAAGTGTTACACTTGAAAAATCTGTTTTTTATTTTTAATTTTAACAATTGTGTAAATTAAGTTTTAAAATTCATTTCGATTGTAATCAACAACAGCACAAAACGAAAGAAAAGCTCTCTTTGACTTCTATGTGTAATGTATATAATACACTTTCTTTGTTTTGAATTGTGTATACATTTCCTCGTTGGATTTTCCTCTTAATTTTATAGTTAAATTTAGAAAATTTTATTATTTTGTTGTTTTTGTTTTTCTTCGGCGAACAGCAAAAAAAAGAATGTAATTCGATGTACAATATACAATGGAGCCAAGATGAAATTTAGATAATCAAAACGGAAAACCGTGTTTTTTATTTTGGTTGATGGTGCTTTTACCCTCTCCGTCGCGGTATGAGTGCGACACAAACCGTGAAAATTGAACATGAAAAATGTTCAATGGATTTTTAATTGCACGACTGTTAATAAGTTAATTAACTTATTTACACAAAAAAAATAACGTATTTGTTATGAAAAGCTTTTACTATACAAAAAGCACTTTGATATAAAATTTAATTACGACTATAACAAATCGTATTCGCATTTGGTACAGCACGAATTTATAACGTACAAAACCATCCACTTTACAATTTTTTTGTTGTATAGTTGGCACGAGGGTTAAAGATAAATATAAAATTAAAGTACAGCAGAGCAAGGAAAAAACTGGAACATAAAACTAAAATACATCTGCTCCAAAAAAAAAAAAAGTTAAATATTTTCTTGATGGTGCCTGTCAGTTTTCCAACTAAATTTTATTTCACTTTTTTTTTTTTTTTTTTGTAAGGAAGACAGAAAATATAATGAAAATCTAAATATAACTATGTACATATATGGATACAAAGTAGTTTGTCGTTCATATAAAAGCGTTGCAGATAAAGTTTTGGGAAGAGAATCCGTCTGTGAAATCTTTTTTTATATTTTATATTTGAATCCAGTTCAGAATACATAAATTCTAGCTTGAAGGCATATCAGTTGACATCTAGATAATTAAAATATTAAGTTATACAACTTTATCAATTGTTTTCAAAAACAAAAATTATTTTAATATTGCCCTCTATTCTGTTTATGACACCAAACAACCGGATGGAAAAGCACATGACGGGATTAAAGCATTTCGAGCTCCAGAAATATGCTAAAGATCACATCTAAGCTACAAATATCGGTATGGAAGAATCGCCTGGGAAATTTGTAATATCGGCTGTCTATGTACTGTCCATCGAAACAAGCAATTAAAAAACCACAATTTATCGATTACTTTAATCAGTTGGGAATCAAATTTCTAGCAATGGTGGTTAGAACGCTAAGCATGCGCAATGGGGTTCAAAGGTTGACGTCACCCAAGGGCAAGCAATTCTACGAAGCAATAAACGAGAAAAACCTAGATCATTTATCATCTGGACATGCGTAAGTCGAATACTGTTATGATTTATCATCAGATCATTCACCAATAATAGTAACATTAAGTACCCCATGGAAATGCCAGCAAAAAAAGCTACTCCAGTGAATAAAAATTAAAAAATAATAAGCTTTCAAGTAACATTCAGAAATTATTGTCAGAAAAGCGGGCAATTCGCCGACTATGGCATCTTCACCAATCTCCTTTGTATAAATGGAAATTAAGTAGAGCTACTAAAGCTCTGAGAGAAGTGCTACGGGAAGAACAAAATTTAGGAATACAGAATTACCTAAGTGAGCTCACAGGAATAGAAAAAATAGATTACTCACTATGGAAGGCAACAAGAAATTTAAAAAGGCCAGAGCTATTGAACTCATCGATAAGGAAACCAGATTGCCACTGAGCCAGAAGTGACCTAGAAAAGGCTATCACTTTCTCTAACCATCTACAAAAAGTGTTCTCCCCGAACGAACGAAATAATGACCGCGTACTACTACAGTTGATGAGGGACCTAAATCCAGCAAAAATTTAAATGGAAATATTTAAATCCTAAGAAAGCTCCAGAACATGCCCTAATAACTGGAAAAATGATCAAAGAATTAAATTTAGAGAGCAGCACAGCACAATATAACAGGTATACACATAATTGTAAATACACTTATGCTTGCCTTAAAAGAAAAAAAATATTGCTCGGGTATTTTCTTAGATATTGCGCAAGCTTTCGACAAAGTATGGTATGAAGGATTAAATTACAAACTTAAAACTCTTTTGCTTAAACAATTTCATGCAATTCTTAAACTACATAGCCTTAGAGATGTTCTAGCTTAAACAAAATCTGGCTACTACTGATTTAACCGATAAAGGCATGAGCACCGCAACGTAGTGTATTAGGACCTATGTTATACTTATTATTTACACCTGACTTACCAATAACTGAAAAAATATTCACCTCAACTTTTACTGACGACACAGCTATATTGTTTTCGCACAAAAATCCTCAAACAGCATCGAGAAAATTACAAGAACATCTGCACAAAATTGAAGATTGCTTAAAAACTTGGCGGATAAGGACGAATGAATGTAAATTAAAACATCTAACATTCACACTGAATAAACGTATATGTCCGGCAGTAAAATTAAACAATATCACAGTTCCTCAGCAAATAAACGTCAAATATCTCAGTCTCCTTCTTGATAGAAGATTGCCATGGAAAAAACACATTGAAACAAAATGCAATCAACTAAAACTAAAATTCTCCAAAATCTACTGGCTGATTGCAAGAACATCGAATCTCTCTCTAACCTGCAAGGTTCAACTATACAAAGCGATCCTAATTCCCATATGGACATATGGTATCCAACTATGGGGCTCAACTAGTGCATCAAATAAAGATATTGTACAAAGAACGGAAGCAAAGATACTTATACGTAGCATTACAAATGCCCCATGGTATAATCGAAACAGCAATATCCATAGAGACCTAGGAATCAAAACTGTTAAAGAAACAATAAAATCATGCAGTCTAATATACCAACTGAAACTGGAATCACACCCTAACGAATTAGGGCTTCGCAGAGCAGATCCTCTAGATTTAATAAATTAAGAAATATAATCTAATAATTACACGCATATTGAGGTAACATACTTAAATTAAGTAATTAATAATTTAATAATAATAATGCATACTGATATTAAGTATTAACATAGGTTAAAATAAAGGCACTGGTAATAATTACAAAAAAAAAAAAAAAATCTGTATTGAATCGAAACTTTGTTCTAAGAATGTTTTTGATGAGTTTTGTTGACTACAGTGAGATGAAAGTCTTGAAAACTATAGAGAATGACAAATTATGTTTAAAGCTTGCCAGATTTCACCTTTTGAACGGTTCTTGCAAAAGTGATTTTCTACCTCCGTTGATTGCAATTAATAATATATAGAACTTTTTCTGTGCGAATCAAGTTCAGACTGCATTTTTTTGTTATCTCGCGTTCCGTGTGACCACAAACAAAAATTTTCGTTGAATAAAATCAGTAATTGACCAAAATATATAAAATAGAGATTTTCTTCCTGCTTAATCGTATAATTCACACTTCTTTTTTGCGAAATGGATGATAGATGTTATTTCGCATGTTACTTTGTTGGAGAAATTATAATTAAAATAGGCTCTCCACCTGCCATTAACATCAAGTTATACCATTAATATTATAACAATTTGCTAGTGGAGACTCACAATTAACATAACATTGCCATATGTCTACCATCAAGTTATACCAACTTGGTATAACTTGATGATAGGCTGATGGTATATAAAATTATGACATTTCTTTTTTTTTCAAAATGACGTCATTATGATTATGATTTTTTTATACGTTGAAACTTTGTCTTGTGTGCTTTTTTTAAACCCAATTTAAAAATAAAATGCAAAAATATATTAAAATTAATTAATTTCTATAAAAACAATCATTGTATATCGATGTTATATACTCCATAAACTCTCATGGTCCCGAATGTTTTCTAATTGTCAGATATATCGTACATTGACCACACGACCCGTCATCTTTTTTAATTTAGTCTTATGGTACGTTAATGGTAATGGTATGATTTATATCAGGTGGAGACGTAGGGTAAACACAGCGACGTACTTAAAATGATTTTAGGGCTTTTTCGGATAGTGCAATAGATCCGTCGTTAAAATATATATAAAATAGCTATTTCAACTCAAGTTAGTAAAAAATGGATGATAGAAGGTTTTGGTCCTTAATGAATGATAGATATATAATTAAGTCTGATACCAGTTTCTAAGTTGGTGGTTCTGAATCCACCCTTTATGTTGGGTTTTGTTGATTAGAATTCTAAATATTTTTGTGACTCACTTTTATTAAAATTTTTGTAGTTATGCAGTTTTATATTCATGAATATGATACGTTATGAAAGTACTAAATTTTTATTAGATATGAATCTGAATAAATATGAATCTTATGCTTTTTAATATATAATACCTTTATTTCAAAAAGAACAATGATTATCTGTAAATGTAAGTATTGAAATCTTTAAACCTCTATAGTATATATGTATATGCTATATTGTTGTAAGTTTTGTACACTCTATCTAACATGTTTGATAACGTTTTTATCTCTACAGTATAGAATGCCGTATATAGCCATATAATTTAAAATGTTCTTTTTTTAAAAACGAATTGTGTGAATGAATATTAGTTTATTAAATTAAATCTAACCGATAGTTTATCGTCCAAATTGATAATGATCGAAAAATACCGAGGCAAATGTGATGCTAATATGCTCTGCCAAGAGTGCTTTATCATATAGATAATACTTTACAACACAGAGACTCTATTGGAAAAGCTTTAAAATGTACACTTGGCTTAAAAAATACAATATAGCATTTGAGGTGGATTTATTGTATAATATGTCATTTGAGAATATGATCGCCAATTACAGAAGTTTTATTTTATTACTTTAAAATTCTTAAATTTTTTTTATAATAAATTTGCTTCCCTTTATATATATATATATATATATATATACACAGAGAGAAAACACTTGGCATGGATCATGATTATCAATTTCATGAATAATGAAATGGATATTTTTGATTTTTTATGCTTTTAATTCAGTAAATATGAATACAAATCAGGAACTATGAATAAAAGCCAGTGAATGGTTATTCATGATCTAATCCAATCATACATACCTTAGAATTAATAAATAATGGTTTAAATCATGAATCTAGTTCATAATACATGCTCAACTATGCTTATTTGTTACGATTGTTCCCGGTGTTTGGTAGAATCTGTTGATTAGTTGCAGATATTAAGCATACTGTCCACATTTTATGACTAACAATCATGAAAGGGGATCATTTTTTTGTTTTTGTATTTTGTGTTGCACGACGATTGTTTTATTACGAACACCTGTTTTTTTACTATATCTACCAAATAATGATGATGAATTTAGTTTTAAGAGTGGAATCAATAAGGTTGGTTATGTGTTTTGATTTTGATCCAATATTTTTATTAAGTAAAATAGAAAATTATATAAAAAATACATAAGTAAGTATATATAAGTTATGTAAGTTATTTTAAATATAATATGTACTATGTAAAGAATTGTACAAAATCTTTTAGAACAATGCATGGTAGTATTTACAGTAAAATTGTAGTGTTCATTTTTTTTTACATTATCAATTTTTATCTATTTTTTTCAATTGATCCATGTGTATATACACAATTTTGATCCATTTAATGGTAACTTTTACATTTTATTTAAAGCAGGAAAAACGCGATCGCGGAAAAATGCCTAGCAGATATCTTTATAATAAATATTTATTTTATTTATTTTTATTTATTTATTTATTTATCAATATTGACATTTTTTTTATTATAATATTTTTGAATTAATTAAATAGAGCATAATTATTTTTCTTAATACATATTATTTACTAAATACTAATGTTTTCTTTAATGAATACACTCAATAGTCGTAAAAATTGATTGCATTTTAATTCGCGTAATTCGCCCAATGTGTAGAAATTGCTCAGCGAATTATACAATTTTACGCCATTATACCCTAATGATCGTTGTGAAAAAGATTTACTGTACATTGGTAATCTATAATGAGTGTTTCTGGTATTATAGTTGTGGACTTCTCTATTTGAATATAACATTGAGTCTAGGTATTTTGGTAGATCTCCGTTTTCAAGGCGAAACATTAACTTCAAGACATTGTAATGTATTCTTTGGTTTATAGACTTCCACCCTAATACTTCAAGCATTTCACTTATATGTGTCCTATTTTCTGCTTTTAAAATACCTCGCATAAATTTGTTCTGTATTTTTTGGAGACGATATAGTTGTGATTGATTCATTATGAATAACACTGATGAACAATAATCAATATGCGGTGCAACAAGTGATTTGAAATATATAATTTTTGTCTCCCGTGGCATTTTATCCTTAAGTCTATTAAAAAGGCCCAGCTTTTTATTCATTTTTTTAGCAATATAATCCAAATGATCGTTAAAATTTAAATTTTCATCTATGATAACACCAAGGTATTTATATTGTTTTACACGTTCAATGACTTCATGATCAATTAATATATTTTGATTACATTCTAGTTTTGTTTTTATTGACAGAACCATGTACTTTGTTTTAGAAATGTTAAGAGATAACTTATGGAACATTAACCATTTTCTCAGATTTTTCAAATCTTCGTTTATTTTTTGTACAGCTTCAATAAGGGTTGGTGCAGCAATCGTAATCAAAGTATCATCGGCAAACATATTCACTTTACAATTTTTTATAACATTCACTATATCGTTAATGTACAAGATGAAAAGCAATGGTCCTAACGTAGAACCCTGTGGCACTCCGAGATTATTTGGTATTGGCTTAGAGATACAGCTATCGACTTTTGTATATTGTTGTCTTTCGTGAAGATAATTATTGAACCATTCAAATTCTGTGCCTTGGATTCCATATTTGTTTAATTTGTTTAATAAGATTTGTCTATCGATTGTTTCAAAAGCTCGTTTAAAATCTAAAAAGAGTGCTACTACTACTTTCTTGTCATCTATTTCAGATTTCCAACCATCCAACATTAAGTTTAACGCAGTTTCACATGAATGGAATTCTCGAAACCCAGATTGTTGGTCGACTAGTATATTGTTGTTGTTAATGTGATTTACTAGTTGAGTTTTAACTACTCGTTCCAACACAGCTTCATAGGTTGGTAGCATATTTATCGGACGTAGTTCTTCTGGTTTGGTTGGTTTAGAAGTTTTCGGAATTGGAATAACTGTTGATATTTTCCATGATCTCGGAATTTTAGCTTCATTTAAACTTTTATTGATTAAATCAGTAAATTTTAATGCGAATATTTCATTGTTCATAGCATCCAACATTACAGTGCGATTTATACCATCAATCCCAGCGTTTAACTTCAGACTTTTAATAGTTTTGGTTATGTCTTGACATGTAATGTTTTGAAAGGAGAATGGAACTGTGTAAAGATACGTATTCGATACATTAAAATTCTTTATATTCGGAATATTGTTATGTATGTCAATCACACTTGATACAAACGTATTATTTAGAGATTCGGCCAATTCTAATTTGTCGGTTAATACTTTATTATTAAATTGAATATTCCACTGTGTTGTGGTTTTAGTTTTATACATAGCTTTTAGTGTTCTCCATAGTTCTTTTGGATTGTTTTGGTTTTCTACAAATTTGTTTTTAAAATAAGTAGACTGCTCCTTCCTTAAAGATTGTTTATATATGTTTCTGGCTCTTTTGTAGTTATCCCAGCTCGCCTTTGAATTTATTATTTTCATAATTCCATAAGATCGAAGTTTTTCTTGCTTCAGTAATTTCAAATTTTCGGAGAACCATGGTAGCTTGCTTGTTTTATTAATAACCTTTATACAAGTTAATTCATTCACACAAGTTTTTAGCTTTAACACTAAATTATCAGCTGCTTCGTTTAATTCAATGTTTTTTTCGTTTAAGTTAACTTCTTGGCATGTCATCAATTGTTGATTTAAAGCATAGTTAAGTGATTCTGGAGAATAATTTTTTAGCGAACGTATTTCTATCGGTTCACAATTTTCTGTAGACTTTGTCTTCCCATAATTTAAATTAACGCTTAACATATAATGGTCACTAATTTGCTGTTCCTTAACTATTTCGCATTGCACATTTTTAGTATTAGTTATTACTAAATCTATTAAACTTTCACTGGTTGCTGTTACTCTACTATATTCTTTATCATTATTATTATTAAATAATGATCATTATTATTAAATAATGATTTTTATTTAGATATTTTATAAGTATTATGACATATATTATAATGCGAAATTTATGTTTCTATAAATAAAGGTATTGAAAAAAAAAATTATTGAAAATATATTTTTTATTTAACAGTGTAGATTAAAATATAAACAAGTTAAACACCTTAATCATGACCCATGCATAACAAGGCATAATGTATAAAGCTATGCATTACTTAATACCAATATATGCATTAATATTCATAATCAATGAATAATGTAGCCAAAAAATGGCCAATATAAGCTAATATGTTGTAATATTCATGTG
Organism: Tipula confusa; assembly: GCA_963556175.1. Taxonomy (NCBI): domain Eukaryota; kingdom Metazoa; phylum Arthropoda; class Insecta; order Diptera; family Tipulidae; genus Tipula; species Tipula confusa. The sequence continues at coordinate 61,904,196 of OY744475.1, read as the reverse complement.
CATAGTATAAGTATTATATGTATGATTTGTGCCTAATATATCATATTTCTATGCAATCCTAATCATGAAATAATGCTTTAAAAGGTATAATTCCTGCATTTAATTCTTAACAAATATGAATAATTTTTCATCAGCTATGAATAAACTTTCATCAATATTTTAAAAATATAATGAATATAACACATAATATGTGAATAAAACTTTATTCATATACTAAGTATATTATTCTTGTACCATGAATCTGTTGTGCACGGTGCCAAATCAAAAGATTTTATTCATAACTTATATAGCGATATTCATAATACGAGATAATATTTCTCTCTGTGTATATATATATATATATATATATATATATATATATATATATATATATATATATATAACGCAGACTTGTTGAATTTTGTTCGAAGAATAGCTCACGTCAAATTCTCCAATGTAATATGTACCATTTGCACAGACACATATTATAATAATATATTCACTACACTATCGAATGTATCATTCGAATCATTACAATAAACAACATTTTTTTTGCTGCTTATAAACAAAAAAAAAAAAAAAAAAAAAAACTAGAAAAGAAAATTATATTTTTCCCATTCATTTTTTTGTTTTGGTACGCGACGAAAAATCCCAAAAGATGATAAAAAAAATGTTCTTAATAACATTCTTATCATACTCGTACGCTAGAAAAAAAAAACTTATAATAAGGATGAAAGAAATGAAAAAAAAAAAAATTAAATAAAATTACAAAAATGTTTAAGAAAGAAAATGGGAAAATTTTTATTTTTGCTTTGGGTTCAGGCATGGAATTTTTAAAATTTTTTTCATTTTTTTTGTCGTGTTTTCAAAGTTGTTTGTTTTATTGAATGTACATGTACAGAAATGGTGGGTGTGTTTAAAAATCGATGATATTCAAAAAAAAAAAAAAAAAAGGTCGAGAACATAATTTGGTTCGAACATAAGTATAATATGTAGATCTGTTGTCGTCTGTCGCATGTAATTTAACTCAACATTGCAAACCGACAGGTCTATATAGTTGATCTCATTTGAATTAAAATTCAAATTATTCGATTTCCATCGATTTCAATATAAATTCTAACAGATCATTTTGAAATAATTTTAAGTAATCAAAAAGCTTATTGGTTACATTAGTTACTGTGGTGTGGATATTTTATGTATAACCGTTTTATAAAACGCACCATTCAATGGTACATAGTTCCTTACCTTCTTTAAACTTATAAACTACAGAATGAATCAATCGGGACATAATATAATAGGAACATTTATAACGTTACCGATACCACAATACCGATTTATATATATATATATATATATATATATATATATATATATATATATATATATTTATATAAATATATATATATATATATATATATATATATATATATATATATATATATATATATATATATTTATATATATATATATATATATATATATATATATATATATATATATATATATACAGCGATTCCATGCGTAACCGATCACGAGTTGTCCTGACCCCTTTAGATTTTGATGAAACTTGTCAAAAATGTTCTCTATGGTTAAAAACCATGAAAAATAATTTTTGTTTTTTATTGCGGCACTGTACTTTTTGACAGTGGCGCACGGCGATTTACGTTTTTCTTGATTTTTCTTGAAATGCTATTTTTTGAAGTCCTGTTTCTCAAAAACTACTTAACCGATTCGAATGTTTTATATCTCAAATGAAAGGGAATGAATAGATCCTATAGATAACGGTACAATTACAATTAACTAACTTACACTTTTGGCAATGCAATAAAACCCTAAATTGGTAAAACCCTAAAGAAGAATCCTTTGGTTCACAAGATATTAGTTTGGATCGAGAATGTTCACCTGCTTCTTCTGTAAGTGCATCAAATGGGTAGCAATACATTCATCCGGATATTTCATCATTTAACGATACTTTAAAATCAATGCTCAGTTCTCCTTTAGTACATAAGAAAATGAGAAGTGAAAATTATAAACAACAAATATTTCAAAAAGTTTCAGTGTAAATTTCTGAGGTAATATTTATACTTCCGTGCAGTTCCGGGTATGCCGATAATGACATACCAGGCGATATTATTGAAATGATTCAACAATTACGAGAAAAATATGGAATGTCTACATCAACAAATGAAAAGTATATGTTTTTAACATCGGTACCAAAAAGCTGGCCTGTTCGGAAAATTCAAGATGAGTTTGGTGTGTCTTATTACATGGCAAATAGAGCGAAACAGATTCAAAAAGAAAAAGGTATCATGTCAACACCGAACACCAAAGTGGGATCAACAACTCTTAATCAAGAAATAGCATTGTTGGTGCAGATATTTTATGAAGATGACGAAATAAGTTGAGTATGTGCTGGAGAACGAGATTTCGAGACATTGTCTCGAAATCTCGTTCTCCAGCACATACTCAACTTATCAGAATTATTATTACAAATCAGCGTAGATTGGTTCTTTGTAATTTGAAGCTTCCTTCGCATCAAATATTTAAAAAAAACCTATCCAAATACAAAAATTGGATTTTCTAGTTTTGCTGCACTTCGGCACACATAGTTTTTGCGTCTGCATATAGCATAAAAATATTAAACTTATGTTTTATAAAATAAAATCTATGAACCTTTTTTCACACGAAGTGGCAAAGTTATTAATTAAGATCTTATTTCGCAGATTATTTGCGCTACTCCAAGCACATTATGCTATTTAAACGAATGTCCAACCTGCCCGGGAACCGATAGTATTCTTAAGGATTTATCTGCAAAATTTCTACAAAATTGTATAGATGAAATAACATTCAAGCAGTGGCAGAAGGTAGATCGATGCACCATGGAAACCGTAACCGTATCATCATTGGCTTTCACAGATAAACTGGGTGAACAACTACATAATATAGTACCACATTCGTTTATTGCAAAACAACAAGCAGATTACCTGAAATATAGAAAATTAAATGCAGCAACTGATGAATGTATATAGTTATATGTGACATTTCTGAAAACTATTAATTTGTTGTTCAGGATGCGGTTCAAGGATTTCATTGGTCGAATGCTCAATGTACAATACATCCATTTGCCTTGTATAATAAAAACGGGGAAACCGGTCATACGATGGAAAACGATGGTAGTTTGAAATTCACAAGCTTGATAGCTATATCTGAGGCACCAAAACATAATCATGTAGCTGTGAGATTGTTTATTACCAGCCTAGTTAATTTTATAAAGGAAAAATTACGGCATGTTATTAAAATTTGCTTTTTTCCGATTGGTCTGGGGCTCAGTACAAAAACAAAATGAATTTCTACAGTCTATGTAATTTCAAGGAGGACTTCGATATGGAAACAGAATGGTATTTTTTTGCAACTTGCCACGGAAAAGGACCTTGTGATACATTAGGAGGACTTCTCAAGAGAAGTGCTGCTAGAGAAAGTTTACAAAGACCATTTCAAAACCAAATAACTACTTCACTTGAACTCTATTAATGGGTTGTGGAAAAAGAATTAAAAGTAAACTATTTAGTTTTTACTAATAAAGATTATAATGTAATAGAAAAATAATTAAAATAGATATAGCTCAGTAAAACTCACTAAATAGCAGGTACTCATAAATATCATAGATTTTGTCCAATTAATAAGATATCTTTAGACATTAGAAAATTTTAATTTTTCTCAAAGCAAAAACTTTTTGATATTGCATAATGAAGATTATATTAACAACCAATTTAGGGTTTGATTGCATTGCCAAAAATAAGTTAGTGAACAATTCAAGAAAAATTATCAAAGACAAAGTTTGATAGATTTTTTTGATTTTTGGTTTAAAATATTCAGATCCTGAAATATTCAAAAAATCATATTTTAAAAATGAAATGTCTCCTTTTTTTATTTTTTTATTTATTTGATAAATGAATAAGCTTTGAAAAAAAATAAAAAAATTGATAACTCGTTGGGGTCGAAAATAACGGGAAATGACATTTTTCAATAAAACACATTTTTTCTTCATTAAACGATTTTTTAAAAATTGTAGTTGTACCGTTATTAGTTGTCCGTTATAGGATCTATTCATTCCCTTTCATTTTAGATATAAAACATTCAAATCGGTTAAGTGGATTTTGAGAAACAGGACTTCAAAAATTAGCATTTTCAAGAAAAATCAAGAAAAACGTAAAACGATGTGCGCCACTGTCAAAAAGTACAGTGCCGCAAAAAAAAAATCATTTTAAACACACAGTTTTTAAACATAGAGAACATTTTTGAAAAGTTTCATCAAAATCTAAAGGGGTCAGGCCAAATTTCCGTTTTTTTTATCGGTTTCGTATGGAATCGCTGTAAATATATATATATATATATATATATATATATATATATATATATATATATATATATATATATATATATATATATATATAAATATATATATATAATATATATATATATATATATATATATATATATATATATATATATATATATATATATATATATATATATAATTATATTTTACTTTTACTTTGTGCGTAATATTTGTTTATTGTTCACTTTTTTCTAAACTAGAAAACATCCTCCAAGAAGCTGAATCAGTTGAGAACGAGAACCTCACCTTGCTAAAAGTATATTCGACGCATTTTAAAACTGTGCTGGAAAAGTGGAAAAAACTGCACATGATTAGAAAGGAGATAAAAATATTAAGCCAAGATATTCTGACGCAGATGGCGCACAACTAGAATATACAATTTTTCTTTTATGTAAGAATTTTATTAATTGATATGATTTAATTATGCATACATTGTTATAGATTTTGACTGACTGCATCCTGGGAAAGGTGCAGGTTTAATTAAAAAGTATGACTTTTTTGCTGCAAACGTCGCCCCGCTGTGTCAGTATGACGATAAAGGTGAATATTAAAAATTTCAATCAATTTTTATAATTATTTGCTCTAAATAACTTTTTTTTTTTTTTCGTATTGACGAAATATCATTATTTTAAAAGCTACTTGTCAGAACACGGTCTACGGTCTACATGTTCCACGAGTCAGGTTAAAAATATTAAAACAAAAAAAATTTGAAGTCCAGCATTATTGATTCACAAAGCAGAGTTGTGGGCTAATATTAAACTAATTATCCAAATCAGCCGCGAGAAATACTTAGAACATAATATTTGTATTGAACAATCTTTTTGGTTTGTTGGTGTATATGTACTTAATTGGCTTAAACTATAAGCCAATTTATACTAGAAGCAAATTAGGCAAATATCATGTTCAGCTAATAAAATGCGTAACATTTCGAAAAATCATTCGAAATATACAGTGAAATTTAAGTAAAGTTAGCATAATTTGCTTAAATTATAAGAATGATTAGCATACAATTATTATGTTTTATTAGCTGGAGAAAAACTTACTTAAAATATGTAAAATTATATTACTTCGCTCAATTCAACTTTACTGGAAAATTTCAAGCATATTTTCCTTCTAGTTTTAATTATTGGCAAAATACTTTTCTTATTGCATGCTCAGATTTGAGTGAAATATGAAAATTATGATAAAAATGTTGAGCAATTTTTGCTTAATTCTAGCAAATAATGGTGATATCGAATTTTTTGTGTTTACGTATAGTATGCAAACGTATTCATGTTTTGTCCTAGTTTCTACTAGGCTCCAAAACAAAAGGTTTTATGGTTATTTTATATCAGTTATGCATGATTATTTTATATATATATATATATATATATATATATATATATATATATATATATATATATATATATATATATATAAATATATATATATATATATAAACATCAGCCAATTAACGAATTGTCACAATTTTAAATGATCTGCTGGCTTGCGCTTTTGAGTTAATTGAATATTATAAGGTATTAATATTAGTTTAGCGCAGTATTTAATGAAATTTATATTGCGTTGAGTGATTCATTATCAATCCCGTGCACTAATTTAAATTTCTAAATTGGATCCTAAACTAATTTTGTCGACAACATCTATGATAAGCATTTCAAACTAACCTTACAAATGGAAAGTTGAAATAATCAATTAAATGTACTAGTTTATAGTTTAAATTTACATGAATATTTTATTTTATATGGCCATATAATACACAAAACAGACCAGCATAGAAAAACTAATAAAAACTCTCAACTATCATGGTTTACTATATTGCAAATAAAACTACTTCTTTTTTTACATTTTTACCTTCAGAGGTAAATTGTATACATATAGTATCTACATAAAACAATAATAAACCATATATACAAAAAAACAAGCCAACCATCTCTTTAAGTTAACTTGATCCATACGTATAAAATATAATATGATGAAAAAATGAAGAACGAATATTTATTTTCACCCACACAACCTGAAACCCACCCTCACTATACAGAGAATTTTATGCTTCCAAAAACACGACCGACCAACCACAATTTGTGTTTCATCTTCATGTGAACACAAAAATCTCATAAAAAATGAGGAAGAAAACAAAAAAACTTAAATTAAAAAACTATAACTTCTTGTATGTGAATCTGTGTGTGTGGTGGCTATATACACCAAATGTAACTTACGTATCTCGTAAAAGATGGAAATATAGTTTTTCCGCTTTTCTTATTTTATATATATATATATATATATATATATATATATATATATATATATATATATATATATATATATATATATATTATATATATATATATATATATATATATATATATATATATATATATATATATATATATATATATATATATATTTATATATATATATATATATATATATATATATATATATATATATATATATATATATATATATACTCGTACATACACTCTAAATATAGAAAGCTCACATACTACCAACAAAAACATTGTCAAATGGAAGACGACCGTTTTAGTTTTTGCTTACCATCAGAGTCAAAACTACTCTCGTACTCGTTTATAGATATACATATATACATAATATAAACTACACAATGTTGAAGAGATTAAAATGAATAATGTTCAGCTCTAGAATGTTCCTTTTTTTATTGTTTGTTCTAATGTACATTCTCTGGTGTATTAAAGATTTAATTGATTCAAATTAAATGACAGTTTAGAAATATGGTGTGCTTTTAAAATTATGGTAGTAGTTTTCTTGTATTTTTATTGATATTTTAGAAACGACATGTGGTGAAAATTTCATCTAATACTTTAATTGAAATACAAATGGTGAGTGATTAGACTTTACAAAATGTCGCAAAAGCGACATTTTAGTTCAGTAATGGGATGAATTTATTCATCGTTTGAGTTTGGAAAATGTAACTCATCATTTACTTCAAGGAATTAAGCAAAAATATTTCAATTAGGCAATTTAAGTTGTTAAAACTAGTCGATTTAAACCACGAAAAATTGTTTTAACCAGAATTTATAACTACTTGCCAAAAAAGTGTAACATATTCTTATTACATTGTTTAGAAAAAACTTACTTAGGCTGTGTCCGAGACCGATGATAAATATTTGTTAATAAATTTTTTTGAAATTTATTTAATAAAAACGACACCCAACCCGAATTATCACAGTCAGTTGCAATGATAATATTTGACAAATACCAAAACTTTATATTATAAAAAGCAAATTCATCGTATAGCACACTCGGATATATTCAATAAGATATAAAAAATTCACTACTTGTTTTTGAAATAGTAAATGTCAAAAATTTTAATCACAAATATTTACCATGGGTTTCGAACACAGTCTTATATGAAAAAAACTCAATTTATCTTGTTTTAATACTGTACAGGAGTTTTATTCAACTAAACATAACGCAACAATTTATTTTCAGGAACCAATTTGAAACAGGTGTATATTGCAATTCAGGTATATTCTCGCCTCTAATTTAATAGTAAAGTTTTCATTTAGCTCAAAATTAAAATGTTAATAAGCATACAACACAGAAAAAATTACAAGATTATTTTTTCTGTGCCTAATCATTCCAAACGTTTTACCGGAAAATCGTTGTTTTTGACTTAGTACAACTTTGACTTAGTGTTTTTCACGTAGTTTTTTTCTATGGATGGTGAAATATATATATATATATATATATATATATATATATATATATATATATATATATATATATATATATATATATATATATATATATAGAATGATGTTAGTTTATATTTTATTTATTTCTATACTTCATAATAAAGCTCAGAGTTTACAAAATATTATGCCAAGTTAACTTTCAAATAGTAATAATAATGATGATATTAACAATAATAATAACAATGATAATAATAATAACAATTATAATAATAATAACAAAAATAATAATAATAATAAAACAATTCTTAATCTTAATCAAATATACGCTCAAGGCGTATATGTAACAACCGACACCCTTGACAACAAATGAAGAATTTAATAAATGCATACTGTTACGTGGAATAATTAAAGTTCTATTTCGTGTTAAATTGGATATACCAAGTTTACGGAACAAGTATAACGGAGTTCGCGATTTCAGTAATTTATATATTGAGAAGCAAATCCGGAATTTATAATATTCAATAAGTGAGCTTCCAATTACCTTAGGCAGAAACAACGAAATATGATCGAATTTCCGAAAACGATAAATGTAACGAACTGCAGCTTTATAAGCATTATTAAGTATGTCTATATTGTACTGCGATGCAACCCATAGAGCACTAAATCACCATAAGAAAAGAAAGGAAACATATACGCCAAAAATAGTTTGCGCCTTAACTCATGAGAAGCAAAATTTGTGGCTGTCCATAAACATCGGATCTTCTCATAGGTTTTACCGCATATGGAATTAACATAGTTCATCCCAAGTCAAACGATTGTTAATCAAAATTCCTAAATTATTTACACAATTACTAAAGGGAATATCATCATTACATACAGTAACAAGTGGATACTCTAATATGTCAACATAATGTTTATACTCAACCATCGTTTGTGTTTTTCTGGGGTTCAATTTAAGATTATTTATGTTGGCCCAGTTCCGAATAGCTACAATGTTTTGATTAATGTTCCTAACGCCCTCATCTAACTCCTTTACTGAACAGTTTATATATATTTGGACATCAGCAAATAAATGATGTTTGCAATTTTTGCAGTACTGAGGGTAAATCATCGATATAAAATGAAAACAAAAGTGGACCCAGCACCGACCCTCGAGGGGCGCCACAAGAAGTTATAGTAATATTTGAATAAGATTCCAGACAAGATCCAATACATTTTCTAAAACAAAGATAGTTTTCTATTAATTTACCAGCAGTACTGGAAAAAATAAAGTTATTGCTCAATTTGCTAATCAGAATTCGAAGGTTCACACTCAAAAGCCTTCTTCAAATCTAACAGGATTAAAATAGTGGCATTAGAAGGCACAGCACTCCGCCGCATGTCATCAACAATATGCAGAACAGCTGAAGATATACTATAACCCCTTCTGTATGCAGACTGGAAATTACTTATATATATATATATATATATATATATATATATATATATATATATATATATATATATATATATATATATATATATATATATATATATATATATATATATATATATCGAGAACGGGTTTACTAATTTCGATGATTTTTTGTTCGCCTCGGCCTCGAGTAGTTTCCTCGTGCATTTACAATGAAAGTAAAAGGAAATGATTTTGTGGTCGACAATACTTAGATTGTTTTGTATTGGTCACTTCTTCCTAAAACATTCAAGGCACATTGCAACGTGAAGTATTGCAATTCAGTGAAGTTTACATCAAATACATCTGCAAATATGTCACGAAAGGCAGAGATATGGCGGTTTTTGACGTTCAAACTCCCAATACCAACGATGAAATCATGCACTATCAAGTTGGTCGATATGTGACTTGCAACGGGGCGATATGGCATATATTCTCATTCCAAAGATTTGCCAAAGTGATCCGTTTGCACGAACATTGCTCTACTCTGAGATGCCACGTTATTACACTTGGAACGCTTAATCGAAGAAATTTCAACGTCGAAAGCAAGGCGATGCAGTTCCTGATCATCAGGATGTTCTCTTGATGCTCTTGGTCTCATTTACACAGTTCATCCAAAGAATGGCCAGTGTGGTTGTTGCGTGGATATTCGTGGGCCGACATCATTTGAATTACTTGTGAATCAATGGTGTAGTATGCACAATATATCGTGCTGCATGTCAACAGCTCAATTTGTTTAAAAACGACTTTAATTGGGACTCACGATACTAATCGCATGTATAGCATGTATACTGACGATACATGATTCCCATTAAATCCACGTGAACTGTGGAACATGTACAACGATGACATAGCAGAAGTTATTTTACATCGAATTCGTGTCATTTCAGACACGAATGTCTCGAGGTGATTGAGGAAATACATAACTAGGTTTGTTTCTCATCTATGACATGTGTTACCTTATGTGTGGCAGTTTGTTAGTCAAGTTAGAAATGCCAACGCCATATTCTGGAATGAACGACGCTTTCAATCGAGAATTGGAACGTGAACGTAAATACTTACGATGATTCTTACGAGATGCATTGAACCAATCAATTCGAACGAATGTATACCACTGTTGTACCCCAAAAGAAAGAAGTGTACGATACGCTATTGCAGGTAAATGATGATAGAGATGGTTCTATATTTTTCCTCGATGTGCCCGGTGGAACTGGGAAAACATTCCTCATGTCATTGATTTTGGCCACTGTTCGTGCGAGATTCAACATTGCTGTTGCATCTTCTAAGATAGCGGCCACTTTGCTATTAGGATTCTGAACGGCTCATTCAGCGTTGAAATTACCGTTAAACCTTCAAACAGGAGATAACTCGACATGCAACATTGCGAAATACTCAGTAATGGCCAAAGTTTTTTATATAAAACTATGAAAGCGCAGTGACTCATGATGTTTTGAATGCGCAATGATTTTACTGGCTGTGAATTTCCGTCAAGCACTATCATCGTTCCAAGATCGACCGCTGCCGATTAAATAAACGTTTGCCTCAAATCATTGACTCTGCGGGGCTATGTGAAAAAACAACTGACGACAAATATGCAAGTTGCATTGCTAAACTATCGTTCGCCGAATATTTCTCCAAACAATTGTTGACTATCGGTAACAGCCGTGTTTCTGTCGACTAACCAGATTTCGTTTCAACGAAGGAAAATTTCATCAACAAAGTGTTCCCGACTGTGTAATGTTTATCCACTCCAATCTTTCAAATATTTCGACTGTGTAACAAACGAAGACGAAGCAAACTAACTATCCAACTGAATTTTTAAACTCATTGGATCTGCCTGGCTTGCGGGATGAGATTTTAATTATATATATGACCACCCTATATTATATATTCAGATTGATATCTGTTGGCTATATTGATAATTTTAAAAAACTCTGTGGCTACTGTGGCTATTAAAATTTGGATTCGAGAGAAGTCAGAAGTACTATTTAGTAGAAAATTTGTATGTATACTTATATAAATTGTAAGCTTTACATTCATAAGCTTATAGATTTGCATTTATATATATATATATATATATATATATATATATATATATATATATATATATATATATATATATATATGTATAAATATATATATATATATATATATATATATATATATATATATATATATATATATATATATATATATATATATATATATATATATATATGTATATATATATATATATATATATATATATATATATATATATATATATATATATATATATATATATATAATAATCTATCAGATAAATAAGTTTGTTTTCTTTACTTTGCGATCCTTTCTAGTAGCTTTTAAACTATTAAGAAAAAACCTTATTAGGTCAATAAATTTGGTAACAAAGTGCTATTATCTAAGGCCTAAAACTGTTTAAATAATGAAGCATATATTCCAAAAACAAATATATATAACCCCTAGCAAACATAAATACTATCAAATTAAACAACAAATCATAATGTTATTTTATGTGATTTTTACGGCACAGGAATATTTAACGAAAACCAAAGAAAATATGCAGTAAATATAAAAATGTAACCGTAACATATACGACACACGGTGCTGTGTCGCACCAAACGACAAAATATAATAATATAATGGCTACATAAAAATTAGTCTTGACAAATTTTACGGCTCAATGGTACAGTGTAGTCCGACAAACTCAACTCTATTATATAAATATGTTTACATGGAACACAAATATAAGTTTTTACTGTATTTTCACCGCGTGAAATATCCTTCTACACATACACACAACAAACCGTCAAAAGTTGAAAATTATGATTTTACGGTAAGCTTTTTAACGTTTTTTTTTATGTTTAGTTTCTTTTAAGCATAATATTTAAATTTTCCATGAATTTTCATTTTTATAAAGTAATATTTTGTTTCCAAAAACAAAAAAAAAAAAAGAACGGTAAAATACATTTTCATTTTTTCATTGTATCATTGTGTTGCGTGTTGGGAAAAGTTTTTGTGTGGAAGGAAAAGAAAAATTTTACGAATGGATTTTCTTTTCGTTTTTCATCATTTTTGGCAGCGTATGACATATACAGGAAATTGGTAATTTTTTTTGTCGCATACTATATGTTGAATTTGTGAACAAGGAAGTATGAAATATTGACTGTGGTTATGAAGACACGAATTTATATCAAAACTAATTTGTCATTGTAAGAAAGTTCGTTGTAAGGGGTCTGGTATCCTTCATTATTGAGTGACATTATATATATATATATATATATATATATATATATATATATATATATATATATATATATATATATATATATATATATATATATTTATATATATATATATATATATATATATATATATATATATATATATATATATATATATTTATATATATATATATATATATATATATATATATATATATATATATATATATATATCATTATGTGTGAAATACAACGATAAGTAATTTCTAATGTGAGATGAGCACGATCGATGCTTCTAAAGATGATCCTGATGATAATGGTTGATGAAGTTTATATGACTTCTAAGGACACAATTTTAGAATTAGAAAATATGTTAACTTAAGACAACCCTAATGGTCTCACCTTGGAGGCTTTGAAAGAAATAAAGCCTACTTGAGTATATAAGGTAAAATCGTACTACTTAGAAATATAGAACTAACTTGCTAGTGCAAATAAAACGAAAGGCCGTACCATTCGTTAAAGTGATGGAAATAACCAGCAAACTCGTTAGAAGTGAGCTCGTGAGCTTAAGCTAGTAAGTGTGAATAAAATGTTAGCTTATTGAGCTATTAAACTGACTATGGTAACCTTGCGTTAAATAATATAAATCAATCCTACCAACTTAAACTGGATATCTTCCATGATACACAAAGTATCAAATTTAACCAATTACATTTCGTTGAAAATGATAGGTTTTCTGATGAAAACCTATTTTATGTAAGCAATACGTTAACTATATAGAAAATGAATTAGCAAGCATTGATTATGCGATTGTCTTGATTCTCTGGTCAGCTTTACACAGAACTGTGATGCTGGACGACCTAAAAGGACGTATTTTCTCAGTTTAACGATTGTTTCATTTAAGTTTCGTGTTAGTTTTATTTTGAATCTAATTTATATAAATTGTTATTTGAGTATATTTTAAGTTTAACAGTTATTTCATTTAATTCTATTGCTTAATAATTTTGTTTTACATAAATTTTAGAGATTTGTTTCTGTAATGTTATTTCATTTAATTTCGGTGCTAAATATTTTTTTTTATTCTGATTTATAAACATTTTAGAGTACTGTGTGTATTGAAATGTATATGTGCATATATAAATGTTTAAATGTTATTTAAATATAGTATATATTTTATAATTTTGTATGTGTATTGGTACTCGGTGCACTTTTTCTAGAAGAGAATGAACTTTTTCGATTCCTCAAATGTTTATTCGATCCCTCATATACATTCGATTCCTCTTATACTAGATTTACTAATATACATTTGGTCTTCTGGAGGTAAATAAAAAAAACGCTAACTTTCTTGGAATTAAAATATTAAAACACTTCGTTTAGGATTTCACTGCTATATTTTGAAGTTTTCAATATTTTAACGAATAATGAAGAGATCTAAGATTATCATTGGAACCGAAATATTTAGAGAGTAGTTTCATAAAAAAAAATTGTTTTAAAATGGCACTAAATCGAGTTAAAAAATTCTATTTAAACAGAAAGCAAGGCGAAGCAAAGTATAATTATAAACCACGCCAGACACAAATTTGACTAAAATAACAAATATAAGAGTTCTAAAGTTGAGCGAATGCAAATTAATCAATTTACAGCCACCTTTAAAATGCTATTAAAACATAAATATAAACTTTTTATAACTAAAACTTATCAAAATTAACTGATGTGTCTAGAGGACATTGTACTTTTCATTTATTTTTGTTTTCGTACGAAAAGTGCTTGTCCTACGTGACGCAAACATTATGTTCAAAACACATCCGTTACAAACAAAAATAAAAAATATCAACTTATATCTGCATCAAAAAGTTCAAAATAAAAACACAAATAAAAAAAAAATATTTTTCCATTCAAATACCTTCAGGGGCTATAAACATTACGAGATAAATAATTTGCTACGTTTCAAAAAAATAAAAACGACAATTTTCTGTGCAACATAAAAAAAAACTAAACAAAGTTATTACTATTTTCTAAAAGCTCGACACAGCATCACAATAGCACAACACAATAAAATTATGAGCTTTGTAAATTTGATGGCTGTATATTGTTGTCTAGCCATCATTAAATTACAATAATAATCATAATTTAATTCATAAATTTTCCCGTTTACGGTTTTGTCTCGTTTTTTTTTTTTTTTGGTCCACACATTTGCATAGTGGTTTTATTATTATGTTATGTACACTCGTATATACACTTTATGAGCTTTAAAATAATTTTAATGAGTAGTAATTAGATGAAAAACCAAATGAAAAAGTTTTTCATCATAAATAAACTTTTAAAAACATAAATATTTTATATCTACCTGTATGTTTGGTGTCAGAGTAAACATAATATTATGTATACAATGAACACCAGCACCCCGCCAGATCAAAAGGTAGGGTATATTATAGAGGATTTTTTTGTTTGTTTAATGATGATTCACTTACCTGAAATGAAAAAAAAAATAAATAAATATGAAAAATTATATGTATATAAATGCAAAGAGGATGTATATGTGAAAATCCGGTGTTGAGCTTTAAAGCTCTTTATTTTTCAATTGTACTTATGTAAAAAAATTTTGTTTCTATAATACGTTAGATTGGAACTGATCTGTATATAATTCTTAGCTTACATTAAAATTATACAAAATCTCAACATTTTTGGTTTTTATATAGAATCATAATATAAAGATTAACATTTTAATCTGATTTGGTTTTAACGCGAAAAACAAAAAAAATTAAATTATGATAAAGCTGCTATTGTATAATGTGCTTTGGTTGGTTGAACGAGCTGTGATATAAAAGTATTTAGCATTTTTTATTTTTTTTTTGCAATGTTAATTATATTAATCCGATAAAACTTCACAAATTTAAAATATTTATGTACATTGATATTGATCTGAGCGAAAAAGGATTACATAATTTGTTTTTAAAATTGGCTTTTTCGTAATCGCTAAATATTTAAATGTTGGAAACTTTTTTGTTAAAAGCATTACAGCATGGGAAAAAATCTTTTAGTTTAAATTTTTCATTCACAAAATTTCTAAAAAGCCATATTTCACATCACTCTTTATTATGGACGAGTTTCAATTTGTAGGATACACCTTACTTTTAAAACACAGAAATTCGAGCCATTTGTCAAAATTTCGAATATATTTTAAGTGACTGATCCATGAAATATAAGACACAATTTTAGTTGATGACTTTAATAGCAATAATTACTTAAATCAATTAGAAGAAACCCGACATTTTATTCCTATCGTGAACAATTTATCAGTGGGAAAATGTGAAATTTGCTCAAATTCCAAAATGCACCAAAGCCTTTGTACCGTTGGTCTTTTAAACCATACTGCCAACTGTCTAAATATTGCTTTCCGTTCTCCTCGTTTTTTACCGAGGTGTTTGCTTCGGCTAGCACCATTTGTTTCCAGGTTATTGCTGGTCTACCTACTCTCCTCTACCTTTGTGGATTCCATTCCATTAACATTCGGGTTATATCATTGGCACTATTATCATTGAATATTACCCATGCCGGCTGCATTGTTGCGCTTTAGCTTCTGAGTAGCACATTTAACTACTCGATCCGGTGGTGGATGGGTATTTGAGGTTTCGTCATAGTTACCATCAGGAAACTCGTCATTTTGTTCGTCATCTGTTCCGTAGTCCTCGAAGAACTCGTTCCATCTATTTAGCTGTTAGTTTTATGAATTTCTTCCGACGATCTTTACGCGTTTCACTGCTGCTGGTTTGATTTTAAATGTAGCTATTACCAATTGGTGATCGCTGCGTACGTTTGCTCCTCTCATTGCTCTGACATCTTGTAAGGAGTATAGGAATTTCTTGTTAACCAGTACATTATCAATTTGATTTTTGGTTCTTCCATTTGGTGATGTCCAAGTGTATTTGTGTATATTCTAGAGAGAGAATTGTTTGTTGCAAAATTTAGTGCGTGTCTACCCATGATTGATATCATACCGGTGTAAGCGATTCCAATTTTTGGGTTGAAATCATCTTGAACAATGTTTATGTCATTTCTGGGTGTGCTGGATATTGTAACTTGTAACTGCTATTATATTGCAATTATTATTCTACTGTTTCCAATCGAGTAGTATTTTCTCTGCTTTAGCTGTTATTAATATTTCTACTCCTGTATGTCTTGTCTACCGTTAGATCAATATATCAGATATTAATTGCCTGGGTTTGTTGTAATATTTTGTCTATCTTGTGTCCGTGTACAATTTGCTAATGGTCGATATTTGTGTTGTTGTCCGGTGCATATTATTTCTTCTAGTATTCGGTTTCCCAGGGCCAAAAAGTCACCTAAATTTATACTAACCCAAGCAATGGTTGCTTGACGTTGGTAATGAAGTTGTTGTCGTCTTATCTATCTCTGCTACTCACTAGGCAACTGTAGCCACTTAAATAGCAGCAGCAGAAAAAAACATTGAATTACCGTTTACGTGCCCTTACTTTTATGATTGTGTGTCTAATTAAAATGTTTCCCAATCACCCTTAAATTTAATTAAAGTGGGTTGGGTGCTCGAAGACTCACCCGTGATTTTAATCGATAAAACTAGTGTTTGCGAAGTCGACATTTGTCTTTATACGGACCTCCATATTATAATAATTTGGTGTGAAACTTGACTATTTTTCCAAAAATTTAACTTAAGTGTTTTACACGATATAAATATCCTGTTTGGATTAGGTATAGTATATATCGGCATAACGCTTGAAGTTTTTTTGAGGAAAAAGATTGGCACTTTTGCTGCTGGGTGGGAATTTTAATTAGTTTGTTTACTTATGATTTCACCGAACAGCTTGATTATTTGTCAGTTCACCTTCTCATTTTTGTTATAGACCCAAACAGGATTTCCTGATCAGTATTCGGAACATAGCAGTTTATAAATGTAGTGACCATGGCTAAAGTTTGTATGATTGCCATGCAAAATGCATTTGAAAAGCGTGTAAAGTAATCGGTATAAACAATAAAAATGGAAGACACCCCAATATTTCTATATGGATGTGCTACAATCGATATTATGGAGTAGTAATCTGCGTGCATAGTTTGATGTTGCCTGTTGTTTAGTGTTTTGTGACCTTCAATTGTCGAGAATAAACAGAACTATAATTGTCTAATGTGTCAAATATCTCTTAAGGTAGCTTCTCTGTAATGTATTGGCGATTTATGATAGGTTATAACACAATTTTGATAGGTTATGACTTTTTGTAGACTAACCATCTCGAATTTCTAACATTTTTTTAATTTTCTGAATAAATTCATAATTTTAAAAGGCTAACAACCATTATGGGTTTTCTAAAAATTTTTCAAAATATTTCACATTTTTGATAAGCTCAACATGATGACAGCCTATACAAGGCGATTTCTAGAATTTTTTGGAAATGTTTGAATTTGCTGAATAAGTATAAGATGTTGACCAACCATCATGATTTTTTGAAAACTTTGAAAATTTTTTTTTACATATTTTCCAATTTTTTTATGCCCATCACGTATTTTTGAGAGACTTTTGAAGTTGCGTTTAAATTGTGAAATATTTACAGAATTTTAAAAAGCTAATCATCTCGAAATTTAGAACATTTTTTAGTTATTTGAAATATTTACAATTAAGATAGCGTTACCATCATTTTCAGAGTTTTAGGAAACTTTTTAATTTGCCGAATGATTTCACCATTTTTAAGGACTTACCATTATAATTTGAGTTTTAAATAATTTTGAAAATTCTTACTTTCCAAAATTATTTACAATTTTGGTAGTCTAGCCTCAACGAATTTTTGAAATTTTTTTAATTTTTCGAAATATATCAAAATTTTGAAAGACTAACCATTATTTTGACTAACCCGAATTATTGAAAATTTTTAATTTGCCGAAATATTTTACAATTTAGATAACCATGTGTTTTTAATGTTAATTTAATTTTGGAAACTTTTAAATTTTTGCGATATATTTCTCAAAAGGAAACCATTTTTGTTCATTCAAAAGTATGCTACCATAATTGTTTTTGAGAATTTGAAAGACTCTTATTAGTTTTCGAAAATTATTAAAATTTAGATAGCCATTTTAACCATTATGGTTTTTCTAAGGTTTTTGAATTTTTTTTTTAATGTTTACAACTTTGTTAGGTTAACCATCACGAGTTTTTGAAAATTTTGGAAATTTTTTTTTTACTGAAATATTTACAATTAAGATATAAACCCTAACACTCAAGCAAATTTCAGAATTTTAGGAAACTTTTTAATTTCCGTAATAATTTTACAATTTTAAATGCTAACAATAAAGGATTTTAAGAATTTCAAAAAAATTTTATTTAACAAAATATTTTAAAATTTTAATAGGCTAGCCATAATGAGTTTTTAATATTTTAAAAATTTTTTATTTGCCCAAATATTTCTCAATTTTAATATGCTCAATCATGAGTTTTTGAGAATTTTGAAAACTTTTTAATTAACCAAAATATTTAAAAGTTTTGAAAGGCTAACCATTATGTATTATTTTGAAGTTTGGAAAATTGTTAATTTTCAATAATATTCCACAGTTTGATTTTTTGAGCTTTAAGTTTTCCGAGAATTTTTTCAATGTTGTATGCCACCATTATGTATTTTTGTGCATTTTGAATATTTGTTAATTTACCGATAATACGAGAGTGTGATGTGTATTATTTTTTATTGTTTTTAAAATTTTATGTTTCCTGATTAAAGTTATGTTTAATAACTTAATTCACATAGTTATGTAATGTAAATTATGTTAATTAGTGTTTGTGTGTGAATGTATTATTTTGAGAAAACCAACAACAATGGTACAAGTTTAATTTTCATTGTTGTTGGTTTTTATATATATGTGTATATGTATATAAAGATACATATTATATATGTACCAAAAACTTCAGTTGTTTTTGTGTGTACATATATATATATATATATATATATATATATATATATATATATATATATATATATATATATATATATATATATATATATATATATATATATATATACATATATATATATATATATATATATATATATATATATATATATATATATATATATATATATATATATATATATAAATATATATATATATATATATATATATATATATATATATATATATATATATACATATATATATATATATATATATATATATATATATATATATATATATATATGTATATATATATATATATATATATATATATATATATATATATATATATATATATATATATATATATATATATATATATATATATATATATGAGTGTATAATATATAATAGCCAGGTGATTTGCAAATGGATCGTAAGACTCTGTGGTTGTTCCAGAGACCAGATATCAATGCACCATTTTTAACGGCGGTGCTTTTTTTAGTAATTTTACAAATAAATGCATTTAATAGGCGATATATTGTGTGATGTGATATATTATAGATGCGTGTGTTGTTTCTGTTTAGTAGAAAATATGCATATATTATTACATGTGGTATTTATTGTGTGCATGTATTAAATCGTTAATATCTTACGTTAATAATGTACTATCATTATCAATGTAGTAGAGGCTACACCCTAGTAGTTAGTTTAGTAACTTAGACTAAATTCGAAATTGCAGTTTAAATATAGGAAACTGAATGTTGAAATTTCTCTATACACATTTTTCATTTACATGAACATAAATTTTTAAACGATTTAATTGTAATTCCATTATTACCCAATTAAATACGGTCCATTTAGATTTTTTGTATTTAAACTCTATTATGACGTCAACACATAAAAATGACATAAACCCACTTTTCAAATGAAAAAAGCTTCAACCTTTTTAATCCTTTACACAAACAATCCTAATGATAACATGCATATTTTAATAGTTTTTGTATGTAACGACACAAAAAATAAATAACCGAAGCAAAGTTGAAATATAAATAAATAAATCCTTGTTAAATAGCATGTTTTTATTTTTTTTTTTACAAAGGATTACCCAATCGACCAAAACATACATATTTCACATACACATATATAATTCAAAAGCTTTTAATTGTTTTTATTTGATTTTACATGTTAATCAATTAAATAATTTATTTATTCATGTGTACCAACCTTATAAACATATGTTACCATCAGGGACGCGTAGACTTGTTTATTTAAAATTATTATTGGACGAGTTGGATGGAATATGCAAATTATGCTATCTATACTCCGTTTTCACATAATATTTTGTAAACGAGCTTTCTGTCTTATTTGAAAATCTTGCTTATTTTTTAGTTATGGTATTAACATCATAACTGAAGCCGAACATTACGGAAAAACAGGTCTTTTCTAATACATAACGCGGATATGGTATATAAAGGATCTTAAGAATGACAAATTCACTCATGGTCTACTTTGGAAGGCCCATGGCTTGAGTTAGTTCTAGCCATTCATTAAGTTTTTTTAAAGTAGAATTTTAGAAACACTTTAGATAAACCTGGTGACATCAACTGGTCCTGACGTACGCATGTGGTAATTTTGAAATTTGAACCTAATGCCAAAGGTGTGAAAAACAAGTGGTTTTAATCCCGAGTTTCCTCTTCGTATTATTCTAAACAACCAAAAGAGGACAAGTCGTTCTGTACTCTGATGAGCCAAATTCATTCTTCAGGCAAAATCATTCAGACAAAATCTATTACAATCAGACCAATATATTTTTAAAGTGGTGACCACACCAGCGTGTTATATACTTGCTATATACTCTCTACGTACACTTTATACTTAAACCGAAATAATTTGTCAGTTTGGATAAAGCATGGTGCGCATCCTTTATGATTTTAAATCGATTTTCCTCGTTGTTGAAGTCTTGGACCATTCTTTGCGTTAGGTGTAAGTTTTCCCAGAGTAGTATTCCTTAAAAATTTCTTGTAGTATTTCTACAAGTTGATGGGTTCTTCAGGTATTTTTATTCCATTTATGGCAGTTGGATTTAACATACACTTCAAGATTATTGTTAAATTATTCTTGTTTGTTTCTAATAGACCGATATAGCCTGTGATGAATGGGTTGCGGTTGTTCATAACCAAAATTTGTATTTGTCGGGGCCTCGATGTGACATGAAGGGTTTTCGAAGTCGGGAGAGCTAATTAGTTCAGTTGATAAAAAAACATTTTTAATTTGACAAAATGATTTCACTTCCTTTAGATCTTCTGGTCTTTTGACATTACCCGGATAGCAAAAACTTTTTTTGGTTCTGGTATAATTCCTTGGTTTGTTGTAATGTATCTAGGAATATTGGTTTTCATAAACTCTGTTTTTTCAAGGTTCACTCGTAAGTCAGCCTTCTCAAGTTTGGAAAAATAATATTCGACATTATTTAAATGTTTTATTTCTGTTTCTCCTCCGAATATTATAATGTCATCGAGATAGACATAGCAGATGATTCCAATGAATTCTTTAAGTTATCATCCTCTAGAAGATAACTGGTGCATTTCTTAATCCCAATGGTCATTTTTCTTCACCCTTATCTGGTGGAATCCTGATGTAAGATCGATAGTTGTTAAAAATTTTTGGATACTGGATACCCGCTTTCCTTTACCGTACCTATTAATAACTCATACCTAAATTTTCTAAAAAACAAAAATAAAAACGGGCATCATCAAAATAAACAACCAAAATAAAATAAACAACCAATAAACAGTTGTTGAGCACAACTTACAGTTATAATGAATAAACTTAAAGTAAGTAAATTCGACATATAAAGCTTACTTTTGTTGACAAACCTTGTTGAGAGTAACAACTTATGATAAAGCACGGTACGCTCAGCTATACGAGGACCTAAAAAGGCTGATGCATAAGTTTTCTCCTTCACACAAGATTAGAATAAAACATCAAAATTCGTTTTGTTTTATCTACCATCCATGCTTATTGAGGAGGTAGAAATTTACATATAAAACGGCTGTCTCTCACCATCGCGTACAACAAAAGTTTAACGTAAGGAGAACAGAAATAACGAAAGTGTTATGTTTTTTGTCTCCTTTCTAAAAACAACCACATTAAGCCAGTTGAAATCATCGATCTATTGGACATATTGTCTGTACTTGGGATATTCCACATAGAAAACCGGAACGACTTTCACAATGCTAAAATTGATTTATGCTTGGTTTCACTTCGGGAAGTTGTAATATAAAGCTATGTTGCAGATATTGTACCCAAGTGCATATGGCCGATAAGGAATGTCTGTTTAAAACTGGGGAAACTAAACATTTGTGTACAAAAGAATTGCAAAGGAAACCATACTTCCAACTCGATGATTTGTTTAAAACAGATCAAAACGCGTAACAAACCAAAATCTACGGGTATCTGTCAGTTGACAAACTGTCCACATAATTCCATCAATTCAATCTTTTAATTTTAAAAAAGTCGACTGGTACTTATTTAACAACTTATTGATAGCAAATTGAAGTTATATGCTAGCTACCACATTATTACCGATACTAGCCAAATTGACTTGTTGACAGTAGAGGTTTCAAATACAATCAAGAAAGCAGCAGATATTTGTTTAAGTCGTGAACCTACCTAAAAAACATTGCTAATTTGCTTAACGATGTAATCAGCCAGAAAATGATATTGTTAACGCTAAAAAACAGGATAAGTTAAAATTTTTAAACAAAGGAACTAAACCATACTGGCATAAGGGTGAGATTATTAAAAAAAAATAAATTCTTGCTTACTACCATTAAACTATTCCGATGGCTGTTAGTACAATTATTGCTTTAAATAAAAAATGTGAAGCACTTGCTCAAAATTTTTATCGAAGTTTTGGGACTGTTGTCAATATTCCAAAATCAGAAGAGATCATAATATGGAATTAATACATAGCTATATACGGTAACCGATGCTTCATTGTTCCATGTATCAATAGAAGAGGTAAATGGCATTATAAATAACAGCCTCCTTATAGAACCCGGTCAAGATTTAATCTTCAATGTTTATCTTAAACATCTTCCAGAGTATAAAGTTAAATTTAACAAATTTAACAAAACCAACAAATTTGTCGTCGCAGTGCATTTTCTTAATAAGCTTGCTTAGCCCGGTCAGTAAAGTATTTGAAGGTATTATCAAAAATAGACCCAATGACTTTATTGAAGGAAATTATTTGTTAATAAACCGCAACATTTTGGTTTTCGGTACCAATATTCTAAACTACCAAAGTTGATCGCATAACACGACATGTTAAAATCTAAAGAAACATCTTGACCTTGAAAACGCATTTGACTTAGTCTGGATTAACAGTCTCTTGCATGAACTGCATAGAAATTATGCTTTCCAAAACTATTGAAATCGTACTTTGCAAATCGAAAATATTTTGTTCAGATCTGAAACTCCCATTCCATTCTAATGTATCAACTCAGGGGTTCATCAGGGATCTGTAATAATATATACCCACTAAACATGAATATATATATATATATATATATATATATATATATATATATATATATATATATATTTCTGAGTTACTTCTGTATGGGTGTGAGACATGGAAGCATACAGGAAAAATCATACAGAAGCTACAGGTATTCGTAAACAAATGCCTTCGACGAATACTTAAGTGCTTCTGGCCTAACACGATCAGTAACATTAATCTGCATATAACAACATGTCAGTCAGACATTGAGACCGAAATAAAGCGACGAAAATGGAGATGGATTGGCCACACACTGAGGAAGGCATCAAGTGATATAACGAGGATATCATTAGACTGGAATCCACAAGGAAAAAGAAAGGTTGGAAGGCCAGCAATGACATGGAAAAGAACGATGCTAGCAGAGGCAAAACACCTGGGAAAGTCATGGGCAGAAATAAAAGCAATAGCCCCAAATAGAGTAAGATGGTTCAGGATAGTGGACGCCCTATGCTCCTAAATTGGAGATAAAGAAAAAAAAAATATATTTCTGAGTGATGAAAATCGACGATTAGGTGATGTGGAAACAGAAAAGCAATATCAAACCGATCTAAAGATATCAAAGTCATGTGGTACTGGATGGATATGTGGGTATGTACATGTCTCAATAGATTTAAAAAGTGAGACTTTGCACTTTGATCCGAAAATTAAAGGGAACGGAATAATCATACCAAATTGCATTGTTACCACTATTGATAGTAATACAGCGGTAGTACCAATTATTAATTTCACTGGTAGTAAAATTCATTGGGAAGAAGAAGCACTTTTGACTAGAGCTATGAGGAAAATAGGTATATGAATAATGATACTTGTAATTTTAGTGAACATATTGAAAGTGTCGCAAGACGAAACCGACGAGAATAACGAAACCGAATTACATGTTTTGTTGAACGAAAACAAAAATCTGGTTGCTCGACAAATGGATCTGGTGTCAGTTGAAAATGAACATCAAATTAAAAAAATTAGATAAAGTCATATTTTATAGACCATATAGAATGAGCTATAGCTTAGATTTATTTTCAGTGTACGATTAGGTTGAAATGACTAAAGAAAGCAAGCATAAAATGGCGTTTGTAACCCATGACCGACGGTTTTAGATATTATATTAGAAAGAGTGGAGTGACGATAAATTTCCCTTTTTAATAAAAAAAGTTACTTACTTAGGGTTCAAAATTTGTGAAGTAGTCATACAACCAGTGCAAGACAAAATAAAATTGTAATGAACCATCCGATACCGGTAGAAGTTAGAAGTGTGAGGGGATTCTTAGGCTTAGCAGGTTATTTTAGGCGATTTGTAAGGTCCTTCCTGAGGATTGATTATCACTAGAAATAATTTGATTTGCAAAAAACGCTTAGTAACGTCATCAGTATTGAGGGTGCGAGTTCTCTTGGTTTGGAAGCCGTACTTTTTCAGTTGCAGTCGCATGGGGAAATGCTTCCGATTGCACTTTATAGTATAAGAAAACTACCTCTGAAGAATCAAGATATCATAGTACATAACTCGAATCACTCGCAATAGTTAGCGGTTTTGACAAATTTCGCGTGTATTTACTAGAAATGCCCACTATTTAGGACTATTTAATGTTATAGAAAGGAGAAGTGAAAATACGTATTCAGCATCATAGACGGTTTCTCTGGTTAAAGTCGGTTAAAACAGTATACTCTAAAGGAACAGCAAACGCTTTTATAGAATTTATGTTTTGCTCCGGGAAACCTAGACGGTTGATAAAGGATAAAGGTAGTAGCTTTATTGGAAAAGTATTTAAAAAGTTATGCGAGGCAACATAAATAGCGATGATTGGGATAAGGTATTGTTACAGGTGCAGCGGTCTATATTAACAATACAGTTCATAGTGTAACAAAACAAACTCCAGCTAATGCTAATAGGTATATACCGGCTGAGCCACATGATAATCCTTTAACAGACGAGATAAACCGCATAAATGAAGAAATTGGAAACACACTAGTAGTTAGTTTGAAAAAAATATCAGGTATTATCTACAGAGTTTAAGAAAACCCGAAAAAGTATTAAGCTAGTAAAAGATGGGAAAATTAATTATAGGTGATTTGGTGATAGTACGATATCTATCAGTAGCGTCACGGGCTAGTCTGAAATAAGAACCCTCTTATAGGGAACCGTAACAGATTCATAAAGTTTTAGATCGAGATAGATTGCGATAATCAATATACGATGTAAACGGTTGCTTTCGGATATACGAGATGGTTGATCCAAAACGATAAACATTTAAAGTAAACTCAAGCTTAATATTATACTTATAAGCTAAATTTTAAATTTAAATTGTTAAAGCGTAACTTCCTAACTAAGATTATTTTAACGTAAAATATGAATATAAAAAAAAACTACTAATAAGCTCTTTGATAACCAAAATTTTGCTTCACATTGACGAGAACGTCAATTGAACAAATCGTGGCCCAACTGATTTACTAAATTTGGATATGAAACGGATGATACCTAACGTGGTTATTTCTTTTTTTGGAATATAAAAATATGTTAGGGAGAACATAATCCACTTTTAGATAATTTTTCACTTCTTTTTTTTAAATTTTGATGACTGGACTGGTATCTGTTTCGGCGCCAGTAAAAAGTTTCTTTAACTTACAGTTAAACTTAGCATAATCAACTCTGGCGCTTTTTAATTTTTTTAATTTGCCCTGGCATTATACCTGTTTTAACTTATATATATATATATATATATATATATATATATATATATATATATATATATATATAAAAATATATATATAAATATATATATATATATATATATATATATATATATATATATATATATATGTATATATATATATATATATATATATATATATACATATATATATATATATATATATATATATATATATATATATATATATATATATATATATATAATATATATCTGCACACATATCGCATCACACACAAAAGTTTTGTAAACAAAAATTCAACTAAAAGCTCTCACTGATTTATTCTGACATAACAAAAACTTGAGTTATTTGCTATAATTTTTTTTTATTTTGCTAGAAAAACAACTTTAAATTGAATGACAAAAGTTTTCGTTTTGTCTTAAAAAGCTTTTTTTTTTTTTGCGACACGAAAATTTAATTTGAACACTAAAATTTTTATTATTATTTTTCTTCTCATCTATTTATTTATTAACAAAAACAACAGCAAAAATAAAAACAACAACCAGAAGGAGGGTTTCGGTTTGGTTTCGGTTTTTTATCTTTAATATAAGAGCTTTTTTGTACTTTATCTCGCATATATGACAACAAAATATTGGTTCGTTTATTTTGTTGTTGTTGTGTTATGACAGCATCTTAATACTTATAATATACTATAGTACATATTTTTTGGTGTAAGCCCTCTCGTTAATATAATGGTGAACCCCTTTTATTTATATTTGTTATGCTTGCTAAACTTTTTGTAGATGGTAGATCCTTAACCGACAATATCTTAATTTAATTCATATTACTGCTGATCTAAGTTTAAAAAGGAAAAACAAATCGGTGAAAAGCATTGAAAACCGATTATTTCTTATTCTCATGCTGTTTTTTTTTGCACAAAACATTCGAATGGAAAACTACAATGTGGGAAAGGTTAGTTTCTCGTTTTCATGGTGCGAATGAACCAAATATATTTACAAATATATTAGGTATATATTGGAGAGTGGATACGCATTTAAATGACTTATCAATGCATGATAAAAGGGATGTTTTAATAGATAAAGGTTTCTTATTTACCATTTCTCGATTGACATTGAAAGATATCATCTAAAACATCGTTGAACGAATCTGAATACTCTAAAAACCATTTCTTCGAACGTCGACAATTTATATAAATTTACATAAACCAACAATAAATTTTATTATAAAAATTTTATTGACAAAATTTCAATAATTTTATCGTTATTAAAAAAAAAAAATAAAAAAAAAAATGTGTTCGTGGTTAAGCTACGATATAATATGTTCTAGACTTTGGCGAATGATATTGTGCTGCTGGTTTGAGGAAATGTGGGCACCATTTATTTACAACGGCAATAAACATTAAATTATCGGTTTATTGAAGTTTAAATGTCAATTGATGAGTTTTTCATTAATTTTCGTTTTTATTGATTTTCACGGGATGAAAAGATGACAATTTTTTATAATTTTTAATGTTTCATAAAAAGTTTTCGAATATAAAAGTTCGCATCTTGTTATTTGGAATAATTTCGAAAAAAATGCGGATTTAACAGGGTGCTGATGTTCCATACCATACTCTTCAGCAAATAATTTTCAAAATGCGAGATGATAGTGATATTATTGTCCTTGATAGTTAGAAGATCAAATTTTTTTAATCTGAATAAATTCTCAATAATAAAAACACAAGTTAGGTAATATATCTACGCATTTGGAAAATATCTAAATTTTGTCTCTTTGCCCCTACAAAACCAGATATAGAAGTACATATACTCAGACGTATCCACACACTCCACTTCACTTCAATCAATATATTGATTTTCAATTAATTTTTTCTTCTCTTTATTTTCCTTTTGGACGTGTTCATCATGTTTTTCCCAATACATAAATAATTCAGTATCAGTTTTCCATTTGTTCACACAACAAAATACATATACAACACTAAACAAGAAAATTACACACAATTTATTTTCCTCCGGTACATATTATAATGCTTTTAAACCATGTTACACTTGAACTTAAGCAATAAAACTTTAAAGCTCATTACGTTAAGGAAAATTGTCATAATCTTTCTTATATTTTGTGTGGTGTATATATATGTTTTTGCTTCGTACATACCTACATACATATCCTAATACAGTATAATATAAAAAATAACACAAAACTCTTATGTTTTTCATGTTATGGTGCTTGAAGATGAAGTAAACGAACCATCTCAGAAAAATTGTATTGAAAGAAATTTTCCATTTTTTTTGATGTTATAATTTTATTTTGGTTTTACATAAGAATTAAAGAATTTCGATAATTCTTCCGTTTTCAAATATAAGGTTGATGTATTTTCTAAAAAAAATGAGGGAAATGAAAAGATTGGATCAAGCTGTATAAGATGAAAATTCCAGACGATACAACATAGTTTTAAGAATATTTTAATTTTTTTGTAACCATACATGTTACATACAGTGAATATATGACCATTTATACTTTAAAATGTAGTCTGGAAGATTTAAGCACACATTCAGGTGATTTATAGAGTTTATGTAAAAAATACAAGTGATATTTTTATAACAAGTTTAAATCAGATTAAAGTTTAGTTTTTAGCTAAAAACCATTTATAAAACATAAAAAATTGTACTTAAAATTTAAAAACTTAAATTAAAAACTTTAAATACCGATGGACGTAGATGGTTCGATGAGATCAAGGCATACATTTAACAAAGAGTGGTAAATAACCATGAACTTTTTGAGAAGACTGAGGAAGCGGTATAACGACATAGATGAGAAGTATCCACAAGAAAATGAACTAGATGACTGGAAATTTTCAACAGGATCTAAGTTCAGATACGGAAAGCATCTGAATTGTTAATTGATACTGGTGCGAACAAAAATGGTACAATGGATAGAAACTATCCATTCTGTGGACACGTCCCATGACCTCCTTATACAATTCTCTGATCATCCTAATAATTATACGACAATTAATCTTTAAAATTTCATGTTTAGATACAGTATTAGAAAATATATTTCCATATTTTAAAAGGATCATAATTTTACTTTTGATTTGAATTTGACTCGATTTTGACTCAAAACTTGAAAAGTCACTTGACTTTTGTTTTAACCTTTGACATGAATTTAATTTGACTTTTGACATGACTTTTGACATCACTTTCGACTTGACTTTTAACTTGACTTTTGACTTGACTTTTGACTATACGTTTGACCTGACTTTTGACTTGACTCTTGACTTGACTTTTGACTTGTTTTCGACTTGACTGTTGACTTGACTTCCGACTTGACTTTTGACTTGACTTTTGATTTGACCTTTGACTTGACTTTTGACTTGACTTTGATTTGACTTTTGCCTTGAATTTTGATTTGACTTTTGATTTGACTTTTGATTTGACTTTTGACTTGAATTTTGACTTGACTTTTGACTTGACTTTTGACTATACTTTTGACTTTCGACTTAACTTTTGACTTTTTACTTAATATTCGACTTGACTTTCGACTTGACTTTTGACTTGACTTTTGACATAACTTTTAACTTGACTTTCGACTTACTTTTGACTTGAATTTTAATTTGACTTTTGACTCAAATTTTAACTTGACTTGACATTTAACTTTACTTTTGACTTAACCTTGACTTTTGACTTCACTTTTAACTTGACTTTTGACTTGACTTTTAACTTGACTTTTGACTTGACTTTTGAGTCTTTTTTTGATTTACCTTTTGAATTGACTTTTCACTTGACTTTTAACTTGACTTTTGACAGGACTTTTAAAATGACTTTGATTTAACTTTTAACTTGACTTGACGTTTGACTTGACTTTTGACTCGACTTTTGACTTGACCTTTGACTTGACTTTTGACTTGACTTTTGACTTGACTTTCGAATTGACTTTTGACATAACTTTTAACTTGACTTTTGACTTGACTTTTGACTTGATTTTCGTCATCACTTTCGACTTGACTATCAACTTGACTTTTGACTTGACTTTTGACTTGACTTTTGACTTGACTTTGACTTGACTTTTGACTTGTCTTTTGATTTGACTTTTGACTTGAATTTTGACTCGACTTTTGACTTGACTTTTGACTATACCTTTGACTTAACTTTTGACTTGACTTTCGACTTAACTTTCGACTTGACTTTTTACTTGACATTCGACTGAACTTTCGACTTGATTTTTAACTTGACTTTTGACATAACTTTTAATTTGACTTTCGACTTGACTTTAGACTTGAATTTTAACTTGACTTTTGACTTAAGTTTTAACTTGACTAGACATTTAACTTGACTTTGACTTGACGTTGACTTTTTACTTGACTTTTGACTTGACTTTTAACTTGACTTTTGACTTGACTTTTAACTTGACTTTTAACTTGACTTTTGACTTGACTTTTGATTTACCTTTTGAATTGACATTTGACTTGACTTTTAACTCGACTTTTGACTTGACTTTTGACTTAACTTTTGACTTGACTTTTGACTTGACTTTTGACTTGACTTTTAACTTGACTTTTGACTTGAATTTTGACTCGACTTTTGACTTGACTTTTGACTATACCTTTGACTTGACTTTTGACTTGACTTTCGACTTAACTTTCGACTTGACTTTTTACTTGACATTCGACTGGACTTTTGACTTAACTTTTAACTTGACTTTTGACATAACTTTTAATTTGACTTTCGACTTGACTTTAGACTTGAATTTTAACTTGACTTTTGACTTAAGTTTTAACTTGACTAGACATTTAACTTGACCTTGACTTTTGACTTGACTTTTGACTTCACTTTTAACTTGACTTTTGACTTGAATTTTAACTTGATTTTTGACTTGACTTTTGACTTCACTTTTGACTTGACTTTTGACTTGACTTTTAACTTGACTTTTGACTTGAATTTTAACTTGAATTTTGACTTCATTTCTGACTTAACTTTTGACTTGATTTTTAACTGTATTTCTGACTTAACTTTTGACTTGACTTTTGACTTGACCTTTAATTTGACTTTGTGCCCTTAAAAGTTAATTTTTACGCAGTTAGTTGTTGAGTAATATTTTCAATTGGATCATGTAATTTTCTATCGAATTTGCAAAAATTTTTGGAACACTTTACTAAAACAGATAAGCGCTAACTCTAAGTATCTAATCAATGTCAGCGTAATAAAAGAGATAAAAAAATTGCAACTTCCTGAAAAAAATATTAAATTAAATAAGTTAAAAAAACTAAATACAAAACAAAATAACTGACTAACATTTTTACCATCGTTATTATTATAAAAGTGCATTGTATAGAAAAAAATAGTTATTTGATTCCATTTTGAAAATTTGTTAAATGGTAGAAACCTTCAAATACACATATACTCATACCAATTATATAACATATCCCCATCCACATGTAGGTTATATACATAAAATAGAAATAAAATAATTGAATAAAATAAATTCCAATAAAACAAACATAATTTCGATTTCAAATAAAGTTTTTGCCAACCCATTCCATTTTTGGTTTGACATACGCGCATAAAATACAGTGTCACATAAAATTCATATTGTGTATTATATCGAAGATTGAAATTGATATCTTACGAGAACGAAATCACATAAAATTTAAGATTATTATTATTATTTTTGTTTATTTTGTTTTAGAGAGATCATAATATCTACAGTATCTATATCTAGAAATCGCAGAGCATGAACTAAACCCTATATAGTAGTATAATAATGAAACAGTGTTTTTCACTGATGTATTTCCCGCGCGATCAAAATTGATATTTATTTAGCCTTTACAAATACATAATACGAGCAGTTTTGTGGGAAGGACATTAGGGAATTATTACAACGTTGTTATATAATTTTCATGGAGCACATACATGTGAACGGTAAAATCTATATTTTATATGTTATATATATATATATATATATATATATATATATATATATATATATATATATATATATATATATATATATATATATATATATATATATATATTTATATATATATATAAATATATATATATATATATATATATATATATATATATATATATATATATATATATATATATATATATATATATATATATACATGTACGTTACAATCATATAATTGTATGTACATATAGTTAATTGCGTGTAGTAAATTTTAATTTTTAATGTAATTTCGATTTATGTCAAGTTTTTGCTTTGTTTGTGATATAGTAGCTAGAACTTATACAAATGACATTGCTACCAACAATATCATTAAATGAAGGTATAATTAAGCTTGATTAATAATAGTCGATATAGATAATTACATGATAACTATCGGGATTAAATTAAATTAAAGTATGGTAGGATAAAAACAAAAAAAAACTAAAGTTGAAAATTGAGCCCTATATGGCTTTTTGCAGCTCTTTAAAGCACAGTCAATATAGCAAAAACGAATTAAAAAACGTTTAAGGGCTTCAAGTCCTGAGATCGATTCCCAATAGTGTAGCATCGATGATTTTGATGAATTCAAATATGACCCTTAATCAGTGTGCAAAATCCATCAATTTAGGTTTTCGTCGAGATATCAGACATCCATTCAAAGTTACGTTAGTAACCAGGCCTATTATTGGTGCTGATTTTTTGATGAAATATAGAATTGCGGTAGATTTGGGGAATAAACGCCTATTTAAGACAACCACATCGCTAAGTGTCAATACCATGGATTTATACGATGCATTCCCAATAGACCAATTGTTTATGGTCAACGGCCCATTTCGGAGAATCTGTTTCTTAACCGCACTTAGTACCAAAGCGCGACATCCACGATTGGCGACTTAGTGGGGAGTACCGTAGGCTCAACAATATGACAGTACCAGACAGAACTCTTCTTCCTCATATCGATAACTTTTCCTGAAATTTGCAGCATTGTATAATCATTTCCAAGATAAACACAAAACTGCAATCACCACTCTTTTAGGAATTTTTGAGCTCATGAGAATACAATATGGTTTGCCAAAAACAGCACAAACTTTTCAGCGTTTCATGGACAAAGTCACAAAAAAGTAGGATTTTACATATAATAAGCATGATATTTTGGTGACAAGTCGAACAGAGTCCGAACATTTAGATCACTTTCGCATTATAATCAAAGATTTCATCTTAGTCACGAAATCTCTAAAAATGGACTCCGTGCAAGTCCAGCGAGAATCGTGGTTATAAATGATTTTGCCCAACCAACGTCTATTCGGCAAGTGCTTTATCGGGATGGTAGCTTGGTGTACTTCTTAAAAGTAAGAAGAAAGACTTTAGTCGGCCATTTGAGTATCAGGCAGCTATGAATAACCAAAGCCACTCTGCCTCAGATACCCTTCTCATTCATCCGCAGGCTGTTTTGGATCAGTACAAACAAGAATGTTGGGGACAATTGGGATTATTCTCTAAAAAAACTTCCAATCGAACATAAATATTCTACCTTCGACCATGAACTGCTAGTAATTCACTATGCCATCAAGCATTTCAGATACTTTATCGAAGGTAGAGTTTTTGTTATCCTTACCGATTTATTACACCCTGGATCCAGATTTCGCTTCAGAATTCACTTCGATTACCATTGGGAAGGCTTAAGCAAATACCAGACCGGGACATCTCAAGATTTGGTGTTCCACTCGAGATAAAGGCTGACCATGGCAGCCAGTTTGAAAGTAACCTATTTCAGGAACCTAACAAGCTTTTTCTTTTCTACAAAATACGGACTACGACTTCATTCCCTGTCAAACGGTATGGTAGAGCGATTCCACCGTTTCCTAACAGCAGTCGTAAAGCAAACGTAATTTTTAGTAACAATGGGAAGAATTAATTAATTTATAATTTTCAGGCGAAAACTAATGCAATTTATTACAACCTAGGGTTAGAGAAATTTGTCCATTAATAGAGTTTTTTTAGAGAAATATTGCAAATTACGGATAAATGTTTGCAGCCTAGAGATGCTGATCATATTAAAATAGAATTATACTGTCATATATATGCATGAATACATAAAACTAATTATATGTCGGTGGGTCATAAAGCTGTGGGTTATAATATTGTGCATTCAGATAATTTGGCATTTACCGTTTTCCACCCTAAAAGCGATAACCCATAATAAACATATTGTATTTATTTCAATACATCATAATTCTCTATACATCATGATTCATGCAATTATACATTCACAGCACAATAACTCATCAAAATGAATCAAATTTGCCAGAAACGAAAATGAATGCAATAGCTAAACTATGTCTGAGCATAAATATACATATATATTTGTATTAAGATGAATCACTAAGGTTTTTTATTTTTGGAAAATTTATGAGATCAAATAATTTCTAATAATATTTCGGTCCGTATACGTATAAATAAGACTATACGAATGTAAGCTTGAATTAAAGCTTTCGTTGTCACAAAGTCATTTTTCATCATTTTTATATGACTATTAAATTATTTTTACAATATATCGCTGGTTACATACCCACACAAATACACACCTAAATAATATTACTCAAGAAAAATGCGAGAAATAACCATTATCGTATATACAATATTTTTGTAGATGCTTAAAACACACACGATGTATTACATAACACGCCGCAATGTAATTGTGTCATAAAAACGTATAAACGCGCAAAGTGATGAAATGAAGTGAAAGATTGCTGTACGTAACCCTCCCTCTCCCTTCTTATTTCCAAAATAAAATAAAATCATATTTGAGAGAGCGGAACAAATTATGATTTCATTACGATAAATAACAACAAAAACCACAATTGGTTTTCTTTTGAGTGCGCACCCCTCGCGCGCAAAACAATTAATCTGGATAATAAATTTTCGCATTATAATTAAAATCAAATAAATAATTATGTTTTCATAAATTTAAAGTCTTTTGAAAATACACAAGCCAAACAAAATAAAACTTTGTGTTTTTCCGTTTGACAACTAAAAGTCGCTTTAACAATAAAAAAAAGCCTTTAATTTAAAAAAAATACAAAAACAAAAAACCAACCAGAGCTGAAGCTTTTTATTATATATTCTTTGCTTATTGTACATATTGCATTATGTAAACATAAAATTTCATATAGGAGAAAGCTCTCGGAATATATTTCACGTGACATACATTTCATAAAATCATAAAAAAAAAAAATGTTTTCTTTCGGTATATAAAACGAAAAATAAAATAATAATAATAATAAAAATTTGTACAGAAGTAGAATACAAACAAAATGGGAAAATATGAAATGAATTTTTATTATAAATTTTCCGTCTGATTACTTTCATTACCCACCTACCTCCAAACGATAAGCTTTCAATATGGAAAATGATATTGTTGAATTTTTGTGTGGTGTTTGGTTTCACTAAATATTATATGATACTGAGTGACATCTGGATGTTAAAAATGTATGTATATGTAAAACAGTTGAGGAGAAAACTATTTTAAATTTAAGATGATGGTAAACATTCATAAACAGCAGCAATCTGACCTAATTACCTTTATTACCTTGCAGTTTAACAATTGTTAATTGTTTAAAGTTTGAAAACTCATTTACATTCGACGAGGATTTCAAGCTTTCAGAAAGTGAATTAAAAAGTAGAGGAGCTATAATAGTTTAAATGCATCAAAGGAAGTATGTACATGTTATTGTAAACGTATAATTTCCATAGAGGAAGAAATTTTCCTTTTTAAAACTACAGTAAAGAGGGTTCCAGTATGCTTTTCTTATAAATAACATTAATACCGAACTTCTGAGTAAACCATAAGTTATTTTAAGTTACTTAAAACGTAAATCTAAATTAATGGATTCAAAGATATTTGTAATTACTTCTGAACTGAATGGGAAAATAATTTTGTATAGAATACGAATTTCTGCTCAATGAGTGTCAATTTTATCAAAATAAATGCAATATTTACTGTTCGAGACCAACAATCTTCTCGAATAAGTTTTCTCGCTTACTTCAACGCTGCGAAGAGTTATTTGGAACAATACTCGCTGACCTCAAAGCTAGATGTGACCAATTCTTCATTAAATACGATGGAATCCCAGCTAACGATATTAGCCGATCCCCTACGATCAGCTAATTTCGATGAAATATGGTTCGCCTATGTAAAATTCATTTCGTTACTTCTAAGCTCTTCAGGCTACAACTCCTATGCATTTATCTCAAAGTCAATAGTCTAGTTTTGCTAGATAGGCGACAACAACTTGAAGAATTGCTTTTCCTCACAAGCATTATTTGGAACTTCTAAGCCAGTGACATCCATTTCAGGTCGCTGGGTATATCACGTTTAAGCTAGATGGAATAAATGCCAGATCTGAAGGTCTTGCCATTTTAATCCAGAATGGTATTTCTCACTTCTTGGCAAAGAAACTAAAGCACCACTTTTAAGTGTTGGTACCCCAAACAAATACCTTACGTTTTGCTCTATTTATGTGACACAAGTCAAAAGGCTCGATTTTGAACTTCCCCTTAATTTATGCACTTCTTAATTTATGCAATAATTCCAATATCCAAATAAATGCTCCTAACGTTCCATAAAGAAAACTCAAATCGAATTTTGTTCACCAATTATATTCACAATTCCTTGCAAGACCCAAGCAGAATTAAGAAAAGTATTTCGCAACTACTTATCTAAGCCGACTGGACGAAATTTAAAATGCATGCCCATTGAAACCTCCTAGTCGATTCTCAAATCTCTATCAATACTCAAATTGATAAAAAACGGTTAGATTTACTAACGTGATTACGACATTTACTGATTGCGTCATTTAGGAAACTATACATCCCATTCAGAGCAAAGGCATCTTAAAAATTCCTCCTGAACTCTAAAACTCATTAAACTATGCAACCGACTGTGCCTGCTCTATTTTACAGTTATATTCCAATGTGGTTTCCTGTTGGTTCATCAAAGTAAAATTTCACAA
The DNA here is from genome assembly GCA_963556175.1 of Tipula confusa. Taxonomy (NCBI): domain Eukaryota; kingdom Metazoa; phylum Arthropoda; class Insecta; order Diptera; family Tipulidae; genus Tipula; species Tipula confusa. Next base: position 61,866,360 of record OY744475.1, on the reverse strand, counting down.
CTTACCGATATTCTTAACGGTATCCTTAAGACAAGCGTTTTTGCAGAATATTGGAAAATCGGCAAACCCATCATTATTCATAAAACAGGAATACCCTCCAAAATTATTGAGTATACTGACCCAATTTTAATCTTTTAAACGGAATAAGTTCATGAAAATAGGCATTCTAGGCTCCTACTTCTATTAGAATCCTAGATTCCAGAAGAACAATTTGGATTTCATGCTGGACATTTTGCTAACCAAGCAGTGATGAGGCTGAAACCTCTATTAAAAATGCCAAACGATTTAATCGGTTAATAATCTGAGCTTTAATGGTCTGGTATAAAAGCGTTATCTGCTCTAGTGCGAAATCAATAGCAGCAGGAAGTCTCTAAGGTTCAATCCTAGGTTCAAACCTTCTCTCATACTTCTATCATGATATCCCGAAACCCGACTACAAAGAAACTAAAATCCAAATATATGCCGATGGCGTATATCGGAAATCTAGTGAACGGAAAATTCAGTGAAAGGTTATCCAAATGTCTAAACCAGTACTCCGAATATGCACCGAAGTGGTAAACCCTACTACAACATAAATTATTCATTTCTACCGCAACCAGTACCAGGAGGTAGCATCTTTGCATCAAAAAAACAAATCAAACATATCTGGGGGTAATTATTTATAGTAAATCATCAACTCTGTTTCACATCAAATATGTTCGGAAAAAAGCCTTTGCAGTTCGCAGCTTACTTTATAGGTTTTTTATCCGCAATAGTCATCTGTCTGCCAAAAACAAATTAAGATTACCCAAGGCATATATTAGGTCCATAATAATTTACGCTATCTCTGCTTGGCAGGGAGACTTGACCACACCAATGGAGCAGTCTGTTAACTTTGCAGTCAACCAGTCTTAGATTTGTGTTTGAAGATTGGTCTAAACCAACAACAAATAAATGCATAAGCAACAAAGATCTCAAGGAACGCGCTAATATAGAGAGCTTCAATCCAAGTTTATTAAAATGTTTGATCATGTCATATTGAACCATAGAAAAATCGTCGACGATATGAAGCGAGAATAGGAATCAGTTTAAGTGCGACGACTACTGGGGTTGAATCGACTTGAAATTGTGGTGACCTGTCGGCGGCAGTTGAGATGAGTCGTAAAGCTGAGAAGGTAATTAAATGTTCAGAAACCCAAGTTAATTGTCGATTTATGGCGCTGTACAAGCGTCTTGCATGACGATGTTGTCTTTTATAATTGACTTCAATATAGTATTTCAAGTGTTCCTCATGCCTGTAGCGCGCTTGCAAATGGGGACAAATTTCTTAAATTAAGTCATTACGGACACTAAAGTGGACACTAAAGAAGATAGCAACCCATCACGTTAAGTTGATCTATGTCATTACCAGATGTTTACGCATTTTGTCTGGAAATCAAGAGTATCCTAAGAAAAATTCAATTCAAAGCAATTCAATAACTGCTCCGATAAACCAAATTTTTTCACAACCAAATATCAATTCACCGAAATTTCTAAGAAATCATAACCAAATAACATTACTACAAAGGAGCTTGGCATATACTATTCAGCATTAAAATATCAATGAATCATCCAAGTCAACACACTAAATCTCCAGAACTATTGGATATTAATCCATCGTTATAGAGCCAAAAAATCAACTACACGTGAACGGTCACACAGAAAATTCAAATAATACTTTCAAAAAACAAAACACTATTTTGTCCATTTAACAACGTAATCCGACCTGGATAGTGAACAAAAAACTGGTTGTTTCCGATACACAAAAGTACATAAAAATGTAATAATCCGACATACCAAAAATCTCCATGAATGGGAAATGAATGGGAAATGTTTTAACCATGAACGGGAAATGTCTACCATTGATGACATAATTGTTTTGAGGGGAAAATCGAAAAAGGGACACCTAATTAACATTGAGAAAATTTTCTCTAAACTAGAAAAGGATAATCTACCGATCAATTTGGACAAGACTGAACTTTTTAAAACGGAATTCCTATAGGCTATAACATCAAGAACCAAGGGGTTAGGACCGAACCAAACAAAGTAGCTGCTATCTAAAATCTAAAGAAAAATGGATTAGCATCATACAAAAATAAGTTCAAGCTTTTGGTCATATTAAGAAGTTACTATCATCATCGGAAATATTAGTATTTCCTAACTTTGACCAACCATGCAACCTGACTACTGAAACCGCGAACACGGCAATATTAATAGTACTAACATAAGGTGACATCGGCAAGGATAGGCAAATTACGCATATTACCATATCTTCAAACAAGACAGAAGAGAACTAGAAAATTATAATTCAAACGGACGACTAACCGTTGACGTTTACACTTATAGCAACAAAAACAATAATGACATATTAAAATGATCGAAGCGGCGCTTGTAAGAGTATAGAACTACGAACTTGTTTACTGCACTAATATAGTTGATGATGCCCTTTCAAGATTGGAACTAGAAACAATCGAGTTGTCTACTGAGCGAACAATTCACAGTGCCGAGAAAGATTCTATAAACCTAAACTAATACTACGAAACACCAATAAATGCATTCAAATCAAATTATAGTCAAAAGAGGCAAGGAATACTACGCTTATGTAAAATCTTACACCAGGCACCACATAAGCCTTATTAAATCCGAATATAATATAACCGAATATAACTGAGCGAGTGCGGCGCAGTAGCTTGAGCGGCGGCGCTTGGACCAGGAGGTACCGAGTTCGAATCTCAATAGGGACAGAATACAAAAAGGAACTTTTCACATGATTACGATCGGTGATATTGATGATCATAACTTTGATGACCCTCTATTGGTGTGCAGAACTCATGGGCAGATCCATCTTTCATGTTACATTGTACAGGATGACATGGAGCTATGCAATGCGCAAGTGGTATTATTGACATACTTGCGTGAATGGATTGTTGAATGAATTTGTGTGAATGAAAAAAAAAATGAAGTAATTACCCTTCAATCGACTTTTAAGTCCACTTGCTGATCAATACTTTTTTTGTTAAAAAAGATAGAATGGTTAAGGATATCTGCAATGAGGAAAAACTATTTTTAATTATAAAGGAGGAACACAAAAGGGCATACTGAAATCATATAGAAAACAGGAAATAAATCTTGGAAAAGAACTATTGCGAATGGTTAGCTTAGCAACAAATATATACAATCCGGCGATACCTGCAACATCAATAAGTACGATAGACATACAAGTCAAGTACAAATCCGCATTTTACTTTAAAATCATAGATCAAGAACGGAAAATCCTTATCATTTGAGCATAAATTCTCAAAATGAGAATGTTTTTTGCATCTAATCTAAATCTATCTCCCATAAGGGACCAAATAATTAAAGCGTTTCACTGTTTTACCGTACTAAAACTGCTCGAAATGGACAATGAGCGAAGCCTCATAAGCCCTATTATTACTGATTACCTGAAAACTTTAGTAGTTGAAATTTACCTAACATTTTCACAGAGAAGTGAGGTAAATGGGATCGTTGAGAGAATTCATTTTATACAGTAGTTGAAATCTTTTGATGACTGCAACACGAACTCAAGGAACTGACAGAGAAAGAAAATATCAATATCAATTGATATTGCGATATAAATTGTCAAGAAGCGAAAATTGCAAGTGAAGTACAAAGAGAAAAACACTCAAAACATATGAACCTGGTAAAAAAATTCAGGAAATTCAGATAAAAAATAAACCAAAGTTTCAAAGAAAACTTTGGTTTGTAGCTGTGGATAATAGCGTTACAATTACGACCATATCGGGAAAGCTAATATACATAAAGCTCAGATTATAACACATTAACCATCTCTCATACTTATACGTTAGGGTTCGACTTTCACACCCACAGGTCATCTTGTTAGCATTTTCAAGGTATTCAGACTTTAGCAGTGGATATAAGGCATACAAAGCACAGTTCTAACTATACAAAATATCTCAAAATATTTTAATATCTTAAAATTTCTGTCCAAACCATAAATATTCTTCATAAAAAAATTTCACAAATGTCTGTTGCAGCTTCTAATCAAAATAATTACTAAAACAGTAGTTTTATGGTGAAATCTGCAAAATTGGCACATGAAACGTTATAGCAAAATCAGTCTAAAAAACATTTACGTCATGCGACTTATTTGTAATAATAATTGGATATCAAAAAATTACAAAAAACGCAATATAATCAATTTGTTTTCTAGTTATTTAGGGATGGGTTTTATTTACCCATATCAGTACTTTGTATATATAGCTAAAACCTCCGGTACTAGCATACTAGCATGGAAAACCGCTTACGGAGTCTCCAATTCAACAGAAGATAACAGTAGTATTCATTACCATCACCGATTAAAATCAAATGACATAAAATGTTCACATTTACAGCCACACTGTATACCAATTTATCAGAACAACCAAATGCCATTGAAACCTTTCAATTTAATCTACTAACAGTCGTAAACCTCATGTGGGTAAACAAAGTAGATATGATTGTATTTGGTTGTTATGTCTACTTGTCTGCAATAATTATTTCCTCCCGATCTACTAAAGTGAAAATGTACAAGAAAAATATGGATTACAATTTTCAAATTTTTAATAACTTGAAACTAATAAAATTAAAGTTCCAAAGCACCAATTGCAACAAACATCTTAAACGTATTATTTCAAAAAAACTGAGGACTCAAGTTAAAAAAAAATCGAAAGCTTTACTAGACTTTAAATTTATTTTAGGAGTGCATTATTTTATAAATAGTTTTTAAAAGTCTCCCTTTTTTTTTAAACTTAGCCATCTTATTATTTTTATTGAACTTGGAACACAGTTAAACGGGATGCAAGTTTTTAAATATTTTCAATAAAACTATACGGAATGTTTTGAGACTCCAAGAGTTTAACAATCACCACGTCGAACTATAAATAAATGTGCAGATTCTTATAAAAAAACGAACTATTTTATCGTTTTTATACATGTATGTATCTAAATTCGACTGCATTGTTTGCAAATAGTTTTCTGTATATAAATACCGAATTATCTTCAAAACTAAATAAAAAATAATTCGTATAGATAAACCAACAGCAAACTAAACTTTTAAATGTTTCCTAGTATATATATATATATATATATATATATATATATATATATATATATATATATATATATATATATATATATAAATATAGGGTGGTCTTTTAAATTCAGGCAATCCTAATCGTTTAATACTAATAGAACATAAATTCAACCCATAACATAATTCTTAACATCAGTGTTTTTGTGCATAGTATAATAAAGTTACATTCATGACCTTCAAATCACCTTGAAAAAATCCACCAACAGTTTTTACTACATTATTCTATGAGTCGCTTAGTTTAAGCTTCACACTGTATTTATACATAGTAACATAGTATATATACTTTGTAGTAAATAGAACCGATTTGGCACATTTCAAACCAGATATAAGAAAATAAAACCAAATAAAAAAAAAAACTTCATATATAAAAAAAGCAGATTATTAGAAAATTTGAACACGAAACACATATTAATAGCTAAAGGATATTCACATGTGGTCATGATTATGACATAAACTCTATTTAGCATCGATTTCAAAATATATACCGACTGGTGTATAGGGTCAAATATATATTTAACCGGTGGGTATATTTAATCCGGTGGGTATATATTTTCAATAAAAGTCGTCAAGCGCAATAATTTCATCCAATTAGTCATATAACATACCGATTATCCCGCATCAAACTGTATGTACTTAAATTTAAACAAAAAAAAAGTGAAACCTTAAAATTGTACTGTATATCCTGTGTGTCTAGCCAAATCGATAATTTTCCATATCAAATTACATATTGAAATTAAAACCCACCTTTAAATCTACTTACAGTATATAATTATGTATATACATATATAGTTATAGTTTAAGCCAAAATATGGCAACAATTTAAACTGACTACTAAAAATTCAATTAACATTGTGACAGTGATAACCCACAAAAATATTTTGTTATCAATAGAATTAATTTTGGATCTCATCCAAAATTAAATAAAATCAACCGAATATGCAAAAAAGAGTCAAAACAACACCAACATTTCGATAAATAAATTTTCCACATTACACATAATATGAAAAATTTAATCAAAGCTTTGACGATTTTCGATTAAATTTCATTAGTAGGACAATCAACTACATAATTAATAAACAAAATAAAAAGTATGGGGGCCCAAATGGCTACCCTGGGAGATGCTAAAATCGCGTTGAATGCGCAGTATAGCATAATGGCTGCTGTAATTATTTCTCATAGTGGGAGTTTGAAAAATTGCACATTGTCGCATGTTACGTTGAGGCGCATAAATTTTAAGACGCATAAGCAACTCGACACAATCAAGTTTACCACAGACAATATCCCGTTCAAATGCACCACTATTTGTGAGCGAACAAGTGAAGTGTACAGTGACTTAAAAGTTACAATGCAAAGTACAAATAGTCAAAAGTTACAGGAAGCTTAAATGTTAAATAATTACTGATTTATGATAATTACTTACGATATTACTCAAGCCGCTTTTGTAGATATAGCTATAAATCTATAGTAATATATATTTTCCAAAGATCGGGGAATACACTTGGCTTACACTCATACTTAAGAGTATACATAGGGAACTGGTAAGTCCAGCACCAAAATGCTTAAGTAAGGACTCTGGTAAATCATCAGGACCAGGATATTTAGAAACATCCAAGGTACGATTGATGAATATGAATATCCTTTACAAATACACTTCTAAAATATTCCGAAAAGAAATTGCAGATTGTATTCGTATCATTGTTGGGCATTCAGTTCCATAAACGCCGTTATTGTGATCTTTTAGTTTGACAAATTGCAAAAGATTCTTCGCATTACATCGTAAATTGTCTTTTATACCTATTATGCAATTGTGATACAAAAACCGATTTAGACAGATTTTCTTACGTAGAGACTTGAACCTCAAGTACCCCAAGTTGTTACAGTTATTTATAGTGAACCACGGATCTCTACAGCCGTTACTTTTTAATTTTAATTTCAGGAACAAATTTTTTAATTGCCATCTTTACCAAATCATTAAAGATATCTACTGAAATGTTGGTATCTTAACTATAGAAACAGAGACCTTGCAGTCTGCTTCAGCTAAAAAGCTATTTATTAGGAAATAATCGGCCTGCGCATAATTATACTTGGCACAGTTTTTGTTGAAATTAAGGTTACCTAGATTCTGGAAAGCAAATCCGATTGTTACTGGATTATAAAACATACTTGAATAGCCGGACAAATCATTACATGAGTGAAGTTTAAACGTAGTGTCAAGTTTGTTTGGAGCATAGAATCAGGAAAACGTTCGTCTCAGAAGAAATGTAAACATTTTCCGGAAAATTAAATGCGGAAAATTCAAATCACCAAAAATAACAAAGTCCGTGCTGTCGTTCATGAGTGGGATTAATTTATAAGAAAAACTGTTAACGAAATTGCGAGAAAGTGATGTTAGAATTGCAAGGGAGATACATTATACTCTAATTAATATATCTAAAAGCATTTAGATTAAGTCAGACCACGCCGCCTTCATGCGTTCGATCTGATTATAGTTTTGTATGCGATAATTTTGAATCGTTTATCTATGTGTTTGCTGTAGAATAGATGTCGCGCCCCCATAAACTCACACCTAGCTTTTTCCAACTATTTTGATGTATGTTCGGCCATATAACACATATTGTCCATGTTCACACCGAAATATTTGATTGTTTCCCAAAATTTAATTGGTCGATTATTAATGTTGATTGAGAGTTTCCGTCAATTTCTTTTGTGTATCGCACAAAAGAAATTGTGTATCGCCAACTAGGTAATTTGAACTAAGTAATGGTACCGTTATTGAACCTTACTGAACCCCATTCATAATTTTGAATTTTAGCGAAGAATGTTTTAGCGATGAATGTTCCGGTTGTTATAATAATTTGTTAATCCAAATCGATTCGAATGCCCTTTTTAATGTCGACCATTACGGTACCAGTAGGATAATTAAAATTTAAATTGTGACAAATGTCTGCAACTAATTTTGTTATAGCATGAATTGTGTTGTGGCCGTGTCTGAATCCAAATTGGTTGTCTGGCATTAATTTATGAATTATTACGTGGTCGTTGAGTTTTTCATTGATGATGATTCGAAATTTTTTCCTAAATTTGACAGCAAACTATTGGGACGATAGTTTTCGGGATCCGTGCTAATTTTGCTTTTTTTTAGTATTGGAAATACACGTGCAATTTTCCAACAATTTGGAAAAGATTTATTATTGAGCAAATTATTAAAGATTGTGTTTATTTCATTGATTATCGAATTTGAAAGAAGTTTGAATACAATATTTCGTAAAAGGTCGGGACCGAAAGATTTCCGGTTGTTTATTTCCAGCTCGTGTTCCCGATTGTCCAGAATTTAATTTCTTTTTGTGAGTTCCTCTATGTGATGGCCGATTATATTTAAAATGGTTGTCTCGTTGAAAATTTGGACTTTGTTATTGTCATCGTTCTTACAAATTTGGCTCCAATCAATATCTAAATTATTATAATTATTTATGTCCGAATCATCGATTTCTAAGAGTTTAATATTTATACTATTCTTGTTTTTGAATTTTGTTAGTTTGTTAATTTTTTAATTTCTGAGCACATTTTCGGGCTGGGCCTAATTCTTTTTATCACGTTTATCCAGTATTGACTTTTTGTTCGATTAGTTGACTTGTGCGCTTGCTTTTAACTTTCTACTCGTTAATTTTATTATTGATGGTATTATTATTGATGCCATGAGTGTTATTCCGATTTCGGTCATTCACCACTGCATTACGTTTTAGTGTTTAAATTTTGGATATCTAAAATAACCAAATCTATATAATTTCCCGATCGAATCATGTTCGGTTTATCACTCTTGTACAACTTTACGCGAAAATCTAAATCGTTGTTCTAAAACGATTTTCGTTAATCCAACGATTTAACCGATTTCCTCTCGAATTATTTAGTAAATTTTGCCAATTTAAGTGTCTGGCAATCAAATCACCGGCTATAATATAATAGTGTTTCGGATCGCCAAAATTTAAAGTGCTTAAAATTTTGCTCCATTCCTCTATGAAACGTTCGCCGAAAATTTGTGATGCATTGCCCGTACAATAAATTGAAATTAGGAAAATTTTGTTGGTCGAAAATTTGATGTACAGATTAACTTTATTCAAGAAACATTAATGGGAAATTCAATTGGTATTCGGAATGTTCCAGTTTACCAAAAAGGAAATATTGATTATGTTGTGATTACTATTATTCAAATGCGGCTTGATGCTTCTATTAAAATTTGATGAAAATTATTCCGACTTTAATATTTCTTACTGAAGCTTATATTCATGATGATTAGCTTTCTAACTACAAATGAAAAATTTTTCTCAATATTAGGAAAGTGATCATGCCGGTGGAACTGTGGTTTTGTAGATCATGATTTGAAATGTAGGGTTAAACCTTTAGGTGAAATGATAACTGCATATGGAATATCTGTGTATTATTCAATTGGTTGTCAAAGTGCTTGTGTGGTTTGCTTCTATCGTCTGCACGAGTATAGTTTGAACAATTTTTTGGATGGTGAAAATTCAAAATTTATATATAATGGGCGACATGAATATTGATTTAATCCATAAGATATATAAATCAGTATATGTTTATTATGGCTCCTCATTGTCTATAAAATCATACGGGTCCGAACCTACTAGAATTATTTTAAATTCATGGCTTGATCTTTTATTTATACGGCAAACCATACATCACATGTATGATGTTAAGCAAATAATTAATTATATCAGTCTAAATAAGTCTCTGGAACATGAATCATGGTTTGAAGTCTTTAAAGCCAATGATGTTAATACATCTTTTAATAATTTCTCATCTACTCTCCAAACGCATATTCAACTAAATTGTTATTCGTTTAAATTGCAGCAAACTAAGAAAATTTTAAAACCTAGGATTACTCATAAAATTAAAAAAATTATATAAAAATCTAACTAAAAATCCATCTAACGACTTTCTTAACAACATATACAATATACATATTTCATTCTCAAGAAAAAAGTTAATAATGTGAATAAAATTACAATGCAGGTGTCTTATACAATGTATTACAGGCCAAATTATTAGACACATTTTGGTAATGTTCCGAAACAACTTAGTTTCACCATCGATAAAGTCAACTGTAGTACCCAAGAAAAATATGAGAAGAAGTTTTCAATCAAATTGAAAGTTCAACTTGTGTTTCCACCCCTGTTGTTGAAATTTTGTGACATATAGAGGCCACTGAATCATCTGGGAAATAGCTTTTAATGTTATATGAAGCCAAATGAATATTTGTTCAACTTAGGTTCATAGAATTTTATCTTTCCAATTAAAACAGTCAGTAATTCTGCCATTGTTCAAAAAGGTTAAAATGTCTGATATGTCGAACTTCCTTGCGATTTCAATACTAACGGTAATAAAAAAAATACTAGAAACAATTATTAACTAAATGATTATGGATTTTATAAATAAGACTAATTTTCTTAGGTCCACAGAATGGATTTAGACCGAAATCAAAATCTACTGTAGATGCTTTCCTGCGAAGTGTTTTAATGATACTTACAAAAAATTTAAATGCAAATCGAAAAGTGGCTGGTGTTTTTATTGAATTATAAGCCATTTGATACTATTAATCATGATTTGTTGCTGAAAAAACTATACAATCGTCACATATAAATTGTGAAGTACCCCAAAGATCCGTTTTATTTCTAGTTTATTTGAATTTATTATGCAGTTTCAAGTTTAATGGTAATGTTGTCGACTTTGCTACTTGATGATGAGCTAAAACTGAATTTAGAAACATTAAAAAAATAGTTTAGCATTAACAGCATGGCCCTTAGTTCCAAAACTTATTTTATGTCTTTTGTGATGAAAAATCAAACATATAACATCCCCATTGAAATTATCATACAAACGATACATTGTGTGCCAAATTTATGTAACGAAAATTGTATCAAAATAATACTTCTGTAATATTCGAATATTTGAGGATTGAGATCTATTCAATACTACAGTTTTCATACTCAAACAATTTTAAAACGCATGAAGTACTTAAGTATTATACAATTTTAAATGTTGAGAGAGTTGTGCCCAAAAATGTGTTCAGATATGTACTACGCTTTAGTTAATTCTTAGTTAGAATACTAATTACTCCTTATTCTTATTATACACCAGAAGAAGACTTGTACACACACTTTTAACCTTTTTGTTAACTCTCAAATATTTCCCCTGCAATATTTATATGAGTACAAAGGATTTTTTAAAGAGGAGGATATGAAAGGGTGAAGATTATAATGAGTTATCCCTATCGCATTGATAATCTATACATAATTGATTTTATCGTCAGTTTTACCTTTTTATGGCTCCAAAACTCCATAATCTGTGAGCACCACACATTAAATCTATTTCATCAAAATCAATTTTTTTGAGAGAAATTAAGAATTGGCTGTTTTCATTTGAAGATCATGATAGCATTGAATCGTTGTTGTAATAAACGTTTTTATGTACAATTTTATTTTTATTTAAATTTTATTATAGTCTATTTTATGTTGGTTTTTATATTAAAAAAAAAAGATTATTAAAGGATGAACAGAAGGGTATCAAAAGTTAAGTAATGATGTAATAAACTTTCTTTTTTTTTACTATTTTTGTACATTTTTTACTTTTTAACATTTTTATATTTTAAATTCACCTCACAGTCTGCAATTATAGTTGTAAAACTGTGTTGTAGACATCTATGATCTAGTTTATAAATTATCGATTTATTGTAACAAATTAAAATAGCCGGTCCAACTTTTTATTCTGATTAGTTAAAAATAAATTGTTATCCAAAGCTTTAAGAATAAAGTAAACTGAGGGTGATCGAAGATAATAGACGAACAGTATAACTTTTACTGTACTAAAGTTATCTCAGGAACATCGATTTATGTTAAATTTTAAGGAATTTGTTATTCAAAACATTTTATAAATTTGTAATAGCCGTTTATATTCAAGTCAAACGAAAACCTTAATTAATTTATAATTATTATAAACTGCCACTCGGAAATTTACCGAGTGAGCTTTCTTATCATTTTAACCTTTTACGAATGTTATTTGTGTCGAGCTTTTCGCTTAATTTTTGCTGCTTGAGAAAATTTCACTGGGCAAAGCTGTTACGTTAATTAGAAAAAAAATGTAATTATTATCATTTGTAATTTATTTAAAGCTTTTTAGAATAGCTGGTTATATATACTAGCTGTGGTTGCATTTACGTCAAACGAAAAAGTTTCAATAACTTGTAACCATTTTTCAAAGCACAATATCTCCTATAGGCAATATTTATACCCATTCATCCAGCCAACTATTAAACCTCATAATGGTAGTATTTCTACCAAATGTTTAATTGCGACCTTTATCAAAATTCATTTTCAAAAGCTTTCCTTCAACTACGTTGTCATGGTAATTTATTGCCCCTTATTCGTTGGCACAAAACATTTGCAAGCAATGAAAAATTAGATTACACAATTACCGTTAAAAGCCATTAAAAACTTTTAAAATAAATCTCGTAAACTAGGAAGGTCACAAGGTTTTAAAAGCCTATAATGGTTGCTAACATGGTTACTATCACTAACTGAAACGATCCTACCTATAAGAACAATTTTTTCGAGAAGTGCACCACGTCATCAGTTATTATAATGACATTTTTAAAAGAGAAGCAAAACAACAAACATTGAATATTTTTTTATGCTTAAACCTTCACTCAATTTAAAGAAACATAAGTAAATGTGTTAATGTGATCTATTAGCTAGAAGGGATCATTGAATTTTCCAGTGATTTTAAGAATTTCAATTTAAGCTCAATTATAACAAAACTTTTTCCTAAACCACTGCAAGGGTATATAATATATATACAAGTATATATATATATATATATATATATATATATATATATATATATATATATATATATATATATAAATATTTATATATATTAATATAAATTTATACATTTATATATATATATATATATATATATATATATATATATATATATATATATATATATATATATATTTATATATATTTATATATATATATATATATATATATATATATATATATATATATATATATATATATATATATATATATCACAGAACAAGAGTTTTGATTTGTCTACACCCCCTCAACATGTGTACAATACAAAATATTTAATAAATAAAACAAAAACAAAAGAAAAAAAATCGTTCTAACATTTTCAATTTACTTAAAAGATTTTCTTCCGCTCAATAAACACACTTTGGCAAAACACAATACAAAAACCAAACGAACACCTCGAAGGTAAATTAATTTATTAATATTTATATTTATTATTTACTTTCGATCCGATACCAAAATGTTATTTTCAGGAAAACACTTTTTTTTTATCGAAACGAAAATCGAAAGACATAACCTTTCGAATTTTAAGACTTACCCCATGTCATTTTGAAAAGATAATTTCTGCTTTTATCAAATATATTTATATATAATACTATATGTATATATAAAGTCAAATCACACACCAAACGCAAAATGAAAAAAAAAGTAAATCGGAAAATCCATACACCAAAAAAAATAAAATAAAATTAGTTTTTCACTCTATATCTATCTAAACACAGAAATTTATTTCACATACGCACGCACACACACTCACAACAACAGAATCACACTTTATTCATCTTAACACTTTTAAAATCTCACAAAACACTATGAATTTTCACACTTCATATGTATGTATATATATATTTTTTTCCAATTTAATTTTCCACTAAACGCACACCCTGTCTTAGATTAACCATATTCAAATTAAAAACGAAAAACATTAGAATTAATCATCTCGAAATTAAAACAATCGAGAGCACGATGCAGAAAAAAAAATTCTCTAAAACTTTTGTCGACCCGACATGTATGACGTTTTAATGATAACTAAAGTTGGCAATACTTCTACTTGTATAAGCGCACGATGACGAAAAACGAAATATGATTTTATCCTTTTCTAATACGCCGCATGCATACAAACAACGCCATTTTAACAAAAGCTCATATTTCCCCTGATTTGAATTTCAAAACATGAGACAACACGATATCAAGTAGAATACATCGAGAGATTGTCGATAATTTTTTTGTACGTCGATGTGTTTACAATGAGACGTTAACAGTGGTTTTGAATTAAAATTTTTATTTTATTTGACAGTAAATAAGGCGCCGTGCTTTTTTATTTGAAATGTGCGGCGACAGTCAATTAATTCGAAAATTGTAGGTTAAATATTGGTAGGCAGTCGCGAAGCAAGATATTTTAATAGTTTTTTTTTTTAGTTTATTATAGACAGTATTGTTGTGGTATGTTGTGCATAGTGAAGAAAATTTAATTTTAGTTTTTCTTTTATTATTTGTAGTATATAGCATGAATGTATTTTTATGTGTGTTACATTAAAAACAAAACAAAAACTAGGCGCCTCCATTCATTAATATTTCGATTTTTTTACTTTTGTTGTATTGACATCAACAAGTTATGGTTGAAAATTAAGTTGGGTACAATTTTTTTTAACAGGGGCGCTCAAACCTTGACATTCTGTTGTGCAACTTGTGCAACGAATTTATTGGTATCTTAATTGTCATTCTCCTTGTTCCGCAGATGGTCTTTCAATGTTATGTTGAACATCGGAGTATTTCTTGTCTATTTAGAGTTTGGTACTTGACTCTTGAAATTTTTATTCTTGATTCACTATCACTCATTGTATAGAAAATTTTTCAAAATAAGCAAAACATTATTGATTTTCAATAATTGTAACTGTGCATATAATAAGTTGTTATGATAGAATTCTATCCACTTTAATATTAATTTTATTTGAATCTCAATGATTTCTTTTGTTTTTTAATGTCATATACAGTGCTACCACAGTCGGTAACTGACAACTGTTAAATGCAACATTTAACTCTCCTTGAACATTGAGTAAATCAGAGAAATACTCTTTCCAATTGTCGAGCATTGCATGAATGTTGCCACAAAGGCATGTTGGTACCGAATGGAACTATGCCTAGACTGAAGATATAATGCAGTTCAGTGACTCCTTCAAAGAAGCTACGTAAACTTTGCTCATTGCTTAACTATTTTACTTTTAAGACTTCAGTCTTTTGTAGGCGTTTTCTATCAACAAATTCACTTGGCCGTTCTCTTAGCACGAACCACTTTTTTGTAGAAACGATCTCCTGTCGTAAATTGAACAAAACTGGCATTATAGCTTTGAAGTGTATATGATATCTGCCTACAAATTTGGTAGCCCACGATGTGATCTAACATATTGAATGACCCGAAAACTACCTTTAGAAATTAATGTATGGTCTAATTGACTTCTGGACATTTTACGTGGGTGTCTTGTTTCCAAATGAATATTTTTACTAGGAAAGAATATTCTCATCCACATTGAATTTTTACTAGCCCTATAGCATTAAAGTCACCAATGACTGTTCAAGAAGACATTTAACACGAAGACTGCAGAAGTTAACTACACTGTTAAACAACGAATAGTCTTCGGTCACATGGTCTCCACTTCTTGACCATCGAGTGTCTTGGAGAGCAACGAGTTCCAAGCGACAGTTTTTCATGGATAATACAGTGAGACATAAAATCTATGCGCCCGGTTTCCTTAGCGAATGCACGTTTTGTCTATGGCAGAGTTTAATAAGTTTGAGAGTAAAGTCTTCTTTTTAAATTCCATGCTACAGCTTTTAACGATCAACCGGACAGTTAATTTCTTTAATTGTATTGCATAAAACTATTTACTATAATTTTGCAAGAATGATTAGTCATTATCTGGTTGAGTTAATACGCTATTCAGAATAATTAATAAATAAAATCCTCATTTTCCAAAGCTTATGTGGATGTTGTTTATAAGTACTACACTAAAGCGTTTCAATCAATTTAACAATTCTTACTGGGTATGCTACAAAACGTCAATTAAAGTATTCCGTTTAATTATAGTTGTGACTTTAATTGTGAGCAACTAAATGTGCTCGAGGGTTCTTTATATATCCTGTGCTTTCTAAATGAATCAATTTAAACTTAGATTTATCGATTACTTTGAATAATCAAATTAAACTAGAAATTGATCCTTACAAATTTGATAAACAACCAAAACTTAAAATTCATCAGATTCAAAAATGTTAAAGCTTAAAAATTGAATATACAAAAATTTATGAGATTTCGAAATAAAATTTCTAAGTAAGATTTCTACTTAAGTAAGTATATTTTCACCCAATAAGTACTTACGAATATTTGTTCTGAATTTACCTGAAACGAGAAACATAATTTTAAAATTACTAACTTTTATTTAAGAATGGCTTCAAGAAAAAGTTTAAATAACAACCGAAGCTTTATTATGAAAGCCGTGTTTTACTAAAAATTAAACTATTTGGTATAATATATATATATATATATATATATATATATATATATATATATATATATATATATATATATATATATATATATATATATATATATATATATATATAAAGCTTAGTTTGCATTATAATTCAATAGATTACTTCGCAATTACGATAATTAATCTTAGAGAACAAAAATATTCTATGTCAAATGAGAATGAGAAATTTTAAAATAATATTGCTTCGATTAGTCAGTTCTCATTCTCATTAAATTTCAGATTTCGGTTCTACTAATGAGTTTAAACTTGCTATAAACTTTACAGCATTTTTTTAATTATTGTGACTCCTTTTACGTTTATCGTGTCTATCTTATTTAAAGCGAATATCGGGTACTTATAAAAAGTAACCTCGTCGCTCCCTTCGCTAAGCCTTTCGAAGGGCTTTAGATTTCAATTTCGATAGACTTTGTAGCCGGGATCAGCAAACACGTCGGAAATTTAGAAGTAATTTTAGTTTTCTTTGTGGTCACTATACAATTGTACCACTAAAAGTTTCGCCACAAATGATTTTATAAGCAATTCTATCCGGCAGTAGGTGTAAGTGGTGCTTCCTATATGCTATATTGAATAAAAACCATAAGCACTCTGCAAGTTGATTTATTTAACCGAATAAATAATTGATTTACTTTTTTAAACAGACGTTACAATTCTGAATTAGTATTGGCTCATAAATGGTCACTTTATAATGTCTCGCGAGGTTCATTTAGTTTTTACAAGAAGTAAAAAAATATTCGGCATGTTTCTATAGCTGGCATCGCTCATCAAATCATTTGTGATGCCATGTTTAGTGGTATAATTGTACAGTAACC
The DNA here is from genome assembly GCA_963556175.1 of Tipula confusa. Taxonomy (NCBI): domain Eukaryota; kingdom Metazoa; phylum Arthropoda; class Insecta; order Diptera; family Tipulidae; genus Tipula; species Tipula confusa. The sequence continues at coordinate 61,848,959 of OY744475.1, read as the reverse complement.
GCATGAATAAAACTAAAATTGAACCTAAATTCCCGACATTTATTGCTCTTAAGTCTCCTGAAATTTAAATCTCAAGCCCCACGGAAAGTTGCCCGTGAAAGATATCAAATCCGTTAACGTCAACAATTATACTGTAACAAAATTTAATTAGCGATTGCCCAATAATATTTACATACATGGTATTAACGCACTACAACATGCGCTTTAAATAAAATAGACACTAGAAATGTCTAAAAAATCCTAATATACCAAAACATTCATGCTATAAAATGTATAGCAAGTTTAAACTCATTAGTAGAACTGGAATTGGAAACTTAATTAGAATGAGTACTGACCATGTCCATTTGTCATAGAACCGGAACCTATAGGAGCCGATCGGTGCTAGGCAATTATTAATATATGATCGATATCAGCTTACCTCTATATTATGCGATTATAAGATTTTGTGATGTAGTACAATGACAACGGTATATACAGAACTACGGAGTTCGAATAGAAGTAGCTGCTTTAACAAAAACACGTGGTTTACTTTATCAAACCACAGAAGTCCATATTAATTACATCATTTTGAACTCTTTGGATTTCTAGATTTACTTTGCACAAATCCATGCTGAAAAGGACTCACATGACATTGTCTTTTAAGATAAACTGAAGTCTTTGCTTCACTAGTATCCCAAAAAATTTTTGAACAACAGACAAGATATTGATTAATCTTTAGTAAATAATTTCACACTTACAACCAGTCTTAAATTTTAAACCAACAAATTAGGTTTTCTATAAGTCAGGAAAAGTGCCAGTTTGAAGACTAATATTAAATAAATAAAATAACGATTTGGCTAAGGAATGAGCACAATTTTTTAAAATTATAAATTCAACACCATCAGGCCTTGTACATTTAAACTTATCGAAATAATCCAACGTAAATGTTATCTTTTGTAAGTAGAAGAACTTTAATTGCGGCAACAGATTGATTATAACCATCACTAAAATCAAACTTCTTCTCAAAAGCACTTTTAAAAAACTTTCAAATGCGTTGCATATTGACTTGGACCCCAAAATTGACTCTTCATTGTAAGGTATTACTTATGGGTACGTAGAAAAAATATTGTGTATTAAAAAAAAATCATTACCGTACTTGAATTATTTTCTTAAAATGCAATATGTTTCATAATATATAGAATTACCAGACCGCTTAAATGCCTTGGATTTACAATTATCAACATTTTTTAACTCCCGATTAAACCACGGTCCACTTTACTCACAATGTGCATCTTCCAAGGAACAAATTCGTCAACTCCTGTATTTACAGTACTATAAAATCGTTGAACTGTATAAGACATTTCAGTACTATAGTAACGGTATATGGAAGACACAAGAACTGCCTTCCATATCAGGACAAGCTGCGTGAATTGAGCTGATTGTAGTGATGTAAAAACCAAATCTTAAATGCATATATATATATATATAGTTATGATTATATAGTTAGCTGAGTAGACATAACATACAATGTAACAAATAACATACCACACGCAACACATAGCACCCACTCATGTAAGGTGTAGTGTTGCTTACCAGGAACAATCATGTCGGTTACATGATACATTAAATCTGTTAATAAACATAATTTATTGTATAATTCGTAGAATTAAGAATTTAGCTGATTAAGATATTCATGTTAATATTAAGACAAAAATGTAATATTAAAATCAGTTTAAGATCAGACTCGGTTATAAAAATATATTAAAATAAATTAAAATAAAATATTTTTTTTAAGATTCTTTAATCAAAGAATCTATAACTGGCGCAGCCGTGCGGTACAGTTAAGTTAGTGATTGTGAGTGTAAAAGTGAAGTGAATAAAAACTTAACTAAAAGTAAACCCGTCGATTAAAGTGGCAGATTTCTGATTGAAAATCTGTTCTTTATATATATAAAAAAAAGACGTCCCTGGCTTGAAGGTTGTATCAACCGCTAAGGTGATTTGAGGTTTCACCGCAACAATCACGAACGACGCTGAGAACTTGCAACACGACGCAAATAGGGGGAAATCGGTAAGAACCAAATTTTAATTAATTTTTTTCTTCTCAAAATTTTTTGTGCGATTTTTTATTAAATTTTCGGCAAACCGGTGGAACTACAAGATAGCCACAAATCTGCTTTAAATCTTTAATAATTAAATCGATAAGAACTTAATTTTGGTTAATTTTTTTTCTTATAAATAAAAATTTTTTTAACGATTTTTTTAAATTTCTGACAAACCTGTGGAACTACGAGATAGCCACAAACCTGTCTTTAATATCTAATAATTAAATCGGTAAGAATTAAAAATAGATAAATTATTTTTTTTCTTTTAACAAATAAATTTTTTACGATTTTTCAAAAATTTTTTTTTCTGACAAACCTGTGGAATTACAAGATAGCCACAAACGTGTCAAAAATAAATCCCTATAAATTTTTTTTTTTGGGCAAACGTGTGAAACTACAAGATAGGCACACACCGCCTTCCGTGCACTACTAGATAGACACGGAAAATAAATCAAAGTTGTTTTGTGTATATGGGTAAAAAGTCAAACGATAAATTTGACAATAACCGTAAAATTGACAAAGAATTTTACAACCATAATTATTTCCCAATGGAGGAAGTCACAGAACAACTAAAAAATGTTCTAGAACAGTTAAGACATATGACTGTAAAGACAGCTGAACACGAAGCAGCTTTGTCGTATCTAGGACAAAAACTCGATGCGGAGCCACGTAATCGAGAAAATAAAATTGAAATGGATCTGTTTCGAATACCAGATCCGATAAAATCAATCCCAAAGTATGATGGGAATAAAAAACAATTGTCCGCCTGGCTTCAAACAGCCGAGGACACATTAAATGTGTTTTCTCCGTTAGTAACGGAAGCACAATATTCTCTTTATTTACAATGTGTAAGTAATAAAATAGAGGGAAACGCTAAGGACATATTGTGCTTAGCGGGAAATCCCCAAACGTTTCAAGAGATTAAAGAGGTACTCTTAGAAGCGCTAGGCGACAGACAGGAACTGTCGTACTATAAAGCTCAGCTTTGGGCAACAAAGCAAAGCGAAACTATGTCAGTACATGTTTACTTTAGGACATCTAAAGAAATCGTACAAAATATTAAAGCCCAGGCAAGGCAAAATGCCACATACAACCGATCATGGCCTGCTATAAACGCCTTCATTGAAGAAGACGCTTTAGCCGCCTTCATATCTGGCCTCCGAAAGCCATATTTCGGATATGCACAAGCTGCCAGACCTAGAGATATAGAAGAAGCTTACGCTTTTCTATGTAAGTTCAGTGCCAACGAACTTATATCCAATAATAATCGTAAAATGGTGAACACTATTCAAAATCATCACCCAAAACCTAATTTCACAACTCAGAACCCTAGATTTCAGAAAAACTTTAATACATCAAATCAAAATTTGAAACCCCACTATTCGGTAAAAGAAACGCCTATACCGATGGAAGTTGATGCCTCGATGAGATCAAGGCACACATTTAATAAAAAAGTGGTGAATAACCATGAACTTTCTGAAAAGACCAAGGAAGTCGAAAACGATATAAATGGGGAGTACCCACAAGAAAATGAACTAGATGACTCGGGAAATTTTCAAGAGGATCTAAGTTCAGACACGGAAAGTTAAACTTTCTTCCTTACTTGGAATGTTATTGTAGTCAGTCCAACCGTACAATAACACTTTTAATCGATACTGGTGCAAACCAAAAAGGTCATCAAGCCAGGTATCATCCAAAAGGAATTAACTGAAATTAATCGAACTATTGTTAAAAATATTTTAGGAACCCACCACCTTAAAAGAAAAGGCAACATAAATTTTTTAGGTAATAACCTACCGAATCTAACCTATTATGAGTTAGATTTTCACAAATTTTTCGATGGAATTTTAGGTTCTCAATCTATGGCTGAAATGAATGCCTTAATTGACTATAAGTCCAACACAATTTCTCTAAATAACAAAACCTTCAAATTTCTTCGCTACTACCCAGCGGAAAACTTTTATAGTCATATTGTAACATGTGACACCGGAAAAAACGGCGACTGGTTGATGTCAGAGTTTAAAAAATTGAACGGCGACATTACAATTCAACCGGGTTTATACAAAGCCGACAACTTTAAAACTACTCTAAAAATTTTAACAAATAGCCCGAACCCACCTGACAAATTACCAAAATTGAACATAAAAATAAATAATTACGAAACATTGAGACCAATTCCATATCAAAATGAAGTTATCGACAAGATAACCATTGAAAATTTGATCCGAACAGAACATTTAAACGAAAAGGAAAAGAATATTTTGATAGAGACTATCTTTAAAAACCAAACAGTACTGTTGAGACAGAAAGAAAAACTTTCTTCAACAACAATAATTAAGCATCACATTACGACAAAGGACGAAAACCCTGTATTCACTAAGACGTATCGATACCCACATCACTTTAAAACTGATGTTGAGGAACAAATACAGGAAATGTTGGAAAGCGGTATAATTCGTCATTCCAAAAGCCCTTATTCTTCTCCAATTTGGGTTGTCCCAAAAAAATCAGATGCTTCAGGGAAAAAGAAAATCCGAGTTGTCATTGATTATCGTAAGCTCAATGAAAAAACTATTGACGATAAGTATCCAATCCCGCAAATCGAAGAAATTTTGGACAGTTTGGGAAAATCAGTGTATTTTTCAACCTTAGATTTGAAATCTGGTTTTCACCAAATACCAATGGACAAAAAATCTCAAGAGAAAACGGCATTCTCAACGGGAAAAGGTCACTTCGAATTCAATCGAATGCCTTTCGGCCTAAAAAACGGTCCCGCCACATTCCAGCGGGCAATGAACAATGTTCTGCAAGACCTAATTGGGACTATTTGTCATGTGTATTTAGATGACATAATTATAGTGGGACACAACTTAGTTAACCACATAAAAAATCTAAATAAAGTACTCACAAGATTGTCACAGTTTAATATGAAAATACAACTAGACAAATGTGAATTCCTTAAACGGGAAACCGAGTTTCTTGGCCACGTAATAACACAAGACGGTGTTAAACCAAATATGGATAAAATCCAAAAAATGTTGGATTGGCCACTACCTAGAAATACCAAGGAAATTAAGCAATTCCTAGGACTTTCTGGGTACTACAGGAGATTCATTAAGGACTACTCTAAAATAACGAAACCTATGTCCAAATATTTAAAGAAAGACACAATTGTCAATATTAAAGATCCAGAGTACATAAAAGCTTTTGGGACGCTAAAACAGATTCTGACAACAGATCAAATATTAGCCTACCCAGACTTTGAAAAACAATTTATATTAACCACAGACGCATCAGATTTCGCTCTAGGTGCCGTTCTATCTCAAATTCAGAATAAAGTGGAAAGACCTATAGCATTCGCCTCACGAACCCTAAACTCTACGGAGGTAAACTATGCAACCAACGAAAAGGAAGCATTAGCTATAATATGGGCCGTCAAAAAATACCAACCATACCTGTACGGTAACAAGTTTACGTTGGTGACGGATCATAAGCCCTTAACCTTCATAAAATCATCGGAGAAAAATTCCAAAATTTTAAGATGGCGGTTAGAATTAGAAAATTATGATTACGACGTAATCTATAAAGAGGGGAGAGCAAACGTAGTGGCAGATGCCCTGAGCAGAATGCCAGAAAATAACGAAATAAATCTCAATGAAGAGACAGATAACACTTCACGTGAATCTGAAAAAAGAACAGGACACCAATCCATCAATGATAGTGATTTAGAAACTATACATTCTGCAGACACGTCCGATGACTACTTTATACACTTCTCTGACCGTCCTATTAACTACTATAGAAATCAATTAATCTTCAAAATTTCACGTTTAGATACAGTAATTTTAGAAGATATATTCCCAAATTTTAAAAGGATCGTGATCTCAAAAGAATCCTTTCACAAGGAAGAAATTACGAACTTCCTGAAGAAGTATCATAATGGTCAACAAACCGCAATATTAGCACCGGAAAGTTTATACCAACTAATTCAAGAGTCATTTCGAGAAAATTTTTCTCAAACCGGCCATTTCGTTTTCACTACAAAAATTGTCGAAGACGTAACCAATGAAGGGCGTCAAAATACAATTGTAGTCAAAGAACATGAAAGAGCACACCGCGGAACACGGGAAGTGGAGAATCAAATCAGACGATCCTTCTTCTTTCCAAATATGGCGAATAAAATCAAAAGCCACATTAATGTTTGCAACATATGCCACACACATAAGTATGACAGGAAACCATACAATATTAAAATATCTCCTAGGCCAATCACACGTAAACCACTGGAAAGACTTCACATTGACATATTCAGCATTAGCAAGACAAGTTTCTTATCAATAATTGATGCATTCTCAAAACATCTACAGATGATTCATATAAACACCAAGAATTTAGTAGATACAACTAGTGCATTAACCAGATACTTCACTCAATTTGGAATCCCCCATACAATTGTCTCAGACCACGAGACAACATTTCAATCTATTCAATTCAAAAGTTATCTAAACAAACTTAACGTTAAATTGGAATACGCATCTTCGTCCGAATCGAATGGACAAGTTGAAAAGACTCACTCAACAATAATTGAGATTTTCAATACAAACAAAAACAAGTTTCCTAACTCCAGTATTCCAGCCGCAATTGATTTGTCAGTAGCATTATACAATGGCTCAGTACATTCCTCCACAGGCTACACGCCGAACGAGATTATATTTAATCAAAATAATCAAAGAAACCCTTGCGAAATTCAAAGACAAGCCAATGACATATTTAAGAATGTGAGCTTAAATATAGAAGGGGCAATTAAAAGAATGGAGAAAAACAACATCAACAAAGAAACTCCACCACACTTAGTGGAAAATCAGTCGGTATTCTTGAAACCGAATATTAGGACTAAGGCACAAGCAAGAGGGGTTAAAACAAAAGTCAAAAATACAAATTTTAAAACTTTTATAACTCAAAGAAACATTAAAAGAAACAAGAATAAAATTAAGAGATTGAAGGAAAATAATTAAATATTAAATTAAATCCTTTTTGTCATTTCAGAACATTTCGTTCCATTTTTTCCTGTTGTTTTGTTTAAAATCTTATGAAAATAAATAAATAGAAAACTATATTTTTTTTTTACGATAAATTGAAAATAAGAAACAAATAATTAAAATGTTGTTAATACCAATTTATGTAATATTAACTGTAATTACTAAACCCCATAGTGCACAAAAATTGGAAATTAAAAACTTACACAATGACCCCATACTATTAATTAAAACGAACCAATGTAAAATTCAAAAAGGAAATGTTAAAATTGTACATCCTATCAATCTCACTAGTATAGAAATAGCGGTAGAATCAATTAATAAAATTATTTTTGATAAATTATATGATAAATTAGAACTTAAGAATGTAATAAGATATAAGGTAGCAAAATTATACAATAATTTTCGTCAAATAAAACCTGCCCAAAGTACCAGACAAAAAAGATGGGACGCTTTGGGAACAGCATGGAAGTGGGTAGCAGGAAACCCAGATGCTGACGATCTACGTATAATTAACAGTTCGATGAACCAACTGATAGACGCCAATAATCAGCAAGTCCAAATTAACGAGCAAATTAACAAAAGAATACAAATTGTTACGGACACAGTCAACAGAGCAGTAAAAAATAGCACAATAAACAACCAAATAGTGCTAACAGAAATAGAAATGCTGGCCACAATAGTCAACATAGACAGCATTAATACAATTCTAGAAGACATCCAGGATGCAATTATCAGAACCAAGGTGGAATTAACCAGCAGCAAAATTCTTTCGCTGAACGAAATCATTCAAATAAAGGACCTAATGATTAATCAGGGTATTAACATTACTTTACCGGATGAAGCACTAGAATTTGTTACTCCGAAAATAGCAGTAAATGAGGAAACTCTCCTTTACGTGCTCCAAGTACCAAATCTAGAAGAAGAGAATTCAACTGCGATGGTAGTATTACCATTAGTAATCAATAATACAATAATAAAGAATTTTCCACAACACCTCATAAAACGTAAGCAAGAACTGTTCACAAGCATGAACTACAAAAATTTTGTACAAAGGCATTCGGATATACTAGAGTTTAATGACGATTGTATTAAACCACTAGTACTGGGAACCAAAAGCAAATGCAATGTGACAATTGAATCGCATACAAAAATACAACTCATCTCAGAAGGCAAACTATTAGTAAATAACGCAAAAAACGAGTCGCTGTCTTCAAATTGCGGACCAATTGACAGAGTGCTAAACGGGAACTTTCTATTAACCTTTTGGAATTGCACCATAACGTTAAGGAATGAAAAATTTCAGTCTTATGAGATTAAAGGCGAAATGGAAGAAATACAAGGAGCTCTTCACAATATTCAAGCGAGCCGCCATTTAGTCCATACGTTTGACATCGAGGCTATCAATCATGAAAACATTCAAAACAGAATGCTAATTAAGAATGTGCATCTAAAGCAAGTTGACCACCAGAACTGGATTTGGACCTTATCAGGAGGGCTATCTCTTTCATCAATCGGCATTTTGGTAATAATCAGTTACATTATTATCCAAAAACAGTCTACCACAATTAATATAGAGAAACCAAACCACTCAGAAATACGGGAAGCTGAAGCAACCATGGCATATTCGAACCTGTTAATAAAAGCTGGCATAAAAACTAAGGACGAGGACGCCCTTTCTTCACCCCCGGGAGGAGTTATGATTATATAGTTAGCTGAGTAGACATAACATACAATGTAACAAATAACATACCACACGCAACACATAGCACCCACTCATGTAAGGTGTAGTGTTGCTTACCAGGAACAATCATGTCGGTTACATGATACATTAAATCTGTTAATAAACATAATTTATTGTATAATTCGTAGAATTAAGAATTTAGCTGATTAAGATATTCATGTTAATATTAAGACAAAAATGTAATATTAAAATCAGTTTAAGATCAGACTCGGTTATAAAAATATATTAAAATAAATTAAAATAAAATATTTTTTTTAAGATTCTTTAATCAAAGAATCTATAACTATATATATATATATATATATATATATATATATATATATGAATATATATATATATATATATATATATATATATATATATATATATATGAATATATATATATATATATATATATATATATATATATATATATATATATATATATATATGAATATATATATATATATATATATATATATATATATATATATATATATATATATATATGAATATATATATATATATATATATATATATATATATATATATATATATATATATATATATATATATATTTATACATATATATTTATTTTTATTTTTATTTTTTTATTTTAAGACTTGTGCTTCAATTGCGGTAAGTCAGAACACAAATCAAAATTTTGCTACAAGAAGTTAGATGGGCCCAAATGTTTCAAATGCCTTCAGATTGGACATAAATTAATCGAGTGTTCAAATAAAAGTGATAACTCTCACCGAAGCAAATCGCAGGAAAAAAATATCTTGGAAAAAAAAATCTTGTCTGGTGGAAGTCGATGAAAGCTAGTATATTTACAGAAAATGGGAAGAGAACCGTACGAAAATATTGCAAAGATGGCTTTCCCTTTAACTGCTTATCGGTGGAAAAAGAAAATGAAATCGAAATAGATGAAAACCTATTCTCCAAAGATGTTATAAAGTTAGACACAGAATACGAACCTCACAAAGTTTAAGAATGCCCATTCTCATTAAAAATCATTCTACGGAGTGAAACTCCAGTATGGCAACCACCTGGCCGATTTAGTCTAACAGAAAAAGAAGAAGTTAAGAAGCAAGTTGTGTAGTGGCTAAAAGATGGCACGATAAGACCGAGTGTCTCGGAATATGCAACACCATTTGTATTGGTTAGTAAAAAAGATAGAAGTAAAAGAATATGCATCGATTATCGCAGGCTTAACCGAAAAATTGTGATGGATAGATACCCACTACCAGTAGTTGATGATTTAGTTGTTCAGTTACACTCGTCGGCGTATTTCCTTACTTTAGACCTAAAAAATGGGATTTCCATGTACCAGTAGAGGAACATAGCAGAAAGTACACAGCGTTTGTCACACCATCCGGGCATTACGAGTTCTGCAGAGTACCGTTTGAGCTTTGTGTTTCACCAGCAGCCTTCCAGCGATATATTAACTTATTTTCTTTAGATCTAATTTCAGAAGGGCACATAATGGTATATATGGACGATATCATCATACCATCATTAACGGGTGAACAAAACATGAAAACTTTGAAAATGGTTATGGGTATATCTTGTGATTTTAGTCACAACTTCAAATGGAGCAAGTGTCGATTTTTATGTACATCGGTCGAGTATTTCGGTTATTTTGTGAACGGTAAATAAAAACATCGGAAAAGCAGTTGCCAAATTTCCTGAGCCAAATACTGTTAAAAATATTCAAGCTTTTTTAGGACTCACCGGATATTTTCAGAAATTTATCGATAATTACGCCTTGGTAGCTAGACCACTCAGCGAATTATTAAGAAAATATGTAAAATTCGTATTTGATAACTCAGCGTAATGCATTTGACGAATAAAAAAAATTATTAATGCAAGATCCTATTCTAAAGATCTATAAACCGGAAGCTGAGACTGAATTGCATACGGATGCATGTAAATTGGGTTATGGAGCTATCTTGCTGCAAAAAGACAGTATATAAAAAGTAAAATGCACCCCGTATACTGCTACAGCCGGAAAACCACTGATCAGGAATCGCGGTACAACAGCTATGAGTTACAGGTATTGGCAATCGTCAGAGCTCTAGAGAAATTGAGGGTATTTCTATTAGTGAATTTCATGAACGAATAAGACGCGCGCAGGAACAGTATTATAATCTGAGGTTCATTAAATCATTATTGCAGCATGGACCCTACGAAAATTTTGTAATAAATCATGGAATACTATACAAAAAAAATGATCTTTAGGAGCACATATTATGTATACCGAAAGCAATGGAAATCGAAATTATTCATGCGGCGCACAAGGGAGAGCATTTTTGTGCAAACAAATTGACGGAATTAATATCTCCCAAAAGGCGAGTATCCTCTCTCTACTTTACACATTGATCATTTGGGACCGTTGATTTCGACTAATGAAAATTATAAATATGTTTTGTCAGTAATAGATGCATTTTCCAAATGTGTCTGGATTTATCTAACAAAAACGACAACAAGTTCAGAAGTTCTGACCAAAATGAAAGTTCACCAGTCAGTGTTTGGAAACCCCAAACATGTGTTGACTGATAGAGCATCAGCTTTTACTTCCCAGCAGTTCGAGGATTATTGTGTGGAGAATCGAATTAAGCACACACTTATCACAACGGGTGTGCCGAGCGGTAACGTGCAGGTAGAAAGGATAATTTGAGTTATCATACCTGTATTATCGAACGGGTCTACGGATAAATGGTACAAACACACAGATAATCTGCAGAGGTTTATTAATTCCACTTGGCAAAGAACCATAAAACGAAGTTCATTTGAGGTGATGTTTGGAATTACAATGAGAAATCCTGAAGTTATCGGTATTGCACAGGCCGGACGAATTAGTAAATACTTTCATTGACGAGCGTGACGGTCTTAGATCAAAAGTGAGAGAAGAAATATTAAGAGCACAAGTAGAACAAAAGAGAGCATACAACAAAAAACACAAAACAGCAACCGCGTACAATCCGAATGACGTAGTGGCAATTAAACGCACACAGATTGGAACCAAGTTAAAAATGAACGCCAAATATTTGGGACCTTGTACAGATTGGAGAACATGAATTGTAACGATAAGCGGTATAAAAAGTCAAACATTAAATACTTTTGACTCACTTGTGTTTTGAGCAGCAATACGGCATAATCAATTGTATTAAGATAAATAAAGTAATAATGTTGTTGTAATTATTGTGAACGAATTTATTTTTATTTGGTCGAAAGAATTACGATCAGTTCTGCCTTTACTAGAACAATTGTGTTTATGTGTTTTTGAATACTATCAATTTCTATCGAAACCAACATAAATATATATATATATATATATATATATATATATATATATATATATATATATATATATATATATATATATATATATATATATATATATATATATATAGGGTGGCTGAGACCAAGTGTTACCAAATGAAAACGCTGTAATTTTTTTAATTTTGATTAATTTTTATTGAAATTTCGTGGAGTATGTTGAAAACATATTACATTTTATGAAAAACATGTTAGTGCTCGATATGACCTCCTTTGGCTCTGATTATTTGATTCATTCTTCCATAGAAAGCATTGCATGCTGACCGAACGTGGGCTTGCGGAATTTATTCCATTCTCGAACAAGAGCTGACTTCAATGTACAAATAAGTCGAGTGTACGATATTTTAGATCTTGGAATAATTTTTTCATGTAATCTTACATTTAATAAACACATTGATTACATAATAAGTAGGGCGTTTTCAATGTTGGGATTAATTAAGAGACACAGCCGAGAGTTTCATGACCCCTACACGTTAAAATCTCTTTATGTTACCTATGTCAGGCCAATTTTGGAGTATGCTTCAGTCATATGGCATCCTTTCTATCGGATTCATACTGTCAGAATTGAAAGCAGTCAAAAACAATTCCTGATTTATGCATTACGACGTTTACCGTCCCTGAATCGACATATATATGTTCGTGAACCGTACATAAACCGCCTTTCATTAATAAATTTACAAAGTCTAGATCGTAGACGTGAAATAGCCTGTGCCGTGTTTGGTCGGGATGTTTTGTGTTCAAGGATTGATTGCCCGGAATTGCTTGAGAAGTTTAGCATTTATGTTCCACAGAGAAATTTAAGATTGCGGCCGGGTTCTCTCCGTATTCCGTTTTGTTCAAATAATTTTCACAGTACAGAACCATTGTTAAAAGTTCTAATCGAGTTTAACAAGAGTTTGGTACAAGAGTTTAATTTCTTTGATTTTCATATTTCGAGAGAGTTGTTCAAAAAACGTTTATTATAATTCGAATGTTTTTATTTTTGTATATAATTTACATAAATTTATATTTAATGTTCCTTATTATTATTTTTTACCATAGTAGTGTGTGAGTAGTCAAACTATTGTATTTTTACATGATTGATGAAATAAATAAATAAATAAATAAATAAACAATGCATCAACACTTTCGTATTTTTTAGTGGAAACCTTACTCTCCAAAATGGACCATATGAAGAAATCCATGTGATTCAAATCTGGTGAATATGGTGGCCATTCTTTCGACGAAATCAGCCGCGGAACGTAATTTTGTAAAAATTACTGTGTCGCTCGAGCATTGTGTGACGTTGCCGAGTCCTGTTGGAATGTCCAACGGTTCGTACCAAAGAGTTTACGTGCCCAAGGTAGCAAAGCATCGTTTAGGATCTTTTGGCGGTATACACCTCTTGGTTTACCTTGACTCCATGTTCGATGAAAACCAGAGGAGTGTGTCCATCTGCAGTAACTGCAGCCCAAACCATAACATAAGCTGGTGATTGCTTGCGCATGTCAACTGTTGTGTCCAAATTATCGTTGGACTTGTACTCTAACCAAATATGATCATTTTGTTTATTCACATACTGTTGAATGGTGAAAATTTTCTCATCAGAAAAGACAATTTTTGGAATCTCATCACGTTCGGCCAAGGCCTTCAATGATCGTGTTCTTTCAAGCCTAACTTTTTTTTGTGCCTCCGTAAGATCTTGAACTTTTTGTATCTTGTAGGGCTTCACGTGTAGTTAATTTTTCAATATGGTTTGAATGCTGTATCGTGACACATGTAGACGTGCGGCTAATTGATTGGCACTTTGACGAGGATTTCGTTGGATTCGTTTCACCTTTCGTATCATTTCTTCACCTTTCGTATCATTTCTTTTGATGTTTGTGTCTTTTTAGGACCGCCTCTGTTGCGTTTAGCGATGCTACCAGTTTCGTTGTATCGAGTTATGGTTCGATACACAAACATTTTATTCACATACAAACGCTGGAGCTGACGAACTATTGCTGTTTGTTAATTTCCACCCAAATACAGTGCAATTACACTATTACGTTTGAATTCCATTACGATTTTTTTATTAAGATATTAATTTAGAACAATTTTTTGTTGACCACATGTAAACAACTAACCAAACTTCAATCTGTCAAAAAATTGACGCGCGAAAATGACAACTACACAAATGACAGCAGAGTGAAGTCAGTAACATTTGGTCTCAGCCACCCTGTATATATATATATATATATATATATATATATATATATATATATATATATATATATATATATATATATATATATATCTATATATATATATATATATATATATATATATATATATATATATATATATATATATATATATATATATATCTGTATATATATTTATATTATTTATATGTAGACATCCAAATTTTTTGATTTAGTTAATTGAAAATATACACAACACAAAGAAACCAAAAATTCTATAGTAATATAAACATCTTATTTTGTCTCGTGTTGTGAATTTGGATGAATGGCGCCATGTTTTTGATGGTAGATCGAAAGCTTTTATAATTTTTTTATATTATAATTCTTCTTAAATAATTTTCGCCCTCCCATATAACCGCATATACATATGGTAACGAAATATGGCATCGCAAAGAAACAACAACAAAAAAAACTTGTTGTTTGTGTTATTATTACACGCCACATCGTCGATTATGGTTTTGTGATCTAATTTTCGTTATTCTAATCGATGTATTCTCGTTTCGTATACAATTTTTTCTTTTAGACATTTAGTCTAAGTCTCATATAAATTACATCTTGCACCACCAAAAAAAAACATTCAACTCTGATTTTATCGTAAAATTTATGCAGTAATTAAATTTCGAACGTCCAGTATGTTTCGCGTGCTTTCCCAATTAAAATCTCATTATATGAAAATACATTTAAATAAATATTTACATCAAACAGCACGAACAAACTACCAAAATATGTTTTTCATAAGTTCTATTTAAGTTCAAATTTATATACTAATCAATCATAATTAAACGGTTAGTCTAAGTACAAAAGCTTTATTACGATTAATGAGAAGAAAAAACATTAAAATAACGTATACAACCGTCATATGGTGTTTCCCTCGTAAATCTAACGAATTCACACTCATATATACATACACACACGGGGTGAATGAAAGCTTTTATCACACATAAGCATTATGCAAAACAATATAAAGAAAAAGCTTGCTGGTTTATTACATCTGTATTAAAAGTTCAAAACTTTTTTTTTTTTAATATTATGTTTGGAAAATATCGTGATATTATATTTAAATAAAATATATTAAATTTTCACTTTTCACAATAAAAAGCGTGTTTTCGAATCTCGATTCAAACACATACAGCACATTGTATATATTCGAATTAGTTCGAGAGAAAGGTTAAATATTCAGGTCAATGTTTTAATCTGTATACATACTCGTATATATCGGTTGTAGATATAAATGTGTGGGTGTAGCAAAAAAAAAACGAAAAAAAAAAAAAGTTGTGTATCCTTGTCGATGGACAACTTAAAGTAAATGGGATTAAAGACGAAACAAAAATAAGAAAAGATATCCTGTGGCAGTTTCGTTTTTGTTTGTTCGTAATCCATTCAATATACTAACATACACTGTTAGATTGGAGTGCTTTTGTGTGCTTTTTGTATTGTTTTGTTTTTACTTCATTTCCTTTTACAGGATTATTTTATTTTTGGGTATATGGTTAGTATTAGGATGAATATATTTAAAACAATTTAACAAACAACTACGTTGTTTCGACGGTGACCTTGGACATTTTTTTGGTTATTTTGTTCGAACCAATGAACCAGGAACATTTTCGAGCTAAGGACTAAAATAGTATATCCGTTATAAACGATGATTTTAATGGCTTACCTAAAAATGTTAACCATCTAAGAAGTTAGTGTTAACAATTGAAAATAAAAGTATTATAGATAAAGAAGTTGCTCTAAGGAGGCACACAGTCATCAAACGTTGGGTTTGAAACAGCGAAAATGTAATTGAAAAACAATGGAAAGATATGTACACAATGTACAAGTAACCTTTCAAAATTGCAACTAAAAGAGGCTGATTAGTAACAAAATAACTTCAAAAGCTGAGAAATAGAAATTACCTGTTTTCTCCAAAGCATATTGAACTTGAGCAATATGTTCTAGAACTAAAAACTTTGCACAGCTTAGGAACAATACATACACGACTTATACTGTAAAAATGAACATACATATCATTTATTAAAATGTATGGAAAAATTTTCAGAAATCAAATTTTCATAATTTAACGTCCTATATTTTAAGCCGTCGCCAGCCAAATCTCGGACGCCAAATACATGATCGTTTTTCAAATATACATTTGCACATTGCATTGCTCCAGCCAGTCGATACTGGTATGTACGATAGTTCGGCCCACAGATTCTGCACTCCAACAGGGGATCATAGTTGTCTTCATCCTCATCAGCAATCGTAATCATGTGATCCAAAAACCCTTTTTCAACCCTTCCTCGTTAGGACCCAAACACCGCAGCTTTAACCACTGCACCATTCGCTCGGTATCACAATGGTTGATGTGTTAGAGTAAAAATTTAAACCGAAAAATTGGTACATATAAATTTGATTCGCTTTGCCAAATTATTGTAGCATTTTAACATACTCTCGCCCATGAACTACTGTAGTATTAATCAAACTATGGTAGTTTGATTAACTTATGAATAGGCCGCTTCAATGTTTCATGTTGAGTTTTCAATGTAACTACTCGTACTTTTCCGTCACTTTCAGTGTGCTCTGTGGTTTTACGAGCTAGGCCCAATATGTAGCAGGTAAGGTTTTTTAAATGAATTAGCACTACGTCGCGGGCTTGTAAATTATTTGCTGCTTTTTTCATTTATTATACGTCGTTGTAAGGAATTTATGATACTTGACACAAAAGTTGTTCACGTGTTGTTGTATTTGTTGGCATCTTGTAATCTATTGGTCGGAATATATAAATAACTGTTTTCTGGAACTGCTGTTTAAGAACCCATGTCTAAAAAATGTCCCGGTGTGATTACTTTCTATGAGTTAATATTATCTGTAAATTGTGGATAAAGAGGATACATTCAATTTGTGTGACAAGAGTAGTCATTTCTTCAAACGTCAATCGTGCTCGTCCCGTCAGTATTCGTAGGTGGGTTTATCTTTATCGATTTGACCGCCGTCTCCCATAATCCTTCAAAAATCCCATCAGTATTAGTAGGTGGGTTTAGCTTTATCGATTTGACCGCCGTCTCCCATAATCCTTCAAAAATGTGGTACTGATGGAGGTGAAAAATGATAATGTATGCTTTATTCAGTGAAAAATAACTGGATATTGTTTTAATTTTGTGTTTATTCAGGAAACAATAATAAAAACGTAGAAAAAATAGTGGGGTACCGTTTGTGAGCTTTAAAAAATTAGTTCAATTGTCTGTATATACATCCAATTCGAGGGCCCACACCTACTAATGATTCTCTTAAATGCAGCGATGAATGCATTAGAACTGATATCACATACTACCTCTAAATAAATAGTCACAGTCAAGCAAATAAAAACTAAGCAAATAAGCTTTGTTAAGCTCCACACCTCGCTTATAGGCTGCAACATTTTTAGGCCAGCAAAATCAATGTCCATATGCGTAAATGGCCGACATTGTAGCCTTCTCGGTTGCGGAAGAGTTCCCATAATTTGTTTTAAACTTGATATCGCACAAATTGTTTATACACCTACGAGATTCACGTATCGTTAATTAGCTGTTACCAATCATCCAATAGTGATTCATGATAAGAGAAACGCAGCTAATACATTATTAGAAAAAGAAAGTCGCCCTCCAACTATTAACATATCTTTTGCTTTGATAAATGGGTGCCAGTGCTGATAAGGGTAATTTTGCTTTAAGAAATTTGTTTTTGACTAATTCACGCATTTCAGATGCAAAATTTGTATCTATTGTCTTAATTATGAAGCCAAGCCTAGTCAACAAAACAAAAATTGATTGCAAATTCTGCTGGTTGAATGACATGTTTCTAAGATCTTTAATATTTTGTTGGCCACCCATATTTTCGATTAGGGTGCGTTGATAACCATGCAAGAAATATTTCTGAATCACACCACACAAATAACACAACTTAATAATCAGCAAATTCTTGTAAAATTTGTGAATATCGGCGTGCCAGAAGTTAAGCTCAAATCTGTTCTAGCCTATAGGTATTGATAATAAACGTACCGATGCAACTTTTGTTTTTGCAGTTACTATTCGAACTCGAGAAGAACCGCTTAAATCGTACCTTTAACAATAAATCAGATGACGCTACTTCGCTGGCGTCACAGTTTCCTATTTTCCTGCTAATTGGTTTGGTGAAGGATCATCCCACGAAAGAGTATACAGATATAACCGCTGGAAGAAAATTTTGATATTGATCAGTAAGGGTGTTAGCCAACCAAATCGATCGAACAATTTTGAACGTTCTGAAATAAATTTACGTTTGGGTAGTACAGTGTTCGATTTGTAATTACTAACCTTGTTTCAGGTTGCCGGTGTATAACTAACATCTTTACAATATACTGTCTTCGACTGTAATAATTTTATTGATCTTCCCACTCTCCAACTGATTGATGCTATTTATGAACGTTTCTGAGTTTGACCACCATTTGCAGAGTTGGAAACCGCCAGAGTCTAGAATCGTTATACTATCTCTTGTTGCAAATGTATTGCTTTTTGCACTGTTGAAGCTTTAGTGAAGAGACTGACTACGTAAAAATCGATTGAAAAGTTGTTGACTATAGTTACAGTCACTTGATATATTGATAGGATTTCTTGGAGCTAGTGGTTTTAATGATAGTATAAATAATATTCTTTATATAAAAAGGTATATAGTCAGACTATTCAGATCTACAACAGTTGGATGTCATTTTAGCTTTAAAAGAATTTTGACTGCAGAAATTAGCAACGAAATAAGACTACATTTTATTTAAAAGCGTTAGTTCGAGAGACCAAATATGAATAAAACCATAATCTTGATGGCTATTATTTAAAATTGATTCAACAGACATCAGTGTCTGCACATCAGAAAACATCAGAACATCCCATTTACAGTAGTCAACCTCAACTGACCAGTAAATCAACTTCATATTAGTACATCCTATTGAGCAAAGAAAACAATTTTTTTTAAACCTCTTAAGTATTGCAATGATCTTAACATGGAAATATTCATTCAATATACCAAATGTCAGTTAGTTTTACGCTTATTATTTTTTTTATTAAAGCTTTTCCTTAAAAAAATTGAATTTTTTTTTAGCTAAACGCAAAAAATCGAATACTAAAATTGCTGCAAGATAAACCATTCTAACTAACATATAACACGCTTATAGAATTTGCCCATCAGAAGGTATAGACTCACAATTTAATGAACAACATTTTAAAAATTTATTCAAATCCTGAGATGTTCTGGTTATAGTGTTTACTGTGATAAAACACAAGATTTTTACGAATCATTCAAGTACCCCCAAAACAGTATGTTTCTATTAGTGGCAGTCCTTCCACTGTCGAATCCAATCAACCTCACGAGACATAATTTATTAATTTAAACAAAATTCGCAGCTTACTTGATTTCGGTTTAAAGATTTAAGTCGTGCCTATAGAGATGATGAATATCGAATAAATTTACGAATTTTTCATATATTTTGAGGAATTAGAAAAAATCCCATTTCTGAATTCATTTTAAATTATTTTTTTTTTTTGTTTTAATGTATCCTTATTTAATAAATAAAACAAATTCCAAAAAATAAATGATCAAAAAGGACAAAAAATTCGCAATTATATAATTTATTGAATTTTATTTCTTAAATCGTAGAATTTAAAAATGACAAAAACCTTTTCTTAATTCTTATTTCTAACATTTTTCATCACCTCTTTCAAAGAGTTTCCCATTTTTAATGCTTACATTTTTTTTTGTATCGCGCTAGTTAGAAAAATAACTATCGTTGTTAAAAAAGTTGAAAATACTATAAATACAATTGGCGCTGACTCGGAGGTGTTGACGTTTTAAATGAAACTCAAGCAACTTTTTTAAGACGACAAAACATAATGAATCATCTTTATAATGAAAAAACTTATATTGGAATTACGAATAAAAAACAGGCTCTAGTAATTGTGGACAAAAATTTCAGCCAGTTAGTATTGTTGTTAACACCGAAGATGGCATTATAATTGATTTTTTGCGAGAAATTGTAAATCTGGATTTAGACAAGTTTTTATTCTAGAAGGAGAGTGCTTAATACTACATAAGCCGGACACGTAACTCGAAAATTGGTTTACACGAGGCGCTACTATTTATTTTTATAGCTTATAACTTTGCCGTAAACTTATCATGGACAATCATTTTACGAGGCTTCCTCTTGCCTGATGAAACAAATACATTATAATTTGTACATTCCTATTAGAAAACCCTATATAAACATCTACGAAACGTATACGAGAAAAATGACGAAAATCGTATACAAATTACCTTTTGTATTATTTTTAATTAATTGTTGATGTTCTCGAAAGCTCGCACAACAAAAACAAAAAAGCAACAACAACACCAACAACAAAAATAATAATTTTCTTTCGATTAAAAATAACATATTTTAATTTAATCCCAAATATTAACCCAATAAATCTATTTAATTGAAAATTATAATATAGAAAAGCAGAGTAGAGAGAAATCCTTAACGAACGAAGATTCACTGGCAACAAAATAAAAATTAATAACATCAAGAAGGATAAAAAAAAAAAATGTTTTTTTTTGTAATAAAATTAATGTCTTCTCTCAAATCACACCATAATAACACAATTTCAAATCGTATCGTTGTGTTTCGTATATAGATACCAAACGAAACGAACCAAACCAAGTCAACCAACATAAAGAAAAGCATATTTTCTTCCTGTCTTATATACTCGTAGATCTACTATGCTGCCGACTATATATTTATATCTGTACTGGATTTTTGATTGTTGTTGCTATTTAAATGAAAATAAACGAAAAATTTAATAAAGATTGAAAGAAGTTTCGTACTGAAATGCGAATGGAGGAAGGTACAACAACAAGAACAATACTTAACATTTGTATGTGATTTGGGTGAAATGAGGACAATGGGTGGTTTGTGTACATTACTGCGAGCGATTTTATAAAGAAAAAGGATCTATGTTTTTTTTATATACAGGGTGAATCATTTAAAGTGATTCGCCATAAAATATCACGAAAACGAATAAATTTCTTTCAAAATTAAGCCTAGGAAATTTATAGGCAGACAAATGAGAAAGAATTTCGAATTCCTATGACTTTCTATAAACGGGTTATTTAACTTCATTTTTTGTCTAGCGGAAAGGATGTTTCAATTAAGAGTTCATCCCAATCGATAAATTTATGATAAAAATAACATTGAAATACTCTTGACAGTGTATGTTTTATGCGAATATCTCACTTTAAATGAGTCACCCCGTATACATATACACAAACACACAGCCAAACAAAAGAAGTCAAACAAAAATTAACAAATCTGTAACGTTTTTAATTTTTAAAAGTTTTCATTTTGGCTACAACAAAATTGATTTTCCATTTTTTCTGTTCATTGGGTTTTCTTTTTGTTAATTTTTTTTTTTGTTTCGGTTTAATAGATAAAATCAAGGAATTAAGAAATAATCATAAAGAAAATTATATTTCTGTATTTTCAAAAATAGTTCAACCAACAACAAAACAGTATTGTTAAATGGAGGGAGGGGGATTGAAATAATTTTCCACTATCACTTTCGTCGTATTCACGCATCGAATGGTGTGAATTATATAATTCGACTCAATCAAAATTATAGAATTGATTTTTTTATTATTTTATCAAGTGATTGTGTATGGAAATCAATTTAGACGACCCAAATAAAAATAGTTTAGTATAGTAATTCCCTAACTATTTGTACATAAATTTTCAATTTTACGCAACAATGGTAAATTGTGCATAGTAATTTCCACTTAATTTTACATATGTACATATGTGTCTAAATACTAAATGTCACCATGCTGTTTCATTAGTTTTGTTGTAATAAATTCTAGGTACTTGTGATTATTTTGTCAAAATACTGTTCTTTATGAAGGGGTGAGTTACATTACACAGCTTAAAAAGTTGAATGAGACAAAATCATGAATTTTAGTAAATCAGAATATAGTAAATCGATCAGATCCTTTGTAAAACGCTTTTTAGTATTTGACATCGATAATAATGATGAGCCGCTACTGACGTCGTTGAATTGTTGATTGAATGAATCATGATACGTTGGGAAAATTTTAAAGCCTAACAAGTTTGGAGATAGACAAAACTAAACTATGTACTTTTATCTGCTTTTTATGAGGAATTTTGTATATCTTTGGTATAAAGGCCTTTTCCACCTACATTTGTATATATATAGATTATTGGTGGTCAGCCTAACAAATGCTTATTTACACAAAAATCAGTCGCCGGTGTAAGTTGAAAAAAAAAATTGGCCACTTTTTGACCACCAAACGCCCACGCTGATATTTTTTGAATACCTTAATTGCTTATTGGTGGCAAAAACTCACACCACTGCAGTAGTAGTGCGTAATAAGGAAATTTCCTCTAGAAGATCTGCGAGTGTTACTGTAATGGAATCTTTTTTTGTTGTACAAAAATGAACCAGGTGACGTATCAACAACCTAATTTTAAATCTTGATTAACCGGTTTCACAACCCTTTAAGTAGATGAACAAGGAGTCATGATGGTGGTACAGTACTATTGAGACTACTTTGTTAGAGGATACATTTCCAGAAATGGTTGTTTTTAAATATGCAGGTTACGATTTTGCAGTTTGCACCAAAAAATGTATAACTTCGGTCAAAACGGCACAAAGCGACTAATTTGCGTTACTGTCACCGATTCTCTTTAATATACTTTTTTTTAAGTAAAGAACCCCGTAAGCCTTCAGGACATTATCGTTTATCGTCAGTTTAACCAGATCCTGATGTTATTAGTCCGTAATTTTCAGTCTAAAACTTCAGTCTAAGCCTATAAACATTGATCTCGAGCTCTAATATGTAGCAGTTACCACACTTTTGAAGGAGTATCCGGCAAATGCGGACTGTATTATGAACTCAGCTCGGACATTTTAACAGCAACATTCAAATATATTTTAATCGAACAAAACTTTGAAATTTATATAAATTATAGATTTTAAAAAATTTATTAAAAACTAAAATCAATAGAATTGGAAAAGAAGAAGCCCCAAATGGGGTAAGATGCTCTTAAAGTGGAGATAAAGTAAAACAAATATTTTTTGATGAAACTTTGGATAAAGTCTTAAGCTTCAAGGTTACACAAAAGTCACCGCTATGAAGGACTATCATGGTAGTATATGCAACTAAAATACAACAGAGAACGTATCTATAACGAATATTAAAATTTGTATTGAACATGCAATTATGTCTGGTTGTATTGAATTCACCGAAAAAACTTTAGTGCTGAGACCGGCGTTCAAGAATTGCCAAAGATATAAAAACATGCACTTTTTAAGACATTACCATCTACCTTCTGGGAGACATTAAGCTAAGGCTAATATGAATGCACTGTTTGGTACGGCAGAAAGAACTAAGTTCAAAATGTCGTGGGGAGAAACAATATTATAAAATTCGTTAGAAGCCATGAAGAAAGACTGTGAGGCAAACACTCAAAGTTTAAAATATACAATAACTTCAGTCTTATTTTCATGACGCAATAGAGTGAACCCGAGAAAAACGGAAGAGTTCAGACTTCAGACATATATCTAAAAATCATGATATACAACAAAAAATCGAAAAAAAATCATAAAAATGACCTTGACCCAAATAAAAAATAAATAACCATACAAGAACTAAAAAATTATGAGCTACCATCAACTAGACTCTTGGGAAAAAAATTTCTAAAAACTAGGCAAAATGCGACACAGTTTTAACATTTAAAAAAAGTTCCTAAATTAATTGCACCAATAATTAATCAAAAAACAAATTCTCACCTGATACTACAGTTATGAAAAGCAGCGCATTTAGATCATAAACTGGTTTTGAATGTTTTTTACACTATCGAACAATTTCGTAATTTTTTGGAGCACAATTCACCACTAATTTTGCACTAATCGAATAGTTTTAGCACTCAAAACAAATTCAAACTTTCCATTAAATTAAAAATAATTTATCGACTTGAATCACTTAAACGATATTTAAAATAATAATTTTAGCACTTCGTCTAGTTTCATCAACAACAACTTCCAATATAATGCAAGCTAAATTCAAATGCAAAAAAATATTAAAAAAATCCGTTAGATTGACAAATACAAACGTAATTTTAATCAGGTTTAAATTTTCAATTGTGAGTGCATTGTCACTTCAAATATGCGATGGTGTGACATCGACGTTAGGGCGGGTATTGCATTTGTTTGTTTGGTCATTCGTTATGAAAATTATATTTGCGATATTATTCGTTATGATATTGAAGATGAGAATTGATTTTATATGAAACCACAAAAAAAAGGGAACGGGAATCAAAAATACAAGTCCCAGGTTACGCTTTGTTGCCATCCACCATCACATTCTCACTAGCAATCGTATAACAATTTGACAATCAATCCATCCAATTATACCACAATGCTGATAAAACTTCAAACAATGAAAGTTCCAACACAGAAATTCGAAAAAAACCTAAAAATGCATGTTCTGAAAAAACCTAAAAATGCGTTTCATATTATTTCGCATCAAAACCAAAGCAACATTCAATATGAAAACCACGTTTAATCCTGAGAACAGAACCACTTGCACAAGAACTTGAAATTCAATTCCACGCTGTAACTAGACAAATTGTACATCTAACAATCAAACACCTATAAATAAAAAAACAAAATGTAATCGCTGAAAGGAAAGAATACATAGAGGCATCGATGGCTCTTTGGTCCGACCCAAGTGTCCGTCAGCACATATAAAAAATAAAGTGTCGTCTTCGTGTGCTCAGCAAGCCGGGCAAACTTTAACTCCCCACATATTTGGTGATATTTATCTTGCTGTAGTTTCAGTGGTACAATGACGACATCAACTTCATTTTCGTATTCGGATCCCTTTATATACATCTCGGGGCAACAACCCAGAACATCTTGTTGGTTTTATACCATAGGCTCTCCTCCTGTACATAAATAACCTCAAGTACTTAACGCCATATATCAGCCTGGACTCTAAAATTCGCTTCATTAAGGAAACCTTTACCTTAAATTGAGTCTTCAACACACAAATCCTGATGAATTTAGGACTCGACATGATTTGGCTATCTAACAAAAAGAAAGTATGAGTTCCGGGCTTCTAAAATTATTTCTAGAATAAAGATTTGATTTTCACCGAGATAGATTTTTTTACAATTTATTTTATAGATAATCAACAGTGCCAAACTGTTCGTGCCAAAAACTTTCGGGTTTTGAACCGAATATGACCGATTTAATGCAGGAAAATAATGTTATAATGTATTTCTGGAGAAATCATTTATGGCCCGTGATTTAAGTCAAATTGACAGCATTTGTTTATTTCTAAAGGAAAGTGTCGGGCCAGTAAAGATGTGAGATCTTATTGGTTAGCTGCCAAATTTGTAGGCAGTGATCATCGAATAAAAATCGTCACTGCAAAGCTAAGATAGCAATTTTTGAACAAGTAACTGATCATAAGAAAAGGAACCTTACGTTTCAACTGTGAAGGTCTAATAAGAGATCATCTCCAAAATACAATTTTAAAATATTTTCAGAATATAGCATTATGGGAACCAATCATCGTTCTGGTGATGTGAACCCTTTATGGGAGGTACTGAAAATTTATGTTGTCAGTGCCCCCCAGAAGACTGTAAAAAATGTTTAACAAGGTATGATAAATAGCGGTTGTTTCTAGGATAACCGTTAAGCGAATGTGTAGACGAAAAAACGTCAATGATGAAAAGCTGATGTATTAAGAAAGAGTACCACAACTCAGTTATGAGCGCAGTTAGCCTAAATTCTTATAAAATAATTACTATAAATTGTACGATTATCGAGTCTACAAACAAAAATATATGGTAACATGTTTTAGAGAACAAGTCGCTTTTGAAATTGTGGCGAGTTTCTGATACCTCGTATCGCTTGTCATTTATGATAATTGTTTAGGAGGGGATATATATAGTAATACGTATCAAGCAGATGATTTTTGTTCGTGATACCATATACCGTGAACTAAGAACAAAAATTTTATTTTGATGTGGATTTGATTATTGATCTCTAACTGTATGTTTAATCGACACAACCAAAATAAATCAAATTCTATGTAAATATAAATTTAACGCGATAGACTGAGAGTGGCTGAAAGACTTCAACGAGAAACAGCAAATCAGCGTCAAACACGACTTCGTGCTCAGCAATCACTTGATGATAATCGCCTTGCATTTCGGTACAATCCATCTAATGATTATATTTTTAGCCGGCTTGTTCTCATCGGCACTATGACAAGGCTCTAAAATTTAATGGAGAAAAGTTCAGAATGTGTTGCGTCGTCGGATAAATTAAACTACCTCAATTTGGAGAACCGCCAGAGCTATTAAGAACTTGCCGGATATACAGCCGAACCAAAGCATTTCCTATCTAACATAAGGAAATTTAACTCATGCTTCCAAATGACGTCGTTCGGTGCAGAAATCGTAAAATCCATGCCAAATTTCAAAGCGAAAGGACAAATTAATCATAAGGCCAGATCCCCGCCGTTTCTAGATGGTCAACATAAATTTCTACAAATGTATTTCATCGGTCATGGTATAATGATGAATTAGATGCACGCCGCGGAATTTCTACCGCCATAAAATGATCCATCGTTTTGCAACTGCAAGAGCTTCTTTACGAAAAAAACAATTTAGTGCGTTTGTTCAAAACAGCAATTGACATGATGCCATCTGATATACACAAGATTGTTATTCATGCTGACAAAACGCCTGCTGGAGAACATGTTGGAAGATTCACATGGACCTTGCGGTACACTGAATCTAAGCTCACCTTGCATGATAGACGAAACATAGTCAGTGGCAGCAATTAATGCTTTTTGCTCCCAGTGCTTATCTTAATAAATGGTGTTTAACGAATTTTATCGACGAATCCCATATACTTCCAAAGTGGGGTGCAGTGGGTCGAATTAATTGCCATGTAATGCCTTGTGATGAGAAATACTCTCCAATTTGATCCTTGTGTGGATTTTCATTCGTAATAGTTTCCATTTACGATAATCTTCGTTTTACTTCTATGAAGTTAGAGCCATAGTCAGTGTAGTGATTTAATGGTTTTCTTCTACGCGCTGTACTAGTAGAAACTTGCTAGAAATGCTTCCGTATATATACGCTAATTAACACTTATAGGTGTAGTGCTTTGGACTTAAACATTAACTAGTACCACTTCTTCGATGGTCTAATATTAGTATTGGTCTAGCAAAATCACCTCCCACTTTATAAAATGCGTTAAAGGGAAACATTCTAGAATCAGATAGGTCTCCCTTCAATTGCGTTTCTGTTCTTTCGTGAAGTCTGTTGCATGTAACACAATCATTGAATATTTTTTGGATAAATAAAAATGAGACAGGCTATTTTGAAGATAGGATTATTGGGTGTTAAGTTTAGTAGGAGTATGTTGAATTTTCAAACCACTCTCCGACTGTGATTAGCCCACATCCATCCAGAAATGTGGTTAGACCCTTTAATTTAATTAGTTTCTGGTTATACATTCCCGACTGTAACGCATTGAGTTCTACGAAATACGTCTTCTCTTGAACCCGCACTTCAAACATTGAATAACGGCCTTTTTCAACTCTATGATTTTCAGTAACCCTCCTCTCTTTGGCATCTTTGACTTGTTGCAGATTAACATTTTAATGTAGCAAAGCGCTTGAATCATTTTTACCCATGATGAATATCTTAAACACAATAGCTGCAATAATGTTTCTTTTGCGTCCACTTTTAGTAATTTCAATGCAACTGCCCTTTCCCCTTTCAGATAGTGTATTTATATCTTGGTATATTGTCACATCTCAACCATTGTGGCCCATGCCACCATAACTCGTGGCCAAAGGATATATTCCTTTGATTGCACAATCTGCAGAATTATCCTTACTCTTACAATAAGATCAGTGCTTTCGTGAAATGATATCTAGTATTTGTGCTGTACGGTTATCTATGTAACATTTCCATTTTCCAGGATGATCTGACGGCCATGCCAGAACCGTTGTAGAGTCCACACGTAAATATTCGAAGTAGGCAATGTTCCTGTTTCGTTATAAACTTGATCAGTTTTGCCAGTAGTACCTCTTTATGTCGAGACTACGGTAGCGAACGCCATTCCACTTGCATCTGAGAAACAGGGGAGTTCTAATTCTTTTTAGGTGTCACTACCTACAAATTTCGGGATTTAAATACTCGTCAGCATCGAGATCTCATTTCACCATCTTACCACTTGTTTGCTGTTTCTGTAAGAAGTTTATCGCTCATCCAAGCTTTTCCAACAATAGCGTTGGCATGCTTGACAGCATGGTACGTATTGTTTCAATTTGCTTTATTAAGGTCGTATTGAAAGAGAATGAGTCCGTCTTCTTACACCAATAAATTCCAATAACTTTCGTAATGGCTTCATCATCCGAAATGACTACAATGGTGGTGGTCTCTTGAGAAGGAAACTTGCTTATTATTTGATTGCTATTTCCGCAAATTGGTAAATATCATCGAAAATATTAATTTAAATTATTGGAAGTATTATTGGAATTTTATCTGATGAATCCGAAAGCATAAGCAGTATAAATTTTTGGTTGTCAGAAAATATTCAATGGTATACTATACCAACATGTTTGCCACATTTGATGGTCTATCGGATACCTTGATAAAAAGTAACAAGTATCATTTAAAATGAGTAGTTGGTACTTCTACGTTTACTTATGAGCAATATTTAACTATGAATTATATACGCTAATTAAATTTTCTTTAAATGTATGTCCTATTACTGCAATGTCAGATGATCCATTCTGTCAAGCTTCATACGCGGTCTTTTGTTATTTGGGGCTTTTCAGGAATGTTATTTAAAATATTTAAAATGCTGCATTATAGGTATAATTTTACCACGTATTACCTTATTTTGTGTAAGTAGAATTATTCACTTTGTCTTTCTAATCCATAAAAGACTCATCACAATAAACAGTCCCATAAGTATGTAGAACATCTTTAGGCTACCTAAAAAGGATATCATCTTTTTCACTAAATTAATAAGTACTCTATATACTTAAATACACAATTCAAATTACCATACTGTGTACAAAAAAAACCTTCCTAACTATCACCATAATATTTACATAACACATATCAACATTCCACATTAAAAAAAAAAAAAAAAGCTTTACTCGTTTTGTTGTTGTATCGTTGAAACTTTAACTACTTTACTATATACACATATAATGTAGACTACTCTTGTAAGTCATTTAAATTGATATATTGTTTTTATAATATTATTGCTACCTTCTAAAATATATCCAAACAAAAAATAATGTTCGAGGATTTTAATGTCCCATCCTTTAATTTCAGGTAACAGGTTACACGGTAAAAGCATAGTCTTCTTATCAAGTTTTTCATTACATTTTTATAAACAATTTAATTGTTTTTTATTAGACAGCAAGAAGATTGATTTAATGCTTTAATTTATGGTCTATAAAAAACGTGTATATAATTTTTACACAGGTAGGTAAGGATATAGGACCAGAAACGTTTATATAGTGTACGACACGAAAATGTTTTACATTAAAAGCTTAGCATAGACAAATATTTTAGTTTTAGTACTGGGACAAAACTTTTACTATTAGTCGGTAGATGGCTCGCCGATTTGTTGAACGAAAAACATTTTTCATTTATGTAAAGTACAGTAGAAACATTTTCTTCATCATTAAATCATCGTTATTTTCTTGCATTCATTTAATTTTAGTTTTTCATTTTATATTCATGGTAATAGAGTTTACGAGTACGTTTTTTTTAGAACGAAAATACGAGAGTTTTAACCTTTTTACGATGAAGACAATAGTTTTATTTTTGTAGCATTAACCAAAATCGATGTCAAACGAATCATACTTTAATTTATATTTTGGTGCGTCTTAAGTCTACGAGTATACATAAATATTATGAGTCTGTCTCTATAAATCTAAGATTATTGCTTTTTTTAATTTTTGTTTTTATTGAAAATCGTAAACGTCTCGTAAATAACTCGACAAGTTATTTTATGAGTCAACCGTCGCAAATGATGTAATTCAATTTTGCCGTATAAAAACTTTTAAAAAGTCCCTGCACAAAACATATTTAAACAAACGAATCCATATAAAATAAAAAATAAAATAAAAATCACCAACGTAATATGAAACTTTTATGTGGTTTTCGATTTAATGGCAATAAATCTCTCTTCACAATTTTAAGTGATTTATTAGACGTCATTTTCATTTCGAGACTTTTTTATTTTTTAATCAGTTTTGAATTATGATATTCAATAATCGTAAGTAATATGGATTTATTGTCAATAATTTTTTATTTGGTTGGGACGAATCGTTTTTATCAATAGAATAATATTTTGGGGTGGGTCGTAGTCGAATTTGAAACAAATTACATATTTACATAAATTCGATATTTGCAACAAGTTGTATTTGATATAAAGAAGCTACAAGTGAATCGTATATATATATATGTTACCATGTGGATATTTGCAGGTGTAAATAAATACTACCCAAGTCGGAAGTGAAAACGAGATTTGTTTGGGTAGGAAATATATGTAAACCGACAACAAATTTATTATCGATCTGCTTCCAAGTTCGTACCCAGTAATAGTCGGATCGAAGTCATGGATCACAGGAAAATGTAACCTTTTTAAAGAAAATATAAATGTAGATAAGTAAATCCATCATCAAAAGCAAAAGCATTAGGGAAACCAATTAACATCTTGATGTTTAAAATTATTTATGGGCATCTCAGCTAATGTAAAATTGCAAAGCGGTACTCACCAACTATATCTTTAGGACAGAGGTTTTTGTTTATAGCGATGTATTTCTGGTGCAGAAAACGACTTGGTTGATGTTATTCTTTAGTCAAATATAGAGCCTTGCCTCACAGTCCAAACCGAATAGAGAGACAAATGCTATACTAAACAAATATTAAGGCTTATTGGTCCCTGTGGTTGAGAGGACACTAAATGCCTTTTAAGACTTCTAAATGAGCATACTACCCTTATAATTACACCACAGAAATGTTGTCGTAAGAGATGACTAAATAAAGGTTGGATTACTGGGCTAACTACATGCATCCGTAAAAAACTTGAAAAAATCAACAAAATGAAATATGGCTACCGCCAAAATTTAACATGACCCACCAGTTTAAGTGAACGAACACGCAGTTTAAGATTAGTACGTAGAATGTGCAGTCGTTAATGAACCCAAGTGCTTTTGATGGCACTATATCAGTTATGAGCCTTGTCTCAATGCTAAACATTGCTTTACAGTTAAGATGACCTTGGCAATTTTGGTGCTGGTTTTCTTCTTAGGCCCAATGTGAAAAAGGCTGTTTTGAATTTCAAATTAGATGATAATCGGATGCTACGTTTACGCATGCGATTAGTCAACCGGTCAATCAATTGTGTTCATACGACCATTGTTTTAAGCCAACCCAAACATAAAAACTCATTTTACAATAATTTGGATGATCTGATGGGATCTATATTTAAGCACGACTTCAGAATAGTGACTGGTAACTTTAATACTAGAGCTGGTAAAAATCAGTTTGATTTGTTGTGAAAACATAGGTCCGTTCTCCCAAAATGATCTAGCGACCGATTAAGGGGAACTTCGCCATCGCGCATGACCTAATGTGGCGGGCACATTCTTTCTTCATAAAAATGAGCAAATGACGCGGTCATTTGCTACCAAATGTGTAGGCAGTGATCATCAATTGGTCATGACAAAGCTCGTACAAGTCAGGATACACAGGAAAACGTCACTTACGTTTCAACTGTGAAGATCTGATAAACGAAGATGAGAAAGCATAAAAACCAATTTTCAATTTGATGATGTGAACGCTCTATGGGAGATATTGAAAACTTCGGTTGTCGGTGCTGCCCAGGCGACTTCAGGTATGGTAAAAATTAAACCCAAAATGATTGGTTTGATGAGAAGTGTCATCTTGCCGCAACAGAATATAGCCTATAAAGTTAAGCGAATACGTTATACAATCGCAAGGAAAAACAAAGCGGTCCTTGCCAGGAGAACCGCTAAACGAATTTTGTTTCTTTTAAACTTTTAAAGTTGTTAAAAGAGAAAAAAACAAGTTTTCAACACTTTTTGGAGTTCAAGGCTCTCGTCAAAAATCAGTGCTCAAGAACAATCAAAGTTCTGCGTACTGATAATGGAACGGAGTATTGTAATCGACAGTTTGACGATTTTTTGACGAAAATCGGAATTATACATCAAAAATCAGTACCGTACACTCCCGAACAAAATGGTGTTACAGAGCTTATCAATAGGATACTTATGGAATGAGTTCAGTGTATGTTAATCGATTCTGGCTTGAGTAAAAAGTTTTGAGTGTAAGCTTTATCAACGGCCAGAAAAACGCGATCGACTTCACCAGAGGAATTTCGATTAAAAACTAAACCAGACTTGACTGCTTTACGAGTGTTTGGATGCAAAGCGATGGTACATGTTTCAAAGAAAAACGGCGGAAGCTGACAAAGTCAACTGAATGTATTATGCTTGAGTATGCAGAGATATTTTGTTTTTGTCAAACTTTCCTGAAAAGAAACTTTCCTGAAGGTAATTGAGCACATAGATTTAAATACTAATTTTTCTTTTTCGGCAGTAATTTTGACCAGTGTGAATGTAGAGTGATGCTAAATCTTCCATAGTTAATTAAGGAAGAATTCATAAGACCTCTGGGTCTGATTACCAAAACTGAACTGTCTGGTGATTGTCAACAAAACCGTAATGGATGTAAATATTGAAAACAAGGCAGTATACCGGTCACTAATGACACATCCGATGGCAACGTTTCAACTAAGATTGGTCGAGACGAATTTTATATTTCAGATAAGGTTGTAGAAACACCAAAACAAGTTCGTAGCTTCGAAATATGGATATCAAACGTTATAATTTCTAGACAAAAAAGAAATGAAATCATTGAGTATCATTGAGTGAAATTCAAGTGGTTGTTCACAGATGGTGTAGTTGTGCGATACAAGGCGAGATAAGTAGTGAAAAGTTTTCAGCAAAAACATGTCGTTGACTACCATGGAACGTTTTGGTTTTCTCCCGTCGAATGAAATCAGAGGCTAGTGTAAGATCACTCGACGAAAGAAAATCGACCACTGGCTATGTTTTCACCATGCAAGGTGCAGCTAATGGTTGGGGATCAAAATGACAACCAACTGTTGCACTTTCGACGACTAAAGCAGTTTATGGCAATGTCATGGGCACTACACGAATATATTTGGCTCAAGCGACTTCAACTCAAGCTTAAGCCTTCATCATAGGAACAGTTTGGTTTCATTTAATCCTAGATATAAGTGAAATGTAAATACTATTGTAGAATGAGTTACTTGTTTTTTTTTTAGTTTACGATCAGTTAATCAATTGACAGGCAATATATATTCAGGGAAGTGTTGGTGTGAATAGATCTTTATCTGTCAAATTAAGTTCAGTGTGATATTGGGGCATGTAAAATGCCAATGTAATAAAAAAAATGTCTAATAAAAACACCACAAATGACATTAAGCAACAAACAATGCTATTCGTAACACATGACATGGGTTGTGCAATCTGAAAGATTTTTCATAATAACTGTATAATAAAAAGTGATTTGGTCAAGCCATGAGAGGAGAGGGTCGATACTAATCCAGGCCTTTTCTGTTCCCGAGTGTAAACCTGGAAATATATTATCAGGAGCATATTTAAATAATTCTATTGGAGTATCATCTTCACCCGGGGCAATTGCTAAACGAATACACTTTATTAAGGTTCTACCGTCTTCCCTTGGTTGAGATCCTAAGTGGCAGAAATCGCCCTCATCAATAAGGTCATGCCAATCGCTCTATGAGTTTAAAAATTCGAGAACCCGCAGCCAGAGATAGGAATATATCGGCTTTGGGATAAATTACTTTCTCTATTATGGTGTTTGAAAAACTGATAGTTTTGCGCAGTCGGTCATATCGTTTATAAATGGATAAGTTGCAAAAGAACTCCTGATAAAGTTGTCTTAATGATTGCTTGGTTGATTGAGATGAATCGAAAGCTAGGATCTCGAAAATGGTTTTTTTTGTAATGGCGGGCACTTTTGTATGCTTCCAATGCTCGTCGCCACTTAGGAATCAGTGAAGTCAGTGGAGTTAGTCAAGATTTTCTGAGCAGATGTTTTGCGGTAATCGACAATTACCTGCCGATGGTTGGGGAGTAATGTTGGGATTGCTTGTTGCGCGGGGTACAATTAATTCATTTTAACCGGTGATCAATGATAACTGGGAAAATAAAAACAACCTGAACTTTAAGTCAAGTATACTTTTTGTTTTCGGGTTAATATGTGATCAATCTGGGAGCGTTTATGTTCTTCAATCCAAGTGTAAAGCCCTTCGACGTCCTCTATTGGCCTCAATATTAAAATACGCTGAAATTGCAAGGAAGTCTAAAGATAGTCCATTCTCGTTAGTTTCATGGTGATATAAATTAGTCCCAATATTATTCTGATACCAAAAACCGTTAATATTCAGGAGAGCACTGAAATCGCCTAAGAAAATTACGGCGTGGGATTTTAAACATCGGTCAAGATCCTCTTGAACATTACAAATGTTTATATTATTTTTAAATAAAATATAATCGATTCCAGTAGGGTTTTCCGAATTATTAAGTCAACGAACGTTCCATTTACCGAAACTATGTGAATTGTGGAGAATTCGGGAAGGTTCTGATTATGTTACATTAGTGAGAGTGTAAAGGTTTGAAGGGGAGTTTTCTCTTATACACTGTTAGCAAATTAAACTCGTTGTTTATATGAAATTTATTTATGTTGTATGTGTTTACAGGTTCGCTTTAAATATCCATAAATGCAAACTATACATTGTTCTCGCCATTTTGTATACTTGGTTGAACTCAACGATTCTGCACTATACCAAATAGTTAGATTTACATATATAGTGGTTTACATATAACAACCTGAAACCCTGCATCCACCCCAAAAATATAATAATGTTTAAAAGTAAATTCGAGCATCTGTTTTTTGTTTAATTTCCTTTCATCTATGTTTTTATTTTTAATAACTTTAACTTAATCAAACCTTTCAACGTTATTGAACAACTCATCATCAACCGCACAGACAAGACAAAAATACAGAATCGAAAGAAAACTTTTTTACGGAAAAAATTTTTATCCGAAAAATCGTTTTTCTTGTGTTTTTTTTTCTGTACTTTTATTTAATTAAAATGTGCAAAATCTAGGCACAGTAATAAAATCATATTATAATAATAATTTAAACTCACCTTTATTTTAGCAGTAGTGGTGGAATGATGTAAAAAAATATAATGGTAGAAGCTTTAAATTCCAATACTTCTTTTCGACCTATAAAGCCGAAGAATTATGCGGTCGTAATTATGTTTTGTTGGTGAACTGAAAATTAATAAAAAGGCAAAATATTAGATTTTTGTTACAAAGAAAAATCAAAAAGAGGAAGGATATAGCGGTAATTATTATAAGAGGTTTAGGATATTTTTGATAAATTAAAAGAAATTAAATTCAACAAATTTTAAATTGGTATTTTATGAATAGCTTTGTAGTTATCGGTCGTTTTTTCTTTAATAAACCACCATCTACAAATTGGGATGTGAATACAACTCATAGATTTATTTTATGCATTAATTTGCAGACAAACTTCAAACTGCTTGGTTAATATATCCAGGACCATTTTTTTAAGTACAAATAAACATAAAAGTTTATAAGATCTTTAAACCACAAAATAATAAAATTATTTTAAATTCCTATTTACAAATTTTAAAATTTTAAACTTTTAAAATTCATAAATTCGAAATATCTAACTTCCTAATTTCTTAAAGTTAATTAGTTCCAATTGAAACATAAACTATGTAAATAAATACGCATTCATCCCATCCAATTCATATCCTTAATGTATATTTAAAATCATTCAATCAGGATATTAAATCCTTAAATCTCTTTTGTACCAATTCCGTATGGAATATAATGTTAAGCTCTAAATGAAAACCAACTGAAAATTTTAATTTTCCCATCACAAGGCACACACACATACCGAGCACATCATTTACATTCTCAATTTCCCAGTTTCCCTGATTTGTTTTTTTTTTTTAATTTAAAATAAAAATCGAAAACAAATATATATATATATATATATACATACTTACATATAATATCCTTAAGGATATTGTTCATATTACTTTGCCATGATTATATATTGTTGTGTCCTCATTTTATTTTTTCCGTGTGATAGAGCGGAACTTTTATCGGAAAATCAATAGATCTCTATATCCGTGTTGCTCTCTCTAGCACTCTTTACTTGTATACATATATAGCTATGTATAATACACGTTTACATATTTATCTCCTTAAATGGTTTAAGGATAAAACATTATTTAAGTTTTATTCCTTCAAATTGAATTTTATAAAATTATACAAAACTAATTCGTTTTGATTGCCTCAAGGATCTTTTATGTAATCGGATTATATTTTTTAAAGAAATTAAGACAATTACAACAAGATATTATAGAAAAATTGAAAAACTGAAGAAAATCGAAAATACTTGGCAATTCATGTCTCGCATATATTGCTGCAATATCATATATACTATAAGTATATAGATATCGTTCGATGATGTCAACGTCAAGTAATCGTTGTTCAATGACATCACACAACTAATATTACAACTTTGTGACGCTATTTCGAATATAAAAAAAAATTGATAAATAAAATGAAAGCGATGAGAAAACCCGAAAAAAAATTAAAATATTTTTTATCATTTGGAGACGTTACGTACAGTTTATTGTCCTCGTTGTGTCGCCATCTCTTAGGCCAATTATTTTAGTGATTATGTTGAATAAGACTTATTATTGTGATGTAACACTAATAATGAATGTATAATCAAACCATTAGTGGTTCGTACTGTATCAACAATCCGACTTTAAGAATTTCGATCTTGAGCCATTATTTAAGCCAGTCATTAATTCAAGAACACTTCATTATCAGATATCCATTAATTGAAATATATTTCTAACTATAGAACAGAACCTATACCACCATTTCAATAAGATTAAGGCAAAATTGAAGAGATACATTCTAGCATGGATGCCAAGTCCTTATAGTAACGGCTCTTTGCAAAAAGAACAAATATTTCTAAAAAGGCTAATTAAAAAACCTGCATTATGTCCATAGCTGACAACTATGGACATAATCTTCTCAGCTGACAAACCTACTTTGTTGGAACAAATATTTAAAGAAAAATGAACCTTACACAATAAAAATGGCATCATATAAGCCTAAATTTTAATACTTAAAAGTCTCACATAAATATGCTAAACGCTTACGCTAAATACTGTATTAAAATGATCAAAACAATCAAAAAAGTCCTTACAGACTCACAGTTAAATTTTGTGACCGGGTTATTTTCGTCGTTGTTAAAGTTACCGCACGTTGAAACAGTGGCACCAAAATACATGAAATTGGATCCAACACCACCGCGTATTCCATAGTTGCTCAACAATCACAAAGAGATCACGACCAATTTCTGCACCACCTTGGATGTTCAAGTGCTGCCAAAAATTACGTATTATTGACCGAATTTATCAATTCACAACATAGAATTTTTAATTGCTCTTGGGTGCAGAAATCTATCAAGAATTGTTATCAGTGGGTCAAATTAGGATAATTATGATAAGCTTCTCCTCCAAACACCTTATTGGGCTGGGTCGCTTCGAGAAAGATGTCACCTTTAACAAAGTAAGTCTATCCGTTTCATTTATTTGCCGACCATCCGTGTCAGTTATTCGACCAAATCGAGACATTTTGGACCGTCGAAAAACTATCTCACTCCATCAAATCACTCTCGTATGACGAAATTGAATGTGAAAAGCATTTCTCTAAATTTACGAAACAGAAGGGTTGTTCATTGTAAAACTGCATTTTTCATTAGATCCAGTGACTTTGGGCGCTTCAATATGTTTCGCTACAGACCAATTTTTATAATCTATAGAAAGACGAATCCACAAGTCACAAGAATAATTAGCTACCGAGCAATGGGGAGGGATGCAAAAGGGATATTTCATCACCTGATTACAATCGGTGATGACGATGAACACAACTATGACCCCTTGTTCGAGTGCAGAATCTATGGGCCGAACTATCGTTCATATCAGTACAGGCTGGCTGGAGCAATGCAATGTGCAGATGGATTTAAAAGCAAACTTGTATTCATGCATCCTCGATTTGGCTAGTGACGGCGTAAGGTAGGACGTTAAGAATTAGCTGGGAAAGAGTTGGGAGAGCTTCGGCCCCAGAATGATTGCAGGGTTCAAACACAAAAAAATGATTAGCTAATTATGCGAGGTTTATTATGAAAAACGTATCACGATAAACATGGTATATTGGCACCGGGGGTCGTATTTGGAAACTGCTTATTCAATTACTATGGAACCCTACTGTGGATTGAAATTAAGCACTTCCTCAAAATTTGCACACACATTGGCAAATATTAAAAAAAAAGCAATTCAAATATTGGCAAATGGATTCGCCAATGCAAGCAAACGCGCTTTTAGTTGTAGGATATATGTAAGAAATATGTAAGTGTATGGCCACAAAATTCACGGTAAATTGGATGTTATATACTGTATAAACTAAACATTATACTAGTCCGACTCGACAATCACGCTGAACTGGATACAATCGTGTCTATCCTAATGAAAGACTTGCATCGAAAACATGTACCAACCGAACAAAATCTAGCCAACTTGATATCACGAGAACTGATTTCAAGAAGCTGATGCAGACTGTACCCTACATGCTATAAAACTATGAGTTGGCGCGGGATTTTCATTCTAAATCATCCAAATAGTCCAGAAAGAATGTTTTCCTGTTAAATACGTAGAACTAGAAAGAGCCAAGTTCCATATCAAGCAACCGGTACTCCAATCATTGTCTTTATTCTTGGATACCAATCACATTATAAGAGTATACCACTCGAAAAAACGGTGGAAATTTGCCGGTCCATTTTTGGTCATTATCGCATATATGAGGCAAGGCACCAACTAAAACGTACCCCGAAAACGGCTCCAGCTTTGTCGTCATCAATTCAGACCTGCGAAAATTATATGCAATGTTGTCATGTAAACAGCTCAAAGAACATATTCAATCACTTAGCCAAGATAACCAGCAAGAATGGAAATTCTTCCCACCTTTAAGTCTGCGGCTTTCATGAAGCAGGTATCAAACTTGCTTTCGTATCCATTGGTGGAAGTCTTAGAAAGCGGTTGTTCATAACTAATTGTCTAAAATCTTCATTTAATCCACCATCTTCATTTTCTTCCCGTGATACTGAAATCATCTCGTGTTACTAACATAGTCCATAATGCATGAAGTATTCGTGGTAAAATCAAAACTTTTCGGATGGGCAAAATGGATAATAACAGCTACGATATTATTGTAATCAGTGAAACTTGGTTCACTTTAAGAATGGATTTGGCAGAATATTTTTCAACTATGATTACATGGTATATCGAAAGGACAGAAATGACTTCGACACTGACCGCAAAGACGGGCATATTAATATAGCTGAAAAGAGCGTCTATCGTCGCAGTATATGTTCTACATGGATCCAACAAAGAACTACAACATGATCGTCGAGTTCATCAAATCCGATGTAATGCCATTAATACGTGACATCATTTAATGATCATCGACGATTTTAATCTTCCCGGTGTACTTTGGTTCGATGATTGATGGTGTGTTTCTGTCGTCCACGACTGTTAAAAGAATATTCAACAGTGGCGGTAAACTTCTGCATTTCTTATTTACAGAATGATGTTTTATTTCCCGAAATCTTATCATGCGAGGACTTTTACCGGGTTTCACGGGCATCTTTCATTCACCAATTACAATAAATATTTATTTTTCTGTACAGTTGATTTCAGTAACCACGATTTCATTTCTCTGAGTACATTTCTGCAGGATAGCGCTGATTGGGATTTTCTTCAACACATGGGGAATTAGAATGATACTGTTACAACATTCAAGGCGTTACTTAAAGCTAGAGTCCAACGATATGTTCCGTTGGTTAGAACCAGATTATTCTTTGGTGCAACCGGAAGCTGGTTGACATCGAGAAACGCCGCAATAACCTTTACACTTAACAAGGGCTTCATGGATTACAGTTTTATACTCATTTTGCGCAAGCCGGCAATGAGTGTCCCTTCTTTTCCCATCAGACCTATCAATTTTTCAGCTCATCATGGATTTTTTCTTGCAGGTAGATTCACTAATTAAGATACCTTTTTCTGCGATCTATTTTGTAGATATAACTCCAAACTCCAGCTAGACGTAATCTATATAGTTATATACTGTTTTTGCCAAAGCTTTTGATAAAATCGATCACGCCAATCTCATCGTAAAGTTAAAGAACTTGCATTAACACTATATCCCTGTTAAACGGCTTATCTTTCAGATCGTTGTCAGTTCTGAAGTGTCTCAGTGCAGTCATATTGGAGACATTTTTCATGACATTTTTCAACGATGTTGTCGAGTGCTTTAAGTTCGCAAAATGCCTTCTTCCAGGATGTCGTTATTAATATAATGGAGTGTTGCTTTGGTTTCGGTGTAATTTTCTCCTCTGTCCTCAAATTCACCAGAGACATTGATTTTATTATCAGCAAAGCAAACACCATGTTTGGCTTTATTAAGCGTAACTGTGCTAACTTTTTCGACACGCGTTACTCTTAGCATTGTATGTGGATTGTACAAGGATTGTACAATCTTATCTGCGGAATACGCTTCGCTTGTCTTGTCCCCATTTTATATGTACCACTTTGAACGTATTGAAAATATCCAAAGGCACTTCGTCCTATATGCACTTCGTTATGTACCCTACAATCGATCTGATGCTTTTGTTCTTTTACCATATCTGGACCGTTGCGGCCTGCTTGGATTGCAGCGCTTTGACTACTACCGTAAAGTTGCATCTGTCATTTTATTTTCGTTTTTTAAATGCGCGTGTGAACTGTCCCCAGTTGGTGGCCAGATTCTTTTTCTATGCTCGTCGTGATGAAGACATTACTGCCTTAGAAAAGAGTACGAGAGGATCGAAATTTATCAATTCAACGACGTTCATTTTTGATTAAACGGCTATGTCAACAAACAAAATTGCAAAATATGGAGCGAAAACAATCCAGAAGTCATTCATGAAAATCCATTGCATCCATACAAATTATCTGTAAGCAGTGTGTTTTCCATGCTGGTGGTGTCATCGTTTTTTATTTTTTCCGAAACAAGGAATGTCACCGTTAATGGAGCACATTACATATTTTGTAATGTATGATCTTTTTATGTGATCGGTCTTGTACCATACGATTATCAAGGTGTCGATAATGGGATTTGGATATAAAATTAACTCGTTTTACTATGCAACATAAATGCCAAGTTTATCAATACGAAACGCTTTGTTTGTAAATGTGATTAAACCATAAACAAAATAGTTTTTTTTATGAATCCACGTACCGACTCAAATTCACGTATATAAAAGAAAATTTAAAATTTTAACTGTTGTAATGAATCATATGAAAGCTTTCCAATCACCTAGGCTGACTATGATGTACATAAGTGTAAAATTTAATCAAACAAATCATAAAAGTTTAATGATTTTCCACTCAAATAGTTTTGTAGAATTCTCATCGGATGAAAAATCATTTTCCAATTTTTTTTGTTTTTCTTTTTTTCACAATCAATATAGAATCAATAGAAGAAAAGTTAACCGTTGCATATATATATATATATATATATATATATATATATATATATATATATATATATATATATATATATATATATATATATAGTAGTTCTAAGTTATCTAAGTTTTGCAATAAATTTTTATTACGTGAAAATTAAATGTTTCGTTACTGTACGTATATGTGGTGTGAAATAAAAAATGCCAATGGTTTTTCACTATACTATGTGCAATTTATAATCATATAATAAATCACATCAACCGTTTTTATCTCGGTACTTATCCGGTATTCCGTATGTATGCATAAAAGAAGAGATTCATAAAAAAGATAATTTGCCATTTATACCGCACACAAATGGTTTAGATTTAGGTCATAACTAGCATAAAATTTAAATTTTAGCATCAAGAAAATTTATCACCCAAAACATATAAAGGTATAACATACATAAATCCGCACAAGTCCCACACACCTTATTTATACATTATATGCATCTCTCTGTATATACAACAAATACTCCATTGAACTAATAACCTTCCTAAGTGTTTGGGTTTTATTATTTCAGCATGGTGTACATATTATATAAGAAAAACAATAACACGGCAAATGTTTTACCCATTTTTTTGCAATAATTTTTTTCCACTATCGGGCAAAATTGTTGTTGAAAATGAAAAACATTGCATATATCTGTCTATACATGTGTCGTATATATACGAATATATATTTATGGGAAAATGTATATGAACAAAAGAATAAAAAGAAATTAAAATTAACGGATATAAATTTTCTGGAAATGGAAAATTTATGTAGGTAACGAGTTAAAATTGTATAGTAGATTTTTTTTTACCACCGTATACCTTACAAAAATCTGGTGTATATACAAACCGATTACACTTCATTTTGTAATATGTATATATGTATATAATTTTTAATCGTTGAGAGTAGCATCGTTTATTTGTTACTATATTAACGTGTTTCAAAGAATCTTTATGTTTCTGAGAGAATGCAGACAATTTCAAAGCACTTAACTCATAAAATAATTTGTTAAATGATTTTACACATGTTTAGTAAATACAACCGACTGAAAAAGTTAAAATAGTCCATGAAGTTTTTTTCACTCCTTAGAGTTAATATTCCAGTGCCTTTATGATTTCCAACATGATTTAACAAGCCATATCTAATCCGAATTTTTATGCTCTACAATATTTTTTGCAAATATTTCTGTCTAATTATGATACATTAGCAACCCAAATGGGATTGTTTATGTGGTTAAAAATCAGAAGTAACAATCATCATTGGGAATGAAACTATTTTTGAAGTTGAATTTACTATAGAACGTATACCTGAATAGGATAGTTTATCAGCAAATTAACAATGAAAGAAGTGCTAAATCAAGTAATTGCCAAAAAATTAGCTTATATAAGTACTATACCCCAGGCAAGAAGTCGTAATCACTTAAGGACACTAATAAAAACCGAAACTATTCTATTTGAAGGTGAGTGTGGTAGATATAAAACAAATATATATGTTACTGTTAACCATAGGACCCACAATTATAGAACCAGAGCGAGCATTTTCGACCAAAATGTGTTGCTTATTATTTTTTAAATTAAAATACTGGGTCCCGCCGGTATTGAATTTTTTAATATCATAATACCAATATTTAGTTTTTCATCCGGTATTGCAGGGCATATTTGCCAATTGTGAACATTTGATTGATTTTCGTTGACTTTCATTCGACTAATGTCTTTAACCAGTCCTCAATTTTATTAAGATGATGTTGTAATTACTTTGAAGCAGTTTAGGATTTTTTGTATAAGACAGTAATATGACTGTATTATCAGCAAATGTTGTTAATATTGCCAACAAATTGACTGTATGCATAGCAAGTTATATCGGCGATTTTTGATGTTGCAACTGTTTTGAATTATTTTTCGTTTGTAAAATTAATTTTTATTTTGAAATTCGTTTTACAAATATTCGGGGCTTTAAAACTAATTTCAATTCCATTTGAACTCACCTGAAGTTAACCAAACCTGCCATTTTTAGTTTAGGTGAAGTTTCCTATTTAGGCGATTTAAATGATTTCAAATGTCCGGGTTA
Source organism: Tipula confusa (assembly GCA_963556175.1). Classification (NCBI taxonomy): domain Eukaryota; kingdom Metazoa; phylum Arthropoda; class Insecta; order Diptera; family Tipulidae; genus Tipula; species Tipula confusa. The sequence goes on along the minus strand of OY744475.1, from coordinate 61,804,591 downwards.
TTCGCGTATGGACTATTTGATTCCACATCAAGGCGTACGAGATGATCTCCACTTTAATATACTCAAATTTACTTTACCTCTTTCCAATCCTGCGTTTAATACTTTAAATTCCAATCTCGCTCTATTTTTATTTGTTCTCTTTACCGTAGTCTGAATCTGCCACATGCAGAGAGATGTCACGAGTTTAATATAATTTCTAATTCAATTGATATGATTTAACAGATCTCTGCAAAGTCTGAAGTGATTGTCTTGGGAGATTTTAATATTCATAATTACCCCTGGTAATGACATATCATTTGTTGAACTTATTTTTGACTACCATGCCCGGCAAATAGTCTATTGTTGTTAATGCTCTACTAGGCCTTTCTGATCATACGTTGGTCTCAGCGAAATTTCTGGTTGCCCCACCTACTTCGGAGCTCATTACATGTACACCTAGACTAATCTGAAATTTCAATGATGCTGATTGGCAAAGTCTCAATCTATTTTTCTCTTCTTTCGATTGGGCTGTGTATTTTATTAGTAATAATGATGATACAGTATCCAAGCATATAACTTCTGATTTTAAAAGGAATGAACTTATTCATTCCTAGCTCTTATAAAAGGAATAGGCCACACAAAACTCAATGGTTTAATGCAAATTGTAAGTCCGCTATCTCCGATATAAAATGTCCTCATTTAAATTATCTCAGTAATCCTTCTAATGAAAATCTCATTAAATTTAGAATATCCCGTAATAAATAGAATGCTGACATAATCAGGTCTAAAGTAAATCATAACCTTAAAATCCGTAATCAAATACGACATATATTAGATTCTAAATCAAATAACCGAACTTTTTGGTCGTTTGCTAGCTTGGTAAAAAGGAATTTTAGCGGTAAGACATCATCATTATCTCCTTATTGTTTTATAATAATAACTATTACAAAATCATAATTCAAAAGGTGAATTTATTAGCATCTCAATTTGCTTCCCCATCGACTTTATCTTTTCTTAATAACCAATCCCCCCCACCAGCATGCACTACGGTTTCTTCATCTAGAAATCTAAGTTCATACAAAGCAACTAGGCCTGATGGATTACCATCAATTGTCCTAAAATGCGATCATTTATCTTTAACTAAACCTCTTGCCAAACTGTTTAAATTATCAATGAACTCTGGCATTTTTCTCTTTATTTGGAAAACAGCAAATAATCCAACGGTTCCTAAGAAAGGTGACAAAACTTCTCGTTCCAATTATCGCCCAATTGCTTTATTGTCGACCTTATCTAAGGTAATGGAATCTATTGTAAATTTTCACATAATGAACTATCTCGAAAGGCATGCGCTTTTATCAGATTTTCAATATGGGTTTCGTAAGAATCGCTCTTCAGGTGTTCTTTATTTAACTCATTTGTGGGGAAAAAGTATTGAAAAATATGGTAAGTCAAGTGTTGTATCTCTAGATATTTTAAAAGCATTTGATAGAGTATGGCATCAATGTCTGATCATTAAAATTCGGTTACTGAATCTTGATAGTTCTCTTATTCAATGGATGTAGAGTTATTTAATGAGACGATCGATTAAAGTAGTATTAGAAGGCATTTCATCCGACTAGTATTAAATCAATGCTGATGTACCGGAAGGTTCATCTTTGTCGTCTACCTTTTTTTGATCTGTATCAATGATATTTTTAAATTGGCATCATGTGATGTCCACTCTTTTGCTGACCGTGTCTGCTTCTATTGAGTTTAATAGCCAAAAGGACTGCAATTCCTATTTAACTTGCTCTCGTCAAATTATGAATAGTTCCCATCTGACTTGCATTGATTTCCTCTCTTAGAATGTTGGGCTTAGACTTTTCGAGTGATCTTTCTTGGAAAGATCATATATGTTCTATTACAAAAAAAGCTAGTCAGTATCTGGGTTTCATTAGACGCTTTAACTTTTATTTTACCCCTATAGAAGTTCTTATACAAGGTTTATGTTAGGCCCATTATGGAATTTAATTCATTTGTGTGGGGTGGTGCTCGAAAATCTAATCTCAAAGGCCTTGATAGAATTCAAAATAGAGTTATTCACCTTAACAGCCGTTTAAAAAGTTAACAAATTAATAACATTAAAAAATTAACTTTATCGGTCAGAACATTAAGTGAAGGAAAATTCTATTTCTCTCCTTAGAAATATTCAAATATGGAACCTTACTGGCCTTATTCTAGAAATTTCCCAAAAAATCATTTTAAAATCCCATTCCCATCCTACAAATAGAATTTCATCATAATCGGTTAAGAACACACCGAGTTCCTTCCTAATTGGCTATATTCCAGAACTTATCTAAAAAATAATTTTTAAATCTCATTTTTATCCTACATATCGAATTTCATCATAATCGGTTAAGAACTCGCCGAGTTCTTTCCTAACTGGCCATATTCCAGAACTTTCCCAAAAAATCATTTTAAGTTTAAGTCACATGTCGAAATAACCTGTTTTGAAATATCCACTTTTGTACCATATCTCATTTTGTACCTTATCTCGTTTTGAATTATCCAATTTTGAAATATCCAGTTTTGTACCATATCTCGTTTTGTACCTTATCTCCTTTTAAAATATCCAGTTTTGAATTATCCTGTTTTGTCAAAACCAGTAGTAAAATATCCAGTTTCGACCGGTACCCGTTTAAGATACCATACGCACCTATTAGAATGTACAAATATATTGAAAGAATCAAGCATAGAAGATCTACTTCGCTATACTATTTACAAAAACCTCAACAAAAATGTGCTTTCGTCACACAAAAAGTCATTCTAATTACTAAAGATTAACAATAGACAAAACTATAACACAAACAAAAATACAATAACAAGATCATGAAAAACTTTAAGGACAGACAAGACTTAAAAGCGTATCAACAACATAAACACATATAGAATATAAAAAAAAATAAAAATAAATCCATGAGTAAAATCCAAGTCCCGTTAAAAGTTTATTTTGTGTAGATTGGATTTTCATATGCGGGAAAAACTTTTTATTTCATTTTCAACAGACTTTGTTTAATTAAAATTTTTACAATAAAATAATTACTGATGCCAACAACTAAAGCGTAAGCACAAAAAATTTTTCAAAGTTTTATTTAAATTTTTTTTTTTTTTGTTTTATAAAATTATGGAACGTACACAAAGTGTTAGTTTTAGGTAAAGTTATTAAAACATTAAAATATTTTGTAAAAAGCTTTGATAAATTATGCTTATAATAAATATTAGAGTAACACATGATAATGATGGTATGATAATTTAAGCCGAGTCATTCGAGGTGTGACGAATATGAAAATTTTTAATGGTGTGTTATATTTTTTAAGCTTTAACAATACTTTTCGGATAAGCCACAATTGACAAGGAATGTGACATCGAAGTTGTGTTAGAGTGTTCTTTGTAAAAATGATAAGTTTTCACTGCTTTGGTCCCCGCAAATTTGCAATTCAATTCGCGTACGCAAACGTTTTTCCGATGTACGTAATATAGAAAAAAAATTATTTATTTCCTTATTCGAGATAAATTTATAAAATAAATATTCTTTTCTTTTTTTGTGTGCGAAAAGAATGAAGAAAAATTGGTGGCACAGTATATTTTATTTTTATTGTTTCCTATTCAGTCTGCATTGCGACAAGCAATTATAAATTAAATTGTTTATGACGGCACAACAACAAAAGCAACAGCGCATACTGAAACGCAAAAGAAAAACTTTTGTTTTGTGTTTTGTTATCTTCGTATATTTTCTTTTCAAAGGGTAAAGAGTATACGTAAATGAAAATATAAACAAATAATAATAATTGTAAAACAGGGAAACGGAAATGGTTTATAATTTAACTTTTCATTTTCTTTTCCCCACTTTATTTTATTTATCGAATATGTGCGGGAGATGGGTGGGTATGTACTCTATATGCGCTACCCTTAATTTGATTGAGATGGACATTACGTTTTTTTTTTTAATTCTATCGTGTCATCTTTACGAAATTCAATTAAAATTCTCGGAATTTTATTAAAAAAAAATTGGATGAATAGCTAATTTTTATTTATATATTTAGGTTTGCGACTTGAAGGAAAATTAATTAAAAATAATTTATAATTCTATTTTGTTTGTATTAAAATAAAATAAAAAAAAAATAAAAAAAAATCTGCCAGACGAAAATTAATTTGCATTTTAAAAATTAATTAAATGGGATATATGAGTGGCACGGGATTATAAAAATGGCCTAAAGTGTTGAATTATAATTGGAAATCTGTATAAATCGTATAAGAATAATGTCAAAGTGATTTAAATTTACAGTAAAAATATGCAAAAATAAAAATTGGATCGTTTATGACATTTGCCTCAAGGTTCACGATATGACGGTTGACTAATTATGTCCGTGTAAACACATTACATTTGGCGTAAACTAAAATTTATTAAAACTTCGACTGTTAAACCCTAAATGTAAAAAAATATCACCTCTTTATTTTGACCACCTCCCTAAATTGATCACTTTTTGTCATTCCCATACAGTATATTTAAAATGGTTCCTTTATACTGACCACATCTCCATTCTGTAAAGTGACCACACCGTTTAGAAATTTTTTAAATTAGCTTCTTTATGATGTGGTCCATATATAGAGTTGGAAGTCTCCAAAAGAGTTCGTCCTCAGGTAGCGGATAGAGCAAACCCCTAACCAGAATTCCAGCATGTTAGTGAAAAACAAAATTTCACTAGCGAACAAAACTGCCAAGAAGCGTCTGTTCATCATGAGATGCGACTTCAAACAGTGTCTTCAAACAGTGTCGGTTGAAACAAGACCTGGCAGTAGGTATAAAATACCAGGGGAAGGCACTCAAATAAAAAATCAAGAATTAAGAATAGTAACGATAAAATTACGGTGCAAGAATTCGAAACCATATAGTACCGGCGGCTTTAGGTGTAAACGAGCAGGCTTCCAGTCATCGAAATCCAACGACCGCAATGTTTTGCAGTGAGAAACTTGGCTAATGAACCAAAAATTCATACAAGTTTGTTTAGTATGTTGAATTCAGCTAAGCAAGGATAATCCACGATCAAGTTCTTAGAATTGGTCCCCTATTTGTTCGGTGGACTCATTTAAAGATAGTAAGGGGGTCATTAGATCGTTTAAATAGTAACACAAATATCTGGGTCAGTCTCAGTTCCTGATCTAAATGAGGACCAAGCATAGGAAGGTAAAATAATTGAGTTCTATGACGTCCGAGTGTTTCGAAATAATCTGCATTTAAAAATCAGATATATAACTTGTTCGAATATATGAACGATAGAAACAATGTGCATGGCAAAATAAAGTGAATGGTTCGGTTGATTAAACTTTTCTATAACGAGGTAGAAAAGGAGTTTGAAGAACTCAGTGAGAAATTAGGATAAACCGAGATGGCTCTGAAGGAGGATGGTGCAGATCGTGGAGAAAGTATGCTCCAGTGAATCGAGACACCTCGTTAGTGCAAAACCAGCAGGCTTTTCAATTAATTTAGATAAAGGGATTAGCGAAACCATGGATGCTTCTAATGCAGACACTGCTATAATGAATTAGACAGATTCACCGCATTACAAAAAAAACGCATTACAACAAATACGCGTATGCTAATAAATCTGGAGCCAGTCTTAGAACCAGAAAGAAAACTGGAGAACGAAGCGGTGGAAGATAAACCAGAATGGCAAAAAATGCACTAGACACGCAAAAAGAAATCGAAAACGAGCAATTCGACTGGATGCGCTTTTGATTAAAAAAGGAGTTGTATCGTATGCTGAGCTGCAAAGGAAAGTAAAGGCGGACTAAGAACTTACTGGTCTGGGGGAAAAAGTTATATTCGACTAACTTCGAAGGGAGATCTTTTGCTAGAGTTGGAAAGCATCTCCTCTGGTGGGAGAAACTAAAGGTATTGCCTCTATAAACGCTGAAAGCTTTTATCAGGGGACAAAAATGGCAGTGGTTAGCCTATCAATTCAAATAGCAGAGAATGTCATATCTAAATAGCAAAAAGGATTGGTTGGGTGATTTGTAGAAATCAAGAAGTTTACGAGCTTCTAAAATGTTTCAATTTCCTCGAATATGGTCACTAAGCTCAATAATGTGGGAGTTTGAATGATAGGTCTAAGCTGTAAGGGAAGTGTGAAGAAAAGAACCATATTGCAAAGAGCTGCAGCCATTGTTCTCTCCATTGGAGGGAATTATTACTTTGACACACATCTGAGCGGAACCAATTTGGCTCTGTAGCCTTTCTGGCAATATACTGTACAATTACTCCTTTACAATGAGGCTAAAAAAACAATAGATATACTCAATGTATATAAAATGGGGCTGCTTGCTTTTGTCACAATTGTTCGCCGAACAGGTTAAATTTATTTTGTATTTAAGGAACTAATCCGCAACTTTAAAATAAGATTTTCCAAAACGAGCTTGTATATCCCATCTCACATAATTATAAAGAGTGACAGGGGAACTGCTCTCGGAAACATGACTCTCCTTATAATCTGTCGAATTTTCCTTCTTATGGAACTCATTAACACTATTTACTTACATTAATTTCCAGTATGTTTACGGCGCACCATACAAAAATCTATCTAAATCTTTCTGAAGGTCTTCACAATCATTTAGACCTTGATAAATACGATATCTCCTGATTTTAAATTTTCGTTCCAAAATATATTAATTCGCTTCTGAACTTCTTTCCATCGTGCGTCAAGCGGTTATCTGAGATTTCCGAATTATCCGCTAGCAACGGAGCGGTGGTTAGGAAATGTGCTTGCATGAGTGCAAAAACGTTGTCAATATAACGTTCAGTTACTCGAGTGAGTGGCCTCGAGTTGAGAATAGCCTCGATTTGACACTGTACTGTAGTGAATTCCTCAAATGTTAACTAGCCTCCCACAGTCCACCAAAGAGGGGAGACGCAGGAGGATTGTACTTCCAAACAATTCCTCACTCTGTGGTAAAATTCAGCACCACACTGTCTGCCGTGTTTGCGTAAATATGACGTTGAATTTGAATGAGCTTACGTTTTGCTCCATTGTCGCAGGATATGGTACTGGGTAGTTTTAGTGACAAATATTTGAGTGTTAAATTTCCAGTCATCTCTAAGTGAATTGCCTTAACTGACATGCAGATGAATACGACAATGTAAGCTTTGGCAAATTTTGCTCCTCTACTGGTTTTTGTTGCAATTTCGATCGACCCAGCCATATCTAATCTAGTGTGCGTGAAAGGTTTTGTTGGTGTAACTCTTTCGGCCCATGACCTGATTGGTAAATTTCCCATGACCTGATTGGTAGGACGAGAATTAAGTCTGCGATAGATATTACAATCATTTGTTACCGTTCTTGCTAGCTTTCGTCCCCTGAGAATCCAGAATGATTGTCGGGACAAACGAGAGAGTAATGCTGGTCCAGGATCATTTTGTGTAAATTGGATAGGATGATTCGAATTAAGATATGAGCGTTGGGCAAAATGATGAGTTGCCTTTGATCATATGAACATTCTGCGTGTTTGAGGCGTCCTCCGACGTGCAAGTTATTTTCCTCATCCAGATACGACAGTAAAGCAGACAATGCGCTCTTTGTTATCTGATGCTCTAGTTTTAGTAGCTGGATTTATTCTTTGAAGTGTTGAGTTTGCACCAATTTGCATAATTGAGCATCTGCCCACTTATATTCGTCTGGTGTAATTAAACCTCTTGGCACCGAATGAATTGGATACTGTAGAAACTTGCTTTTGCAAAATGAAGTAAATCTCCGAAGATAGACAACACTCCTTTTTATCGTGATAAAAGATAAGGTGCAGCTGGAAAGCATATAGCAATCAAATTTGGCTCCTGAGCAGCATTGTGACCATCGTCTGCACGAACATGAGGATACATGCTTTCATGTTGTTTTTGGCAAGAGCTCAAGTATTTGAGTAGTACGGTTAGAAATGTATACTTTTCATGTAGATGGATGATGCGACAGCCAATGTAACACGATTCCTGAATCCGCCCTAAGCAGAAATATGTTGGAGATTCATTGATTCAATGACCGATTTAGCTAATGCGGATAGTAACAGTGTTTTGTATGAGTACTGGGTTCTTCAAAGGAGCTTACCTGGAATTTGTTGCTATCTGTTTTTGTGTCCCAATACAGACCCAGGAATTTGTGTTCGCTTCGTTCATCCAAGCATACTGTTGATTTATCTTAATTCACCATGGCTAATGAGGACAAAAACATCAGTGAATTCGAAGCGGATTTATGAAGCGGAAACTCCGCAGTTTTAAGAGCCTTTGTAACCTAGTTCGCCAGTGTAATTGCTGAAGAAATGTCGTCGCTTTCGGTGCGCAGATAGTCCACATAAAAGGCATTGAGGATTGCTTTTGCCGCCAGAGGACATTCGGGTTGTGATGCTATTCCCAGCAGTTTGAGACTCCTAGTGGCTAGGAATGGACCGGCAGATGTTCCATATATGTCACAGTCAGCAATCGAAAATGTTTGAGATGATCCGTTGGATTGTCACGCTATACAATACGTTGGTAGTCGAAGTCTCGGTTATCGACACGAATCTGATGGTACATTCGTTCGATATCGGCAGTGAAGCGTATTGGGTGCAGAAGAAAACGCATCAGAACCGTTGGGCTGACTAATATCTCATAGTTTAGTGGTGTTTGAGATGATCTAATAGCTGATCCATCGTATACAATAGTGACATTTCCCCACTACGTCTTTTAATTTGATTAGTGCAGTGAGTATAACGAATACCTTGCGATCACTGCAGTGTTTATTGTTGAAGGGGATTTGTATTTGAAACTTCCGGGTAATGTGGGTTCTCATCAACTATATTTGAATTATAGCCTTTTGTGTTGAATGAAGTGCGGTATGATGTTTCCTCTGGCAAATAAACCAGCGTTCTTTTGAAGGCCATTTAATGGACATATGGCCCTTGAATAAACCATTAAAACAGACTCTCGCTTTCGTCACGAAGTCTCTTTTTTGTAATGTCCAGAGCAGTATACTGGTTTCATTCATGCAATCTATGTGGGTTGTTACATTTGATGCATCGGTTGGATGTGCTGGTAGTTGGCGAGAATTCATCTCTGACTTCAACTTGATGAGTTAGGGGTGATGCTTTCACTAACCTTCTACTTTACTGAACCGGTTCATACATTTCCAATGTAGCACAACGTTTCCAAAATAAATTATAAGAAAGCATTAAAGCTTAGGTAGCTAGTGTCAACGCTTTTGGCTGCTCATTGTTTACGAGTCTCTTCGTCCAGTTTTTGGAGAATAATATGTATCAACCATGGATCCCGTTCTTTTGCCTCTGTTCCTAATGCCTTCAAGCCTCTTATGACTTCGTCAGATGTATCACAGAGTTTATGAAGCGACGATGCGCTTTCTGATGTTATTGTATGTTGAGCTATAGATTGCCTTATTAATGACGTAATAACTAAGCCTTGGTTGTAATAGCATGTACAGAGCTTATCCCATGCCTCTCTATAGTTAGCATCAGTGACAGGTATGTGCCGCAGTAGATTGGCTGATTCATCTCGTAGAAGTCCGTTCAAGTATTAAGTTTAGACTTGAGACACATGCATGCGGTCTCCACGTTTTGGCCATCGAGTTTTTTGGAGAACAACGAGTTCCAAGCTGTACTTTTTCATGGCTGGTATAGTACTTACCATTAAGCTCACCTGGTTTCGTTAAAGACTGCACGTTCCACCAACTGTATCAACTATTTTGTAGTTATGCCTTTAGTCGTCTCCTATACATCAAGCCAAGGACGCTGTGGTCAAATTTTAACAAAATTACAAGCTCGTTTATAAGTTGTTTACGATGCATGCGAGTGCATCCGACCTCAGGCCACATCTGATAGATCTCACAAATACTCAGCTGGCGTAATATCACAAAAACTGTTAAACTAAGAAATGATGTCTTATAGAAATGTTGTTGAATAACATATGGATTCCCCAAGCTAAACATTTAGCATGTATCTTAGTCTTTGTTAAAAAGACATTTTCTACCTATTTCAAATTTATCTTAAAAATAAAAACAAACATTTGATTTGACATCAATAATCAAAACTACATAGCCCAACTAAAATTCATTGATTTTTCTAACCTAATTACAAAAAAAAAAAAAAACATTTTTAAAATCTGTTTACAGCACTGAAATAAAATTTCAAAACTCAAACATAATTTTAAATGATTACAGTTTATTCACACCCCATCCAGCTTCCATTTTCATTTCCATTTGAAAAATTACCAAAAATCGTAATACTGTGAAAATGGAAAACTAACAAAAAAAAAATTAGTACAAAAACCAGATTAACATAATTATTTCACTGTAACAAAAATTATCTCGATTTCGTTTTTTTTTTTTTTTTTTTTTTTTTATATAATTTAATCATTTCCATTCACTTAATGAAAATTTCTTAATCTTTTTTTTTTCGTTGATAAACTTGTTTATTTTCACCCCTCAAATTACATAATTTTAAGATAATTATTATATTGTGTTGTGTAATATAAGGCAAATATCTATACAGTTCCAAAAAAAACAGAAGAAAAATCTCACAATGATGGAGACGGCGGTAGGGTGGCAAAATTTTTTATCGGGTTTTTGTTTTGTTTTGCGAAACAAAAACTTATACAACGGAAAATGGTTGTGATTTTACTTCACATCGAAATTAAAAATTCTAAACATGTTTTGTTTCGATGTTCGAAAGCAGCGATATAGAATTTTTATTTTTTTTAAGTAGTTTTGATCCAATATACCGAGACATAATTGAACAAAAGGTTGTGTACTTCTGTTTACTTTAAGGATTTTTATTTTTTATTTTGTTTTATCGATTTATTATCGGAACGATTTATTATCGTAAAGATAGTAATTAGGATTTATATTCGGTACAGGTTTCAATAAGGGCGGTGGGTATACCGGAAATAAAGTCGAATATGGTTTGGGTTTTTTACAAGTCGGCAATTCTAGGGTTTAATTAGCTATAATTTTAGTGTATACTATTTAATCTGCAGTAAGTCCTATATATTGAAACGTACATGGAAGGTCGAAAGAATATTTGGAATATAAAATATTAATTAAAATAGGGAACAAATCTTAATTCGTTACCTTTCTTAAAAATTTATATTTTATGGTACTATAACATACCTTTAGCGACCTTTAGAGATGAAAATAATGTTTACCAGATTCGGCTTACCTGAAAATAAAAAAATTAAAAATTTTACATTAAATTGAAAAATAAATTCGTATGGGTTAAGCATTGTAAAGAGAAATTTTTAAACCGGCATGAAACCCAACTATACAAAATATCCAAGTTAAAGATCGCCTAACTATTTAATGGCTGGAAGTTAAACTAACTACGACGTTGTTTGTTGTATTTGAACAGTAATAAAATAAAACAAATTATTCGGTCCCAAAATGCTTTGTCACATTTTTAGCTTACATAAACGCTCGCTTATCTGTAAAGAATACTACAACACAACTTAAGAGGATTTTTAAGTTATTTGATGAGTGTATAGTTTTTATTGAGACACCCATATAGTGTTTATAGATAAAATAAAAAGTTTCTAACATCTCTAAAACGGTTACCATCACCGTAAAATTATTTTCGATGTGACGTACAATTCAAAAAACATTTACTTAACTTATAGTATTTATATATAGTTGATAATATATTTAATTTGACACTATATCGAGTATCCCAAGAACTTAACAAATAAAATTCCACTTAAAACGACAATTCTTCAAACCCTTATCACATTGTGTACATTATAAAAATATTTCAGCGTGACAGATTGGATTAAAAGTGTAGAATAGTGTTAGAAAATTTATTGTTTTGAAAAATTCTTGTGAAAAATTTTACTAGGATATTTTTAAAATCTTTTCAGAATTGTTTTATGTATTTAAGTTTTCCGAGAATCAAATATACGAAGAAATTTAAAGAAACTGTTAGACAAATTGGATCCTGATAATCATTTACGATATTATTTTTACTCTCGGGACACATGTTATAGGTGAGAAAAAAATTCGAAAGAATTGTATTTAAATTCGATTTCCAAATTCAAGAATATTCTACCACTTATCGAGTTTTGGTTTACAGAAGTAACGGAATCAAAAATTTAAGAAATAAAAAGACAGTAGACACTATAGATCCTTAATTGATATCAGAGAACAGGAACGACTATTTAGAAATACAGACGTTTTTACAACAAAATATTCCATACGAATTAGTTGATTGATTTTGATGGTGCCTTTTTTGCGAAAGCTGAAACATTTTACTGACAAATTACCGTACTTAATTGTTTGTTCTAAAATTTTTGATAAGATTATTTATAAAAAACTAATTGCCCATATTAAGAAAATGATATCCACAGTATAACATAGATTTGTCTACGTTAACTGATTTACTTTGTTTTACAGAATACAAATTAACTTCGTATGGCGTTAAGGACATTAAATATGGTGAAGAAACGCGGTGTGTGCTCGAATGAAATAAAACTGACCTCTGCAGTACCTCAAGATTCAACGATTAACACTTTACTGTATATTTTATTCGTTAATGACATAATTGACATTTTTTAGAAGAAGTTTTTGTTATTTGCGGACGATTGAAAATATTTTAGCTCTATGAAGTGAATATAAAATTGCTTTGAATTGCAACCAAAATGATAAACTTTATGTTAAATTTTATGTTAAGAAATGTAATTAAGTCAATGTTAGATTTTATTTGCAGTATATGAGAATTTGACCGAACTATGAGACACTAATGGGACAGCTGTCCAAAGTACAGCAACAGCCACACAAATAGAATAAACACATGCCAAATTGTTTTAACAATTTCTGGTGCTAAAATGATTCGTTGTTGGCAAAATGCACATCTCCGCAGTCTTTATTTGATCACTTTTATTTCCAGTGTTTTAAACATGTTGAACATTTATTGTTAAAAAAAAAAATGCTATAGTCTGTTGTTTGACAGCAAGACTACACTCCTCATCAAACCCATCATTTTCGTGTTTAACTTGTACCATGCCTAGTATCGCCTGGATGGCACTGGATGACACCGATGCTACTGTTTACATGTTACAGCAAGATTTTGATATTATATTTCTTCATCTCCTCTGTGATCATGCTAGATCCCGTATTTATATTTAAAAAATCACGTATTGATTTTGGTGGCTGTATTAATAAAATAAACAATCTTGCTAGAAGGAACAAATCAGAAGAGAATCTTCTTCATCTGGTCTATCGCCTTCACCTGGCCGATCTATCTCGTCACATACGAAGATTCCCCCTTTTGTTGGTGTGAGCAACCAAATGCATGGTTTACCATAATAAAGGTTCAATTCTCGATTCATCATCTGGGGAACGACGACGATAGCTACGTCCATAGACATTCTTAAAAATCCGCCACCAGGAAACAAGTACGAAACACTGAAAGCCACGTTACTCTACCGCTACAAAGTTAGCGAGGAGCAACAACACGACGAATTGCAGTCAGGTTTCCGACCAATAGGAGATCTACGACCATCCCAATTTTATCTTGAACAAAGAGCACGTGATTCTTCGTTAGTAAATGATGATTTATACTAAAATACTACTGGGTAAAACGGTTACCAGATAACTGACGAGCAATTCTCTGCGCGTGAAAGCAATAAAGACATGCAGGGGCAACTACCGATCGCGGACTAAATTTAGATGTATGCTCATTCTAGCGCGATACGCACAATTTTTCTAGCAACACTGCAGCCAGCCCATAGCAAGGTAACTGTTGACAGTAAAACTCGGAGGCTGAAGTATCTGTGATACTCTTAAAAAAATTTCCCGACAGGCAAAATACTATAATTGCATTTTTACTGCGGTAAACGGTACGCCAATTTCCACTTATACGGTACTAGATTATTGAAGGCTAATCTCAGTATTAGATGTTCGTTCACACATCCTTTCATTATCGCTGCAGTGGAATAGCCTATTATAGGTGCAGACTGTCTGTCCAAATACCCTCTCGTGGTCGATTTAAAAAAAACGACTTTCTGTTTTACTTACAACTCTAACCGTGAACGCAACTATCGCTCAAGTTAATACGTCTACATTACAAATTTTGCGTTAGCAAATACTTCGGCGCTCTACTAAAGAAGTTTACAGCGCACGATGATGCCCCAAACTATAATTTGCCAGTAAAGTATAATGTAGTACATTAAATCGTCACACAAGGTCGGTAGCGTTGTGCTTAACCGCGACTAGGTGCAACAAAATTGAAAGCTGCAAAAACCGAATTTCAGTTTATGACCGATTTCGGAATCAACCGTCCTTCATCATCTCCAGTATCGTCACCATAACGTATGGTACACAAGAACGACAAGGTCCTTGTGGAGATTATCGAAAGTATGTACACTATCACAGTTCCGAATAGATGTCCTATTCCACACATCCACAATTTTTCGTTGAAACTCACCGGTGCCAGGTTTTTCGAAAATAGGCCTGGTTCGGACCTATCACCAGGTTCCCATGCAATAGAGGATATCTACAAAATATCAATAACGACTCCTTTTTGGGGTTTTCGGGTTCTCATGAATGCTGTTTGCTCTTCGGAATTTAGCTCAGACATTCCACAAATTCCTTAATAAAGTGTTAAAAGGGCTGGAATTCGTCTTCTTGTATATTGACGATATCACCTTATTGCGAGTCACTCCAAAATGGAATATAGCGAATATATTGAGTCAGTATTCCAACGTCTCTACGCATTTGGAATAAATATCAAAGCTTCGAAATGAATTTTTGGCGTAAAGTCACTTGACTTCTTAAGCCACACAATTTAAAAATATGGCGGTCTTTTTTCGAAAGGGAGAGTGAAGCCATTTTTAATTATTCAGAACTAACATCAATCCGTCAAACACAGCAGTTCATAAGTATGGTCAATTATTACTACCGCTTTATACCACATTTAACCGAACTGTTATCGCATTTTCTCAGCCATTTGGCCTCACTAGTAAAAAAAGGAAAAATCAGAAGAATCTTATCTTGGCCTGAAGATTTTAATGCATATTTTACCGAGGTCAAGCGTCTCATTGACGCTGCCACTCAACAATGATTAATGATGTTGATAATCATTAACGATCTTCTCAAAGAAGCTCTCTCCAGAGGAAACAAAATACTCTACATTTGATAGAGAACTACTTGCTATATATTTAGCAATCAAACACTTCCGCCATTTTTTCGAAGGCCGGAATTTCTTGATTTTACAGACTACTCACTACAGCAATTGCTTCAAAATCAGAACGCAATGTCCTCGGCAATTACGACAGCTCAAATTTATTGCCCAATTCACCACCGACAATTATCACATCAAGATAATCACATAATCAAAATGTGGTGAGCGACTGTTTGTCACGATCTGATCAGATAAGTTCATAAGAGTCTAGTGTTTTCTCTTTCGACATGCAAGATTTACTAGAACAGCAACAACTTGACGATTAATTGCAGATATTGATATCAGTACCAAATCCGAAATCAAGAGTAAACATGCAAAACATAAAGTTACCAAATTCGGTGTAGGTATCAACAGCTAAAAATCGACCTTTCGTCCCCAACACATGCAATTGACAATTTTCGATATTCTTCACGGTTTATCACATTCTGACATAAGTGCAACACGAAAACTAAGATCATACAAATATTCTGGCCAAGAATGAATACTGAATCAAGTAACTGGGCAAATCCCGCGGTCTCCAATGTCAAAAATTCAACTTTTACAGCCACACAAAATCAGAACTTGGTAAATTAGAGCTAACAAGTGCAGGTTTGAACACATCCACATGGTTCTAGTTGTTTCACTGCCCAATCGAATGGTTATTATTATATTCTAACGATAGTCGAGCGATTTACACACGGGCCAAAAACATATCCCATCCGAGAAATATCCGCCTAAACCGTAAGTAAAATCTTCTACATTGAGTATATATCTGAGGATGTAACGTTTCACTCTATATAACGATTAACCAAGGGACCCAATTTGAATCAACCATATGTTGACCAAGTCGAGTTAGCGAAGCTCCTAGGCTCACATCGCATTCAGAAAACAGCGTATAATCCAAAAGCGAATGGTTTTGATCGAACGTTTCCACAGGCAATTAAAAAACGCGTTTTACGAACAGTTTTTGATCCAGGAGGGGAGTGGTGTAGCGGCTAAAACGACATTTAAAACAGCAAAACCAAATATTTATTTCGCGTCGCTTTATGAAGGATATTGCTCACTCTTATGAATATAGGTATTTCTGGCATGGGTTCAGAAAATGCTTTGTTTCAGACTTTTACTGTCAAAAAGTAAAGTTCACAGATAGCTTTTCACCAATTGATGAACATGGCATACGAATTTAAAATAAGTTGCTGTTCATCCAAGTAAATTATTGGTTTGGTTTTCTGAATTAAATTTATAATGTACATTTGAAGACCCGGCTAAATTTTGGGCGCAGTTTTGTAAGCTATCTAAACAGTTTATATCATTCCATTGTATTGTTTATATTCTTAAAAAGTAATGACAGTCGACGATACTTTAATAAACTAAAACGAAAAATTGATTTTCTTATTGGACGAGATTTCAATAAAACAAAATGATGGGGGGAAATGATTAGATAAAGGTAGGTACTTTTACTTAAGAATTTCGCCCAACTAAAAAATATTTAGAATCAATCTAATATATTTTTACTCATGATTTAATTATAAAAGTCAAAATTGCTAATATCAATTATAACTTGACTAATTGAGCAAGAAACCACTGTCAAGGAAAATCACTGATTCTTGTTGGAACTTAACTTTTGCAAAAGCATTTTGTAACAACTGCATTTAATTGTTAAATTCAACCAGAAATCAATATTATATACAACACAACCACCCTAATATATTGACCGAAATCTGAAATTTTTTGACATACTCTAAATTCTTTTGAAATGCTTTATTACTAAGACTGTGTCCGAAACCCATAATAAATATTTGAGAATACAAATTTTTGACATTTATTTGATAAAAATGAAGACACCCAAATTATCACGGTTGCTATGATAATTTTTGACAAATACCAATATTTTCTGTAATAATATGCCAAACTCATCGCGTAGCACACTCTGATATAAAACACAAATACAATCATACTATACATCGGATATAAATACAATAAAACATATAAGGCGAGATAATATTTCAATAATTAGTATACTTTTCGGCCAGTGTAATAAAAAATTGATAATGTAGGAGAATATTTTTCAAATAAATGTCAAAAATGTTATTCAAAAGTATTTATCATGTGTTTTGGACACAGCCTTAGCAATCAAGATGGAGAAACCTTTTAGTTTTCAATTGAACATATAGGAAAAAACAAATAAGTTTTGAGTAGACGACTCGGAAAATTATACGAAACAATTTCGCTTGCTTACCGATTTTTGATTTGGTATAACATTTTTTAAAAAAAACTTAAAATTTGAAAGAATCAATGATAAATTATTATAAATTTTCAAGTTCAAATGACACAGAAATATCTATTACATATGTCATTAGTTCAGCATTAGAAAATAATAATATTCTCGAACAATTAGATTTAATTTTGCACACACATACAAATACATACTAGCATGCCATATTTACCAAACTATTATATAACATAATCCACCCACGCTACAATCCTTACTACACAGCCATCCAAGTCCGTCGTTATCTATCGTTTGCCATAAATCTTATTTTGTAGTTTATTTCTTTTATATAAAAATTAACTTAATCCAATTTTAATGTATAACTATTATTAGTTGTTATGTAGTTCAAATTATATATATAATATTGTTGTTGGCCATTGTTCTGTATATATGTATAGAGTTCTATTTTATATAAAATATTTTTGCAGTGTTTTCATCATGCTAGATGGAGAATAAAAAAATCTATGAAGAGACTATGAGATAGAGTTAAAATGGGTCAACTATAGAAATAATTTACAGAGAAAATGGAAAATACGATGGCAAAAAACTAGAAAATAATAATTGTGTATTAGATGTGAGAGAACAGCAACAGATGCTGTTTTATTAGAATTTCGTAAAGTTTTCTTCGTTGTCTTCTTTAAATTAAAATCAAACAACAGCAGAAAAACGGAAGATATTCGTTGTCGTGTGGTGGAGTGGATAAATTTAAAATGTATACTTAGTTTACCATTAATACGAGTATCCATATCATATCTCACTCGTACATTCAGGTTCGCATCATTGATTTTGTGAAAAGCCACAAAAGCTTTTTGCTATGCTTTTATTTTTTCATATTTTGTAAAATTTTGGTTCATTGTTCAAAATGTGATAACCTATAAGCATACATGTATTCACATACGTGTACGTATGTATATTTTAACAATGTCATTCACAATGCTGTATTATAGAAATTTCGAAAAAAAAAACTATTTATAATAAATGAAAAACTTGTAGTATATAGTTTTTTGTGTTATCTCGAAGCACAGTGAACAATAAATGAGCTTTTTATTCGAATTTTTATTGAAACGAACGAGTTTTCAAATTCTTGATTTAAATTTTACTTGATTATTCTCGATGAATTTAATGTGATTTACTAACTCGAAATAGTTATATAATATATGACAAGTGTGAATAAAATACTATATGTACTCGACATTTTTCAACGATTATATCATAAATACATTACATACTTGAAATTCAATTAAATTAATTTATCATTTGTATTACGAAACTATATAGATAGAAAATATTTTAAACATTCAGACCATCTTCGAACGCTATTAAAACTGAAAGCACTGAAATAGAAATTCTTTTGACACATATTATGTATCTTTATTATGAATGAATGTACCTCATAAATTATCATTTCATACAAAATATGTTTTAACCTCATCATATAGTTACCATATTTTCATTGTCTTCTCGTTCGTTCCAGAAGATAAGAACAATATTATTATTACATCGTAGAAATATTCTCTATTCATAACTATAATATAATATATAACAAATATTTATGTTACTATTGTAAAGTAACTATATATATAGTTTGTGAATCATTATGACATACGTATATAAACATATATTTTATAGAAGACAATTTGTAAAGAATATAGTCACGGTAATCACCATTTAATGTGACATATAAATGGTGTATCACTGTTATGTGGAATATCAAAAATACATTATTTATGTTTCTTATATAGGAAGATGAAACTTTTTGGTGAAACATAAGCTACCGAATAATACGAAAACTAAATATTTCCGATCTACTGGACGTTTTTAAGGTTATTTAAAGGTTATTTTAAGTTTTTTATTGAAAACTTGTCTACTCGTTTTGGAGTTTGGTTTACATTTCTATACGACCATTTATTGATGATCAAGGTGACAATTAATGTAAAACTGCCAGCTCGATTATCAGATTTAACTTGTTTCTATTTTTTATTATATCTGTAAAACTAAAAAAAAAAAGTATGCATTGATATTTTTCCTTTCGTAACACGAAATCACTCTTTAAGTGTATAGTTGCGGCCAATCCAGCAATGGCGTATAAAAACCGTATTGTTTATTTATTTATTTCTATTTATTTACCTTTCAGTTATTATACAATCGGTAAAAATGATTTGAAGAGCATTGAATAACTACTATATATATAGAAATGACACCAAACAATTCCGCCGCTACGTACTTGTTATAGCGCTGTATGCATGTGTATCTTAAGTGTACGTTTCCACCAAAAAGTTGGTTGTTTTTTTTACATCGCACCTCACACGGATAGTATACATTCTCAAAAAATTGCGTCTCAACACAAAATTTATTACCTACACATGCAAACAAAAAATAACCGATTTGTAGAAAAACAACCGATTTGTACTAATGAAGAGAACTTTTGCTGTTGTTTTTTTTACATTGGTACTAATATATAAAATTTCCTTTAGGAAATTTTATGAACAACCCTTCATTTATTTGAAAAATGTCATTATCATGTATTTTTGTTGCTATTCAAATTTAAATAAAAGTTATTTATTTCTTTAAAACACTAATAGCCATTTATTTTGTATTAAATTTTAAACATTTTAGATTTGCAACCATTTACAATAAATTTTTATAAAAAGAATCGTTAAAATTCAAATATTTAAATTTATAATTCTAATACATAGAATTTCAATACACATACATAAAAAAAATTAAAATATTAGAAGCTTATTGATGGTTAAAAAATTGTCACATGTTATATTTCGACCGCTACCACTAAAAAGAGTGCTACCACTATCAAGAGTGATTACTTTCTCTTTGTGAGTTTTGAGCCATTCCAAAGTAAATTTTTCATTTCAATAAACGAGGAAGTGTGTTCACACATCAACCATACTTTAATTCCAAATCTGGCTGGTTTTCATGGAAAGTAATGCATGACATGCGTACCAACTCGATATGGGAACAGCTGTTCATCAACTGTGATGTTTGGTTCAGCTGCAAAACACTCTCGTAGATTCCGATTCTCCATAAGACATATACAGGGTGGCTGAGACCAAGTGTTACCAAATGAAAACGCTGTAATTTTTTTTATTTTTGATTATTTTTTATTGAAATTTCGTGGAATATGTTGAAAACATATTACATTTTATGAAAAACATGTTACTGCTCGATATGACCTCCTTTGGCTCTGATTATTTGATTCAGTCTTCCATAGAAAGCATTGCATGCTGACCGAACGTGGGCTTGCGGAATTTTATTCCATTCTCGAACAAGAGCTGACTTCAATACATCAACACTTTCGTATTTTTTAGTGGACACCTTACTCTCCAAAATGGACCATATGGAGAAATCCATGGGGTTCAAGTCTGGTGAATATGGTGGCCATTCTTTCGACGAAATCAGCCGCGGAACGCAATTTTGTAAAAATTGCTATGTCGCTCGAGCTTTGTGTGACGGTGCCGAGTCCTGTTGGAATGTCCAACAGTTCGTACCAAAGTGTTTACGCGCCCAAGGTAGCAAAGCATCGTTTAGGATCTTTTGGCGGTACACCTCTTGGTTTACCTTGACTCCATGTTCGATGAAAACCAGAGGAGTGCGTCCATCTGCAGTAACTGCAGCCCAAACCATAACATAAGCTGGTGATTGCTTGCGCATGGCAACTCTTGTGTCCAAATTATCGTTGGACTTGTGCTCTAACCAAACACGATCATTTTGTTTATTGTTTATCCACAAACTGTTGAATGGTGTAAATTTTCTCATCAGAAAAGACAATTTTTGGACTCTCATCACGTTCGGCCAAGGCCTTAAATGCTCGTGTTCTTTTAAGCCTAACTTTTTTTTGTGCCTCCGTAAGATCTTGAACTTTTTGTATCTTGTAGGGCTTCAAGTGTAGTTCATTTTTCAAAATGGTTTGAATGCTGTATCGTGAAACATGTAGACGTGCGACTAATTGATTGGCACTTTGACGAGGAATTAGTTGGATTCGTTTTTTCACCTTTCGTATCATTTCTTTTGATGTTGCTGTCTTTTTAGGACCGCCTCCGTTGCATTTAGCGATGCTACCAGTTTCGTTGTATCGAGTTATGGTTCGAAACACAAACATTTTATTCACATTCAAATGCTGGAGCTTATGAACTATTGTTGTTTGTGAATTTCCACCCAAATACAGTGCAATTACACCATTACGTTTGAATTCCATTACGATTTTTTTATTAAGATATTAATTTAGAACAATTATTTGTTGACCACATGTAAACAACTAACCAAACTTCAATCTGTCAAAAAATTGACGCGCGAAAATGACAACTACACAAATGACAGCAGAGTGAAGACAGTAACATTTGGTTTCAGCCACCCTGTATATTAGTAATCGCTACGCATGTGTAATCCCACTATTAAATCTGATATATTGGCTTATCGTATAAAAGCGCACACATGGTAGCGCGGTAAAGGGAATGAAAAAGCATCCTGCACTAATCCAGTTTATGTTCGTTTTTGGTTCGACTGACGCTTGCAAATATTATAATGACAAGATTTTTTTTGATCAAATTCATTATTGCATTATTTAAATAATGCATTACAAAAGTCAAAAACAAAAGATAGCTACCCGGGTGCCGCATAATCTCATTTTTTGTTTATAATGGAAGGATTGAAAAAAAACGTTAATTTTGTAGTGCCTTAATTGAATTTACTGACAATATAGGTATACAAATAAAATTGGAGGCGTACCCTTTTATTACAGTCATGTAAAAGTGACCACATCTGTAAACGGACCACCTGATCAAAACTGACCGATTCCAATATGTTCTGATCGAAATTGAACATGTTTTATTCATTTATTTCCAATATAGTGACCATTTGTATTGTATAACTATTTTTCAATATTTTATAACCCTTTTCAAAAAATGGCCATATTTGTGATCATTTAATCAGCGATCGTATTTGGATGATGGTAAAACTGCTTATCATCCCGGATCTATTTTTATTCAAAACCGATTTTTATTCGAAATTAATTGTTCTCTAATGTGCAACAACGGTAAAACATATAGCAATAATATCAAAATTTGGATGACATACAATGATTTCATTTTGAATCGAGGTCTTAACAGCAATCAACATACTTCTTCGCTTACGGCTCGTATTAAAATTATGTCGATCTTTCAATGGACCACATAGTTGAACGCAAAAGTTAAAATTTCTGCCATGACTCAGACTCAGTGATAATAATCACATCATAATCATTGTTCAGAACACCAAAATAACGAATACTGCAGGCATTGTGGTAGTAAATGAAGCAGCACTCAACAAATTTAAATTAGGGCTAAATTCAATATCACAACCGGTATCCGAAGTTTTACATTTGAGACCACTGGATGAAAATATAGGTTATGGAATGGTTTAATAATAACACCAATCGGCTATAAGTTTCAGCATTTAGAGCATTTACACGAAGTTGTTCATTTATACCCAATTTAAAACAAATGTATTCAAGATCATCACGAGTTTTAGTTTTAGGGATGAGCATTCCAACTTTACACAAATTGATACCCAAGCATTTATTCGCGAGAGTCAAAATATAGTCTTCGCCAAGGAACTGGTATACCAAAAATAGTTCTTGTATGTTTATAATCAAACTTAACTGGATTATTAAATTAACCGTTAGCTTTTTCTATATGTACTTCTTTTTTAGAACAGAAGGAATGGACGGCTTATTACTGCAGGTAGATACTTCCAGATTTTTTCCATCATTTGATGGATTGGGTTGATCATTTTGCAAACCACTTTCATCAGCAATAGGTAATACAAATTGAGCAAATCAAGCCCTTATCTAAAACGGAGTGTTGTAGATGCACCAACCGATCCTATAAACTAACATCGGATAAACTTGTATAACATTTTCGTATAACATTTTCGACAATCGTTAGCCGGGATTCAAGAATAATATTAAATTCTATACTCAACTTCAAATCTGTTACATTATTACATACTGCTTCAGTTTAAATATGGATATGTTATGTATATACCCAAAATTTAAGGCACAGCATTTTGATACCTGATTTTGTTGTTATTTGATAAACGACTCACGTTAAATCAACTCCGCACATCGATTCAGATATAATAGGGTAAACTACAGAATTTCATTTTATCTAAATATTTTGAAATAGAATGTTAAACGTTGTTAAAGGTCGAATAGTGTTTTTACATACCTAAATTAGAAATTGGAGAATTTCACTAAATTTTATTTCCTTGATAACACAATTTACAGGACATAAGTATAGATCAACTTTTAAACGGCTTACCGAGCTTACATATTATTCCTACACCATAAAAATTGAAGCTTTGTGTTTTAGGCTGCTGCGCTTTATTAGATAAATTTAAAATTATAATTGGGACTTCTTTATATTTATGTCTTTTTAACATATAATATATACCAGGTATGAAACACGGCAGTATCTCTTAACCTAAAGGTTCTGCAATATAGAAATACATAATTGACAAACAGGTCAACTTTAAAACCGAATACTAAATTCATTTTATAATTGGACTGTACTATATTTTAAATAATTATTCTAAATAAATAAATCAAATGAAATTCATCCGAATTTGTAATTCTGCGTCTCATTTCATTCAACCCAAAATTTTAATGGTCCACCAATTATCCTATCAAAAATTAAATGAGTCATCATCAATGATATATTCAAAAATATATCCATTCCATATATGCATTTACGATATACACAAAAATGCTCACCACACACATGAAAATTATACACCACAAATCATAAAAACTATCATAATTATATTCGGAAAAAACATATTAAATTATGTACATGAAATATGCTTTTTATATGTTGAATGCAAAACATACAGCATACACAATAAAATAAAAATGTAATTTAAATTTTATTTAATATAGAAAATTCAATTAATATAATTTCTCCCCAAATAAAAAACGGAAAAAAATTAAATTCATGCCCATTTATGCATGAAGCAAGAGAGGAGGCAAAGTTGAGCAGCACATACAACTTCTATCTTTAGATTTAATCTCTCAATGGAATCATTATCATAATAAAATTATATATATATATATATATATATATATATGTATATATATATATATATATATATATATATATATATATATATATATATATATATATATATATATATATATATATATATATATATATATATATATATATATAGATATAGATATATATACGATTTACCATTGCAGATATGTGTGTGCTACACTATAAAGAGATATGTGGATTCATATAGCATAGAAATATATATATAGATAATAAAATGGAATGCTATAGTCAAATATATTCTATGCTCGTATCATATACCATGGAATACATTAAAATTTGCATACAACATATACCCTCCTGTGTGTACCAAGAATAAACCCTCCTGTACTAAGCACAAAAAATGCTTGTAAAAAGCACTTGAGACATTTGATTATTTTATTTCTATATTCCAGCACATACATATATAGTGTTGGGGTGTTATGCGCTTCAAACACTTATGGCAATGATGAGACAACTTAATCAAATCATTACGCTACATATCATTTTATTTATGCACACAGAACAACACATAGTAAGTTTAATTTGCATCTTTGAATACAAAATATAAAATATGTCAGCCTTGTTTAAGTTTATATTGTAATCTTATAATTTTAACAATTTTGATGACAAAAATATGAAAATATGAAATTTATTTAAATTTTAAAATTTTATATATTTTTTGTCGAACTATGTTTTTAAGCTTTAACATATTTATTTTACAAATCAAAACTTTAAGCATGATTCAAATTTCAAATAAACATGACGCCAAGCCAAAGAAGAACTTCAATTTTTTAAAAATTAATATTTTTTTAATTTGGAAGAAAATATTTTTAAAATTTAAAAGAAAAAGTTTTTAAGAAATATTTTATATTCTAGGTAGTTAAAAAATACAGCCTAATTATAAATTTTTGAAAATTTTATTTTCCTCACTTTTTAAATATATTTTGGATTGGCTGAAAACGGAATAATTGAACCAAGTTCTTCAGAGTTTACGTGTCCAATTGTTTTGGTACCAAAAAGAGACGGTTCAATACTGGTATGTGAGTTGATTATGGAAAGATTAACCGTCAAGCTGTTAAATATCGTTTCCCTGTGCTTTAGATCGATGCTTGAGTTATCAGATGATAGGGTATTTGGTATGATTGAAAAATAATGGAGGTCGCTCTGAAAATTTTCAAAAATTAATAGTATTACAGACCAAAGTTGACTCTTTATAAAGAGTTATTTTACAAGATCTTGAAGAGTTATTTTACAAGATACTAAGTTATTTTACAAGATCATTCAGACTATATGTTTTTACAATTAGTGATCGTTGTAGGAGGTCAGGTCAACGAACGATTTTACACAAAATTGATCACGGCGTTGTGGTCACCGCGGAGATCAAACTAGGGACCGCGATGTGTATATGCCAACACCTTAACCATCGCTTTATGACCGGTGACAAATATACATCATTTGAAAAAATACCGTTTGGGTTATGTAATAACCATGGTGTGTTCGTGAGATTCATGAATAATACTTCCGTGATTTAATATGCAAAGAGATCAAGATTGTACTGCAATACAGTTATGGTTATGGTTTCGATACCAACTTGAAAAAATGCAGATTCTTTGTAACATGAGTTGAATATCTCGGACACGTGATCCAAGACGGAAAGATAAATCCACCATAAAAAAGATGAAGGCCGTAAAAAACTGTCCACAACCCACGACAAGAAAACAAATTTTACAGTTTCTCGGTCGGGTGGGATATTTCCGAAAATTTTTGTACAACTACTTAGTGATCGATAGACCATTAAGTGATTTGGCAAAATTGTCTGGATTTTGTGTTTGTAGAGAAGGAGACACTGTTGTTTAATTTATTAAAGAAATATCTGACCGCAATTATCTTGTGCTTCAATTATTTCGACATGGTTTTCCTTCAAAACTTCACCTCATGTATAAACCCATGCAAGCCAAAAAATAACAGATGCAAAGAAAAAATACTAGATTTAGAGGTGTTATCTATCTCTTAAAATATTTCGTGTTTGATCCGCACTCACTTTAAAAATATTAATGACTATGCCGCTATTAAAATGACAATGAAACAAGTTTGTCGACACAAGTGGCATTGTACAAGATGAAAGAGAGTAACCAGCTTTTAGTCATATAACACGGAAAATGCAAGAGGAAAAAATAAAACGTTATCTCGGAATAGGTCATTTGAACAAGATTACAGCTATATTGTTTTTTAGTGTTTATTCTATACAATCTGCTCTGGGGCCGAAGCTCTCCAAACTCTTTTGCGGTTAACCAAACATCCTACTTTACGCCAATACTAGCCAAATCAAGGACGCGCGAAAGAGGTTCGCTTTGACGCGCGAAACAGGTTGCATTGTGTCCAGCCAGCCTTTACTAACTTGGACAATGGTACGGCCCATGGATTCTGCACTCTATCAGGGGGTCATAGATATATTCATCGTCATCACCGATCGTAACCAAGTGATTAAAAATCCCTTTTGCAGTCCTCCCCCGTTGGGAGTCAAACCCAGTACTTCCCGATTCAAACACCGCATCTTTAACCACTGGGCCAATTGCTCGGTATATTGATATAGTATTAAAAATTGCGTTTTGTGTATATTGTGTAACAGGACAGCAGGCAAACAAAAGGAATTTTCGCATCGAATCGAGCAGAGAAATCTCCCGGTTTAAATTAAGCACTTAAATCATCTTGGGTCAATGACCAAAATGCAGAACAAGCATAAGCTAGCAATGATTGATATAGCTTTACGAAATTTGTTTAGTTTTTTTCAACTAAATCCAATTCAATGAAAGAGGTGTTGATAAAACCACAAAAGAACAAAAGAGATGTTTGGTAATCAATAGCCAATTGTGACGGACAAAGGGACTTTGTCCATATACCAGCAACGGCTTTATGGAATATTGCGAAGTCAAAAGTATTGATCATTTTACAGTAACAACAAGCAATTATAACAATAATATTTGTCTTCTCAAGGTTATCAAATTAACGCTCCAGAGCGTTGTTTTACGTTTATATAAGAAGTGTTCGACAGTGCCTCAATAATATTTTGAATCGAAGCATTAGTGCTACTCCGTTTAATTTGTTAATTAGCACTATAAGATGCACCAGAAAACCATAATACTCGAATTCAAAAAAATAATTATAGTATAATTCTGAAAAACTTTGACGACTCCCAAGATAGTTTGAGTAGCTAAGAAGAATATTCATAAATTCAAATGGAAAGTTAGCATTTAGGAAAACTGCAAGTCACTTACATTTTATATAGTTAATTATTTAAAAGCTCCAAAAAGAATGGAATGTGGTCCCGGACTGAAGTTGAACCGAAGAATTTAGGGCCATATAAGGTAAAAATTGTTTTAAATAGTTGGTGAGTATCCGTGTACTCACGGGAAGGCTAGAGTTTTATACATGTACACAAACAATAAACTCATATTGATCCACTTCCAGCAGGATATGGCCAATTTTAGTGATCAGTAAAACCAAAATTTGAAATATCGTATTAATTATTTATTTATACAACAACTTGAGTAAAAACTTTGTCGCTTCCTTCTATAAGATTTCCCTGTTCTTTTGTTTTGATTTTTGATTTGATTTGGTTGTCACTCTGCAAAAAGCAACATATTTGTCCGTGAGAAAAAAAATGGTTGTGACAAATACAGTTCAACTTTGTCAAGGATTTGCTCTTGAAATTTATTTATTTTAGTTATCACAAAGGCGACTCGTATTGGAAACTGTCGCCTTCGCAATGTCAAGGAAAAAATTCCAGTCAGAAGAAGCTAATTGAATTTCTGGAATTGCATTGAATATTTTTTTAATCTTCCTAACTTTAAAGGTAAGTCTAATTTCTTTGGCGACTGCAACCCAAGAATTATTAATTCATTTTAATTCTAAATCGGGAACTTGTATCAAATCTTGTTTTGGATATTTATGTTATCCATTGACGTTAGCATTAGTTTCCTCTTATTTTGAAAATGGTTTTATGCATTTTTCATGCAAAAAGAATTTTGATTTCTAACTCCAAATGGACCGTGAATAATATGCTTCACAACAGTTTCGTAAAGTTCAGGGTATTTTTCCTTGTCTGGAATCCATCTAAGATGACTAACATATGTACATTAGGTAAACCTCGCTTTTGAAATTAAATTACTTTCATCTTTGCACGTAGTTTTACAAAAACTTGTCCTTGTCTGACATTTGCTAAAAGTGCTTCCAATTTTTAAATGAAAACTTTTGCAATGAGATCTGGTCTATTTTCAGGTTTACGACCATCCAGGTTTTCAGCAATTTCAATCCATTTGGAATTTCAGGTCATAGTAATAAAAAGATCGAGTTTTATAGAGGTTTCATTTTGATATTGGAAAACGAGTGTTTTTTGGAGAAATCAATGAATGTTTATTTCATTGTAAAGAGGTATGCCATTGAAGTTGAAAGCGATGTCAGCCAAATGGCCGGCACACCTACGCGTGCAGCACCATATCCTTTTTATGAAATTTTCCATGACAAATTCGTGCATTTGCGGCGGTGTCCTCGGTGTCTTCACGAATTTCATTTGTAAGGTCTTCAATTGAAGGTGGAGTATTCGCATAGACCTTATCTTTCACGTGGCTCCAAAGAGGAGTGTCTATAGGGGTTAAATTACAGGATCTCTAGGCAACGCTTCCTTCTATGGTTGGCAGTGGAGAGGGGGACCTGTGACTAGCGGATGATTTCTTCTATATAGGCGTCGTGCGCTCCAGGTTACTGCGATCAGTATGTCGCTCCAAAATATTATGTGAATCATGGTATAATGGTGAACGTGGTGAATGCTTTGATTTGGCGCAAGCACCTCATTCTGCTCTAGAGTTGTGATTTGTTTTTCTAATTCCCTTGTTGTTGGTGCCGTCATCAACTGGAGCTGCTGATGTCCTATAGTTTTGTTTATGATTTGCGCATTGAATTCCCTTAGATGATTTCCCCCGTGTAGCAGACCGCCGAATTATTGAATGCTATACTGATGTTGCTGTGAACTGTCGCCGTGGCTATGATTAGTGTCTCGGCATCCCTTAGAATGCACCCTGGGCCTATTTCTACTAGCCCGAATCCTTGGAACTTGCATGGCTGCAAGATTGGAGTGGATTCACAGATAACATCGACCGTAGCTTCGTTGGGTATGACGTATATCCATTGGTTCGGGGTGTGCAACTATGCAACTTGATCCAGTGGTTGGTTCCATTTATTGCTCTGCTGCTGCACACGGTATTGATTTCCTTCCTTCGCTGTAATAGGGCTATTTTGCATTTTCCTTGGTCGGCAATTGCAGTAACAATTGGCGATAGTTTGCATAGAAATTGTGTTGGTTAGAAAACTTGACACCGGCCTACGTCTTATTTTGTTAATGTTGCGAAATGCTCTCATCGTTTATCTACGGCTAGGTATTCGGTTGTTCTGATGATGTGCGACTGGGTAGTCCCTTGGTTGATGTCTGGAGCGGGAACCACTGCTAGTAGTGTGTAGTCCCACTTGAAGGAAAGCGGTAGTGTGAGTTTAATAATTATACACTGTGGTGTTACCCTGCTTCGTGTTTTCATGCTTTGATGCACATGTGTAAGATCCCTGAGGTTGTGTCCCGAGATGGTAAATGATACTGGCACGTGCTGCTGAATTAACTGTAGCACCCTGCTTAACTGAGTTGGTGTTAGGATAGCTGGGTGTATAATTCGCCGATGAACATCGTAAGCCACGTCGAGCAGAGCCTGTTGTGTCTCCGCCAGGTTTCTCAGGATTAGACTCAAATCCGAGTATGCTTAGCATTATCGAATGAACTCTGTCCTCATAACTTTGGTATTCCTGGAGTTCCGACATTTCCCGCCGTAAATGGTTTTGCTCCATTATCAAGCTGTTTATTGACGTTAGGGTGAGATTTGTGTTATCTTTTACCAGCTTGACGGTATTATCGATCAGGGATGTTTGATTTTTCACTAGTGCTAGTAAAGGTGCTCATTGTTGTTAATTATCTTGAACCGACCTTCATATTCGCTGGCCTCTCGTTGTGTGAGTACTCCGAACATGTCCCCTAATATGACATCCATTGTGACTCCTAGACCTCGCCTTACGCGTGATCGTCCCTTGTTACTAGCTAGCAGAAGTTCATTATCTGCCATTAAATTTCTTAATTGCCATTTCAGTTGGTTTAGAATATTGCAATTCAATCTAGGCAGTTCCTTGCAAAGTGCCTGTAGTTCCTTGTCAGCTAATTCGATGTTCTCGATTTCGTTTTAGTAAGTGCTCATGTTTTACTGAATTACTAAAGTCCACTCCATCGCGACAACAAACTGATAACATTGTTATTGCAAAGGATTCATTTTTTCTGTTTTTTTTTCTATGTTTTTGGCACGTCGGCATGGTTGTTGTCTAGACGTAGTGCTATGGGTTCGACTGGTTCTCGGTATGCTATTCTTGGGTGTTTCATCTGTCGCCAGATGACTTAGTTGTATTGGCTCTGTTTTATCGGTTCGATCGCTGATTGGTAGCTTGCATAGTTCCGCTATTGGCCGCTTGTAGATTGCGTCCTTACATTTAACTGTGACTGTTCGCACTAAACCATCAGTTCCGGCGTGAGTATGGAGAATCCGTCCTAACTTCCATCGTGTGGCAGGTAGTTGGTCATCTTTTAATAGAACTAGGTCATTGGTAATTAAATCAGGTTGAATACTTGTCCACTTATTCCGTTGATGTAGTTGGTGTAGATATTCTGATGACCATCGTTTCCAGAAATCTTGTACCATTTTTCATTTATGACGGTGTATAATTCTTCAAATGTGAGTGTTGTTTCTCCTATCACTTTTTTAAGGTGAAAATTCACCGATTTTATTCCAGCTTCTCATAAGCCTCCGAAGTGAGGGGTATGCGGTGGTATAAAATGCTAGGTTGTTCCTTCACTGGCGAGTATGGTTGATATATCACTTGGTAATGACGCCATGGCCATGTAGTAGCATTACTTTATTTTGGCGTTAGCTCCAACAAAATATGTCCCATTATCGGAGTATATATCTGTGCATAATCCTCGCCTAGCTATAAACCGCTTATACGCAGCAATAAACCCTTCTGTTGTTAAGTTGCTTACTATTTCGATATGAATGGCCTCACTCTTGATGGTGGTAGCTCGCTCATCAACTGTTCCATGTTGGTTTGTTTGTGGCGAAAACATGTTATACATTTTTTATTACTTGGCTCATAGCGCGTCTATCATCGAGTATCCAGTACTTGTTCCTCAGGAGTGCCAGCGTTACTTGAGTGTCGCCATGCAATGTCTTGCTATGAGCTTCCTCGATGATCTTTTGTGTGATTATGTTATGTTTACTTAGAATTATGGGTTGTTTGCTGTCGTAAGACAAGTGTGAGTTCTTACAAACGCATGCCTTATTTCCGCCTATGTCTGAGATGCTCAAAAAATATTTCTCTCCGTAGCTTCCATCTAAAGAAAAGATTGATTCGTTGTTTCATAATATTATCCACCAAAACTCGGCAGGTTTCACTAAATAGGTACGAGCAAAGTTTAGCCGGTTTTTTTTATTCTTCTGCCTTTTTTTTTTTTTTTTTTTTTTTTTTTTTTTTTTTTTATTTTTATTTTTACATTCGCTTCACAAAGTCACCTGAGTACAGTTTGACACTAATTTTTATTTCTCTTACATACTGTTTATCTCACTTAGAACAGATTTTCCTGTACTCAAAGGGTCTCTTTACACAAGCGTAGTCTTCCTTAGTTATTGTATTTCTTTTACGCCCCCTTCCTTTAGGCACTTTAGGATTTTGAATTTCCAAATTTGGTACATCACCAAATTTTTAAGGCTGTTTATACCTGTATTATTATAACTATATTATTATATTATTTTATTATTATATTAGAAGGTAAATTTATATTTATAAGGTGTATAAATTAGATTTTCGGCGAGTATATGACCTATTTGTCGTAAAGCGGTTAATTCAATTGATTTGTAATATTTAATCAAATTTGAAAAATCTAATTTATATTATTTATAATTTTTATAATTTCATATTTCTATAAATGTTAAAATTTAATTAATTGTAAATTTCAGGCAAAAACTAATTCAATTTATTACAGGAAATGACTTGTAGGAGTTATATTATTATATAATTATGTTATTGTATTGGGAATTAATGGATTTGTAATTTCAGATTAAAAATTAATTCAATTTATTACAGCTCACGGCTAAGAGCAATTAATTAATTAATAGATATTGTTT
Source organism: Tipula confusa (assembly GCA_963556175.1). Lineage (NCBI taxonomy): Eukaryota > Metazoa > Arthropoda > Insecta > Diptera > Tipulidae > Tipula > Tipula confusa. Next base: position 61,771,775 of record OY744475.1, on the reverse strand, counting down.
TCAGGGTACCATTGCAGATTATAGATGAATGGCGGCATACTGGAGTTGCTGATAAGAGATGGCAGAGTGCGGAGCAGTACAACAAAAATGTGATTGTCTTACACTAACAGTAGTTTGAATATTGGCTACCGGGCAATCGGACCAATTTTGTCATAACTAACATACTTTTCCTTTCCCTAACCCACAAAAATTTACTAACTATTGGCCGCCAAGGTGTCTGTAACCGGGTCGATCTCAATAATTTAATTAGTATCCTTCCATATCCTTCCAAGTATATGTAAAAACGGGTGTACTGTGGGCCCGGCGCTTTCCGGGATATCCTGCTTAATGCTTGGCAGTACATTCAAAATCAATCAATCAATCAATCAATAGTAATAAAAAGATCGAGTTTCGCAAATTTTCTAACTACTGCCGTAGCATCTTGGTAACGGTGTTGCATATTTCTTCGACTTTCTGTAAAGGAAGAAGAAAGAATAATTGGTGTTCCAACTTTTTCTTTTCAAACATTGTCATTTTTTAATCGTTCATTTAAGTGGTCCATTTATCCACTATATTTATCAACTCTAAGTTTACCGAGCAATTGGTGCAGAGGCCAAAAACACTATAAGTTTGCTTTGATTGTTCCGAATGAAATGCAATATATACTTGCCTCAGTTTATACATGGGCGTCAACAACAACGAACTTGTCTTTTAAATGTTAGTTCACCATTCCTATTTTCTAATATGACAGCAATTTCAATTACTGCTGTTGAAGCATTGTATCTTCTTTGGCCCTTTTTTAGACCATTGTAAAAATAAAGTGTTAAAGATGGTATTTTAATTTCCTTCTCATTTAGACCTTTCTCTATTTCTTGCAACATCTTGTATGATTTTGCAAGCTCATTATTTACTGATATAAAGTAAGATACCTTCTCCATTTTTTGTTTGTCGCAACTTTTGTTACGCTGGACTCAAGCATATATAGTTGTGCGCATTTTGAGTTTCCTTCTTCTCTTGGGTGTACGCTTTTAGAGGTCAGATGATATATTTAACCAAAGACTTAAAAGCAGTCGATCTCACTAGTGGAAATAATATCTTCTCCGTTTTTATTTTGATATAAGCCTCACATGAAAGTAAATTCCGATGCACTATTAAAGGAGAAAATGTTTTTATTTTGCCCCTATAACAATTGTAATGGAATAAAATATTTTTAGGACCTCTTCAAAATTTAAAGTTTTTATTAATACCATTTTTGCATCGGTATTCAATTAAATAAACTTAAACCAAAGATAACTATAACTATACTAGACATTTTAATAAATTACAAATTTTCGAAATTGTAACCGAAATAAATCATAGAAAGTGATGACAGTCTACGGCTGTCTAATTTTCATAAAGTTTTCGTAATTATACCTTAATGTTTTACTGAATTCACTAAACTTAAAACTGATATTGGGGACAAAAATATGTGGCCTATAGCTTTATTTTACAAACTATATCCAATCCATAAAGCATTATGTGAATCAAGTCATTACCTATATTTTCAACCATTGTACCGTTAAATAATCGTAAAATAATCCAAATAATATACTTGAAAGCATAAAGCATAAAACTATATATCTTAAACACTATTTCATTCCAGGATCATCTTTAAATCCTTCGAAAAACTTATATACATATTTTTTCCGCTCGTCTACGTAAAATTTATATCTTTCCACTGGATCATTTAACATTCGAGCTTAACGAATGTAGTAAAGACTGTTATATTGTTAGATAGTTTTAAAATGAGCGATATAGCTTAAAGTCAAAACTATGTAAAGTAGATATTGTTTTGATTTCAACAACTTCTACTACCATACATACACACATATAAACATACATATATGCAAATGATGTAGGAAAATCTAAAAATCGATTAAATTTCACTTTAAAATCAATTCCGAAAACAAAATTTGACTATATACATATAATATACAGAAAATTTTTGATACACATGATTGCGGCAGGGAGGTTACAATATTATGATAATGATGATGAATAAAAAATATCTAGAAATTCACAAAAATAAAAACCGGGTTTCCCTGAAAATGGAAAATCAATTGGTACGAGTGACTTGAATATATATATATATATATATATATATATATATATATATATATATATATATATATATATATATATATATATATATAAATATATATATATATATATATATATACATATATATATATATATATATATATATATATATATATATATATATATATATATATATATATATATATATAAACATTATGTACCTATTTACGCACACGAAACCCAGATATTGAATATATATAAATATAAATATATATATATATATATATATATATATATATATATATATATATATATATATATATATATATATATATATATATATTTACATTTATATTATTTCCTTATAATATGCTACAAAAGCCAAATAAATTTCATCTGGTTTAGATCACACAATAATTAAATACAATTCGCTTTTATTAGACTTTATCTATAAGCTACAACACAAAGCACAAAGATAATTCAATTATAATCCAATTTCACGAATATTAATTACAGAAAATGTTTTATTTAATTTTATGTTTTAATTATTCTAACATAATTAAAGCCAATTTTCGTAGATTTCTTTCATCTCTTCCATGTAACCATGCTCATGTTCTCGAGATAAATTCGTTGATATGGCAATATTTACAGTACTGTGTAATCAAATATGATAAATTTTAGTATCAAGAAAATTTTTAACCACCTCATAATAATTATTTGGTCATCAAATTTGATGAATACTAACAGCAGAATTAAACCTTTTTTTTTCTATAATTCGCTATTACAACTTATTTAATGTACTTGCTGCTTCCCCGATGCACATATTTTAAAGCATTGTTGCTCCAACACAAGCCTCACATAGTTCTCTTGTCTGAAACTCATCTAACACAGCGACTCGGATTCGAATCTCGCTCGGATTCGAACCCAAACACCGCAGCTTTAACCACTGCGCCAATTGTTTGGTATTAGAAAGTATTCAAAGTTGATAATAACAGGTGTGTCAGATGTAGCAGCTACAGTAACTATAGAGGATGTGAAAATTAAGACCAGAATAGATCTGTTCGTCGATCTTATACTATAAATACTTACTCTAGTAGTTAGCAAATTGCATCATCAATTCCATTGCATCTTAGAGTGCCAAACCGAAATCTAAGTTACCCACTAAAAAATTAAAAACTTTCTAATCCGCCATATGCAGTACCGGGTAGTATTGATGTATTATTGGAAGCAGATGTGTTTTCAAAGAACTCTTCAATAGTCAATTGGCTTATCACTATAGCACTGCTCAAAATGGGACCAAGTTAACTTCATACTCCATCAACGTTTGTGATGATGAGAACCATATAAGGAAAGCACTAAACAAATTCTAGAAGGTTGAAAAAAATCAAAAATCAGATTGTGAAATATTTTATGAAAATACTGTCACACTTGATGTCAATAGTCGATTTATTGTTCGTCTCACGAAACAATATAATTAAAGAGAATACCTCTTCATGTAAACTAAGGGTAGTTTTTTTATCGTTCCCGTAAATCTTTAAATGGCGTTTCCATAAATGATAACGTAGATGTCAGCCCTGTTCTACAAAATAATTTAATCGATGTGCCTACAAGTTTTGACGGCAAAGATAGCGTTTGTCGGTGACACTGAAAAACGTATCGATAGATTTTAGTCAATGAAAATGATAAACACATGCAACGAATATTATTTCGAATTAAGTCAAACGAAAATCCAACTCACAACAAGCTCTGCACAATCACCTATATGGTATGAGCCCAACAGCTTTTCTGGCAGTTCAAAACATTTAAGAAACTTGATAGTGTCTGTCTGAACCGGAATTTCCAATTGCAGGCCATGCTATTGGTGATTCATTCTAAGTCGATAATCCCCTATGTAGTACTTTCTCTATTCTTGGACAACGGAAATCTGTTACGTGTAGGTCGATTACCTAATACAAAAATTTGTAAAGACGCTAAACATCTCATAATTATAGCCAAATCATCATCCAATGGGATACCTAATTGCAACAGTCCTGCTAGAAACATGAACAGAACTTACATGCGGGTCCATCACTTTTGTGCAATTTAATACAACAAGAATATTGAATACTTAGCATCAGAAATATAACTCTAAATCACAGTTGCATGGTTTGTGCTGAACATCTTGCTATGGCGTTACAACAATCTCGAAGGAGCTTATCTGCAAATTCATGTGGACATGTCATTTGGAAATATTTTCGTTTTTTGAAGCAAACCATGACCAGACTGCAAATGCTGATATCCTACTTTAACGCCGAATATAATTTTGTTTTAAACCTTCGCGCACATCTAATTTTGGTGATCTTTGAAGACCCAACAGCGCTATAGATGTTTTGAACCAGGCCAGGTTTTAATGTTTTGAACGCAAGTTGATAAATACTTTGAGAAATGGCCATCCTATAATTAAAACAATTAAACTCATACAAAAAACGTACCAGGGTGTTAAGACCCAAATCTCTATTATTCTATAGGGTCTATTCCTGTATTCTTCAATTCCTATATTCCACCAAAATTCCATCCCTCCAACTTTCACTGCACCTGTGCATACTTATAAATTACACATTTATTGCTTTGCCATTTTAGTATCAGTATTTTCACAAAATACTATAAAGCAACAATTCTTTGCTACTGAACAGGTAAGAATGAGCATCCTCATAATTCATGGGCCCTGATAAATCATAATGTAAGATTTGTACCAAAACTGGCAAATTCGCGGAAGATTCTACAACGGACGACAACTGGAGCACTCGTCCATTTGGTCATGGCCATAGGAGATACTTCAATGAAGAGACTGCCCGAGTCTAAGGGGAATGTGGCTTACCGCTTCGGCTAAATTAGACTCATTTTAAAGAGTAATCCCCCTTCCACTACTCAAACTACTGGAGTCAGCTCTAGCAATTCTGTTCCCGCTGCCTCTTTGTCGGGAGACCGATCATTGGATCCCTCGGTGACTCCTAATTTGTCACCGGTAAAAAAAAATTAGGTGACCATACAAAGGGCTGTCCAGGGTAGACTAGCCAAGTCAACGGCACCAACTTCGAGAATTAAGCCTATAGGCGCTCGAGCGATTACTATAGGAAATGTGGCAAAAACACGCCCCTTCCCGCGAAACTGTCGGCTGATAACTACTTCATTTCTAACTCTGTTGCAAACTGATGTGTATCAAATGAAGCTTCGTTGTCGGACCACATGCACATCAGGTTCGATATACCAGGAGTGATCATACAGGCGGCAGAGCGTCGTATCCCTTGTTTTATAGACTGAAAGACCTACAGGGATATTTTATTCATCAAAGCAGACATGCTGCCAACGTCTTTGAGTTCAATTAGTGACCTAGAAACTGCAGCTTATTTGTTAAATGATGTGCTCCTATCTTCTTACGGAAGCAGCTGTGTGGCGCGTAACATTGCGGTTAATCGTAAAGTTCCATGGTGGATCGAGCAGCTGACTAAACTCCGTAAGAGGGTTACAATACTGAACTAAGGCGTTTCAAACGCCTTACGTAAAGGAAAACTGTGGTAATATCGAGGATATAGCTACAGCTGCTCGACTCCATAAAGTTCTAGCTAAGGACCAGTCCAACGAGATTGGGCTTCTTTTGAAATCCGATGGTAACTATACATCGGGTCACAAAGAGTCACTCGAAACCTTGCTTCAAGTGCACTTTCCGGGCTACACTGTATGCAACACAAATACAATAACAAACCCTATATTTGCTACACATATGAGTGCAAATGTGGGTTGGGTTAATAGCTTATCCGGTAAGTTTTTTACTCCGGGAAAAATCAAATGGGCCATTAACTCCTTTCAGCCGTTCAAGGCTCCAGGCGGAGATGGAATCTTCCCAGCCCTTCTCCAAATGAGCTTGGATTTGATTACCCCTGCTCTTATTAAGAACTAGCTTAAATTTGGGTCACATACCACAGGCTTGGAGCCAAGTCAATGTGGTTTTTATCCCAAAGCTTGGCAATCGGCTTAGTGAACTCCCTAAGTCCTACCGACCTATCAGTCGTACATCATTTATTCTAAAAACTATGGAACGACTGATAGATCTTCATATCAGAGACTGGTTAACTGTAACCAGACCCCTTAACCCTTATCAATTTGCCTACCGAAAAGGCAAATCCACAGAGGGGGCACTGCATCTACTTGTTACCAAGGTTGAAGTACTTACCGCTCGAAAGAAATTGCGCTGTGCGCTTTTTTGGATATTGAGAGAGCGTTCGACAATACTGGGTACGACTCAATTGCTAGGGCAATAGCGCGTAGAGGTATTGATGATTCAATTAACCACTGGATTAGCTCCATGTTGGCTAGTAGACAGATTACATCGAAATTAGGTAATGAATCAGTCACGGTTACGGCAGTAAAGGGATGCCCACAAGGCGGTGTCCTGTCACCTTTGCTGTGTTCACACGTGATCGACGAGTTACTTGATGAGCTACATCTACTCGGTTATGACGCCATTGGTTATGCGGACGATTTGGTTATCATAATCTCTGGTGGGCATGAATGTACGATGTCTGGCAGCATGCCAGATTAATGGAAAATAATGATTTCGCACACATAAATCTAAGACAAACTAAAAGAAATTTGATTATTCACAGTCGAATAGTAAAAGTCGACTCTAGTGTTGACAATGTAATGCCTTTGAAACAATTTTGAAGGTGAGTAACCCATTATTTTTCTGTTGTGGTTATTTAAATATTTCTTTTTTTTCGGCGTTTTAGATATGTTATTAGGTTTGCCTATTACAAATGTTTAGCAATTTTTGATTGAATTATGTACAAATTTCTCGCAAGTTGAACATCATGCTGATCAGATATGTTACCATGCAGGAAATTAATAATTAAAATGTTACCGATGAACGATGGATATACGTTTCGGCATTCAAAAAAAAAAGAAATTATGCGTGTAATTGTTGATACAGTGGGGGGCCCAGTAATGGCCTTTAAATCTGTTTGATGTAATATAATACAGTATTTGTTTTGTTGAGGGAGGTAATTTTAAATTCTGTCTTACATATTTTTATACGATATAGATACACGAAAAATATGAACACAAAATTAGATTTCCATATTTTTTTGCTTCCAATCAAGAAATGTTGTTCAGTTTTTATTTTATTTTTTTTTTATGATTTTTAGATTAGATTTTCATATTTCAGTTTAAAAAAAAAAATTACCTTTCATATGTTTCGGAATATAAATTTTATTCACGGTGAAATATATAAATTTTATGTTTTATTAAGATGAAGTGAACATTGGATATTTATTACAGTCTGTATATACAATACAATATATACACAAGAATATATTTTGATTACATTGCATAGTCGAAATATATAGCTAATCCCTTCCAATCAACTTATCAATAAAAAAATCATGGATTCACTCAAATCAATAATACATAAACAGATAGTATACAAATAGGATCAGACCTGAACAAAGTCTAACACCCCATCATATTATACCACCCAAAAAAAAACCAAATCATCTAAAATCATTATCACACAGTAGCATCAACATTTTTTTTCTTTGTAGAATTTATTACATTTTACCAATCTTCATACCAATTATAGTCAAACGAATATAACAAAAAATAAAAATCTCTTATTTATATCATCTTAAAGATGACGATGATGATGCTTACGAGGTTACTATTCTGATATGTATACGTACAGCAATATACTCGTCGAGAAGGTTGTTTTTATTTTTTGGAAGAGTCATAAAACGATTTGTTGTGTTGTTGTTGTTGTACTGTGCTTTGGGGATTTTCATGATGATTAAATCATTGATTAGGCGGAGTTGATTGGAAAATTTTCTTGTTGATGTTTTTTTTTCTATCCTGAGATAATGACGCCAGTAATCAATCAATTAATGAGGAACAATGACCATAGATAATGTTTAGCAAAAAAGTAATAAAAGTCGAGATAGATACAATTAATGTGTTGTATAATTAATTATCACAAAATTTTTCTTTTTTGGGTGGAATTCGTTATTTTTTTTTATGTCCATGTAACAACTTCTATACACACGATGGACCATAAAGATTTACCACTTAGTTTCGTTTTTGTTGTTGAAAATAATGAAAATAAAAAATCGATCTACGTCAAAATGATACACTATACATAATTAAAATCAGCGGTAATTAAATGAGAAAAAATTTCGACCGATTGAATTAAAATTGACAGTGATTTATAATTGTATTAGCTATGTATATACCATCGGCAAGAAGACCCGATATGAATTTGATGGAGATGAATTATTATGTTAATGAATATTTAACATGCGAACAATAAATTTTCGGGGAGCTATAAAGACATGGGAAATGGACACGTAAACAACAATTGTGGGTGGAATTTTTGAAATTTTATATTCCATGAACAATATTTGTGTTCTCTGAAGTAGTAACTATCCGATTTATTTGATAAGTTTTTTTTTTTTTTTTAATTTCCGGATCATAAGTAATAAACAAGTTCTTGCTTTTGTAAGCAGGCTGCAAACAAACAAAATGCAAGCCATGTAATTTTTAATAACGCTATAACAGAAAATGTGTTTATACATAATAAGTATTCTGAGTTTGGTCATGAACTACTGTACGAGCGTCAAATGTGATTTAAAGAACAAAATGGCAATTGACAAATTTTATAATCGAAACAACGTAAGTAGTTTAGCTTGAGTATCTACGCTCCGGTGCGTAACGGACCAACAGTATACTTCCATTGGATTCGATCCCGAGCCCTTTCTTCGAATTGTTCTAGATAATCCGAAGAAGATAAGCTGTTCTCTACCCCGAGGAGCCATCATCAGAGTAGTGATTCTCATCATTATTATAAGATAGTAAGACATTACTTTGTGTGCTGTGCAAAGGAGAGCTATGCCATGATAGGTACCAGATTTAGAGCGATCTCTTTTTTAAAGATAGGGCACAAAGCAGCTGCTTTCCATTCATCTGGTATAACTTTTTTTTGCCCTAGTATTTGATTAAGGTTGAAAAGATAGTTCCACAAAATATCTTCTCAACCTCAGTTCCCTTGAGGTTCAATCAACTTCAATAGAACTGTAAATAAAATAAGGAAATAAAATAAAATAAAAATAAATAAACTTGTTGAATATTGAGTAAACCCGAGAAATGCTCCTTCGAAGTGTCGAGCACTGCATCGATGTTAACATGGGGTTTCCATCCTGGTCCCGACCTAAGTGTGTAGACAGTCGAGTGACTATTTTGAAGAAGCTACGTGAACTGTGCTCGTTGCTGAGTTGTTTTTTTTCTTAAGACTTCAACCTTTTATTATACATTTTTTTTCCGTCTACAAATCCGCTTCGCGGTTCTCCTAGCTAGGACCGCTTGGTTCTTGCGATTGTAAAATGCATCTTTATAGGCTAACATAATCGTTTACATAATCAGGACTGTGGTTGGTTTCTATAATGCTACTACCAACAAGATTCCGATATTGTGTTTTCCCATCTTCGTGTATCAAACCTTCACAGTTGAAACGTAAGTTTTCTTTTCTTGTGATCTCTGATTTGTACAAAAACTGCCATCCAAGCTTTTCTGTAACCAATTTCTGCCTATAAATTTGGCAGCAGACAGATAATATCTCATGTCGATCAAATTATCAAAATTAGTTAAGGATTTTTTATTATTTAAATTAATTTTTTTTGGTAAAGTTCTTTTTAATTAAGTCTTAGTTAAGTTTCAGTTAAGTTTAATTAAGTTTTTGTATTAGTTAAGGTTTAGTTAAGGTATTTTTGAATTTTAATTTTTCTTTTCTCCTAATTTAATTATTAGGTCTGAGAAACGAAGATGGGTATGTAGTGGTAATTTTTTCATCTTAAATTTATTTTTATATAAGCTGTCTTAAGGATCGCTGAGCTTCCCAAACCTTTACCCACACCGACTTCAGCTAGCGAGGCTGCTTGGAAACAAAGTTCAATGGCATTCTGTTTACTGGAGGCTAATCATTGGTTGGTCCCGTTACAGGTGACCCGAGACCTTCCCCTAGTAGTTAACACATGGTCAATTTGACTTCGGGACGTCTTTTGAAGGTATATTCATGTTTCCAAGTGGATATTTAATGAGGATATAATATACTAGCCACAATGAAGTCGTGCGCGATCGAAAAGAACATCATTTGTTCCTCATAATCAATCGCTCGACCGAGTCTGGAGGACGAACCAACATTTTCACATAAGTTAATCGTGCTCCGGTATGGATCATATCAGATCATCCAAATTATTGTGAAATGAGTCTTTATCTTTGTGATGGCTTTTTTTTCAGTGGCCGCATGAACACAAATGATTACACATACGATTATCAACTACATTAAAATACAAAACAGCACTTTTCCCCTGGGCCTCAAGTAGAAAACCAACACCAATATTGTTGAGGTCATCTGGACTGCAAAGCAAATACCCTTGAAACAATTTTCTGGTTTACAAACCATCAAATCTCCACTTTTTGGCCATTGAGTTTTTTGGAGAACAACGAGTTCCAAGCGGTACTCTTTCGTAGCCAAAATCTCGCCTGTACGAAGTGCTTTCTTACAAAGTTATGTTAAAAAGGTCGTGAAGAAAGAGCTTTTCCTGCTATTGGATTGCACGTCACGATGAAATAGCCTGGTATCGATGTTGGCCGGGTTTAATTTGCATGAGCAATCATGTTCTTAAGGCCCACTCGATATGCTCAACTTAACGTTTATGGACACTTTTCACGCAGAAGGAACATTTTGCGAGGATATTAATAATGATCCTAAACCATACGTGTTGCAGTCGAAGCTCTCATCTGACAAAATAAGAACTTACTGGAAGCGGATTCTATACCCAAATTTTTGTTCACAAAATTTTAATTTGTCTAAAAATCTGTCCTTAAATCTTTGCATGACCCGGTAAACAGCAGTCGTGAGAATTATTCTTGTATTCTTTCAGGTGTTCTAAAACCGAAATATTTAAAGAAGCCAAAACGTGTCTGGGCCGTCACTTTTCTAATGCCGTGAATGTGAAAAACAGCAACAAAGAAACAAATATAGTTGTATTACGTAGAATATTGAGCTTGATTATCTTCATTGTTAATTTTATTCGCTTAATGGGTTATATTTACTACTAGCTCATTTAAAACACAGCGGTTTGATCTTGACATTTGGCACAACTAAGTAGTTAGACAATTTTATAGTAACATTCCACTAAAATCCATTCTAACTAGAATTTTCTTAACCCATATAACAATCGATACACTAACAACCGTAAATTATCTTGAAAATCCAATGACCATCATTTTTCTTTTAAGACCAGTAATAATCGTAAAACGAACGAACAAATATTCGTAAATCAGAAGGCAAATCATCATCGTATAACGTCCTATGTCATAAAACCAACTATAGATAAACTATATGTGTCTAAAATCTAGACAACAAAATGTGTATCCGTATTTTTGTCTTTGGTACACACACGATGCCATTACATAAGACCAAAGCTACGAAAGAAAATTCTAAATACCTTTTTCGTTTTTTTTTTATTTTTTATTTCGTTTTGTTACCATTCCGATGTTGTTTTTCCTTCTTCGAACATAAATCTTTTTATTGACCTTGTTTTTCTTTTTGCCTCGTAATATACACCAAAGGTTGAGGATGTGCGGATGGGTGTGTATTGAGAGAGGTATATTCCTACATAGAAGTTTTTTTTTATTTTTTATTTATGTTTCATCTTGATCCAGTGGCATTGTGTTGTAAATAGTAATATTATAGTTAGTTGGGTTTTATATCCTTGTTCTTCTTGTTGTACGAGTATTTCGATAGTGTTTTTTAGCCGTTACAGTTTTTTCTTTTGTTTTTTTTTACAATTTTCGCAATAAAATAAAAAATACGAGATTACTAAACTTTATCTTGGGAAAATATTGATTTTTTTGAAATGTTTTTACCACTGGATATACAAACACATACACACACAGTCGAATCTATATAGAGAAATTGAAGAATAAAATTTTATTGGTTTGACTTCGATCGATTTGGATGATGTATTTTGAAAATATCTTTTTTTTTTATTTATTTTAAGTTATGCTTATTCACCATTTTATACAATAAAGCATAAAATAATAAGTTGAATGAGGATGAGATAGGAATTATGTTATGCGTGCGTATAAGTTATGATCGAAATTTAAATTAGTATATGCGATATGCGAATGGATATAAGTTTATACAGTGCTGGACACTGAAATCTGAACATTTTTCTTATACTCGAGCAATTGGGGTGGTGGTTAAAGATGCCGGGTTTGAATCGTAACGGATGTAAAACTGAACTTTGACTGCTTGATTCTGGAATTCTTTAATCTGAATCTAATTGCTATGCATTTGGTTATACAAAATTTAAACCGACAATGCCTGTAAAGTGGTTAAACAGGATTGATATAGAAGCTAAATCTATAAAGAACCAATAAAATTTGCAAGGAAGTTTTGCTTTAAAAAGCCAAAAGTTCTGAATTTATTAAGGTTCAAATTTAGAACCTGACGTTTATGCAAAGTTTTTGGTATGGTTCTACTAAATGCTTGCCAGATACAACTTGACCTGGATCTTATTCTAGAACAAGATACCAGTAGTTTATTTAAGTAGTAGCAACATTGCAGAAAAATTAGAAAATTTTTATAACATTTAAAACCTTTTGTAAACCACCATCCTCCATATGTTTTTAGTTCTGGCAAGCTATAAAAGGAATTAGGTTAGATCACAAATCGCATAAAACTATATTATATAAAACAAAAATGGAATTTTTAGAGAGATTATAGTGGAGGCGGAAGAGAAAAGCAGTTAGGCAAAACTAAGAATGGCAACTAGACCAATATTTACGAATACATATATACAGACACTGAACAAACCAAAGAAAATTAGTATAAATCCCAAACGTGTCTCCTAAACAAATATATGTGCAAACCTCCTTTTAATACAACAAACATAACAATATTTTCCTTTTTGCTACAGCGCACTATATGTATAAACATCGTGTCTAGTCCTTTATTATAATATAATATCTAAGTCATCGTTTTGGTTTCGAAACAAAAAAAAATATTAAAAATGGGAAAATACATAAAAGGAAATTGAAGAAAATTATAAAGATAAAAATAATAATAATAATAATTTTCAAACTATGTATCTATACGATGCTCAAAACAAGACACGATGAAAGCAAAGTTTTCTCATATATGAATTTGAGAAAAAAGCTTAGAGTAAAAAGCTTTTTTATTCAGTTTGTTCGAAAGCCAAAAAGTATAAATTTTATTTTTGTTTTAATTTAAAAAACAATTTTTTTTTTGTTTGTGAGTAAAGTTTTTAAAATGTATGTACATGTTGTCGGTTACCTTAAACTATTCAGTCTATATATTTATTACATATAGATAGTCGGTTGTGTTGATATTTCTCGGCAGTGCGGGTTACTTGAACTAAATTAATTTGACTTAAATATAGCTAACTTTTTTGATAGATAACTATATTTTCACAAATTAACTCAAGACCGATTTATAGCTAGCCAAAACTAGCCTAAAATCAGATGGACCAATTAAAACTTTTATCAACCAATAGGAAAGGCATATAAAAGGGAGTTTTCATCACTTGTTTTCGATCGGAAACGATGAACACTAACATTTTTGCATACCAATTTACAGGATGGTTGTTTAAAAGTTAACCGCAGACGAGTTAAAAGATGGTTTAGATGGTTTAGTGCTGTTACTTGTTTTATTAAATGACTGAAATTAATTATGGACGCGACGATGTCAGCAAAATGTCCGCCATTATTAGTCACACAAATGCAGTTTTTTATAAAAACGTTTAAATGTGGCTCAAGTGTACAAACATTTTATCTTTTAACCATTTAAGTATTTTTAGCTTTTGTTACGATAACGGTCGCCAATAACCGATAATATAATGCCAAGTTTTAATTCAAAAAAATATAAACCAATAATTCGTCCAGAATTCAATGAGAACCTTAAAGATTGCAAAAGCTAATATAGTTTGCTAAAATAATTTGAATGTTTTCTAAAACGAAATCCTTAAATCGAAATGAAAGTTCACTAGAATTATCAACAAAACATGCTCGCAGTTTTTTTTTTTTTTTTTGTTTCCTAACTCTGCAAACTGTTCTGGGGCCGAAGCTCTCCCAACTCTTTCGCAGTTAATTTTTAACATCCTACCTTACGCCGTCACCAGCCAAATTGAGGAAGCACGAATACAGGTTCGATTTTAAATCCATCTGCACATTACATTGCTCCAGCCAGCCTGCACTGACATGGACGATGGTTCAGCCCATGGATTCTGCACTCCAACAGGGGGTCATAGTTGTGTTCATCGTCATCACCGATCGAAATCAGGTGATGAAACATCTCTTTTGCAACCCTCCCCCGTTGGGATTCGAACCTGGTACCTCCCGTCCCAAACACCGCAGCTTTAACCACTGCGCCAATTGCTCGGTCTCTCAGTTCAGTGACAGTGAAATAAATTAAGAATAATCACAATTCAAAATATAAACCGAAAACAAGCATAATAAAATTTTTTTTGTACAACATATACTGGCTAATCATAAAAAAAAATAAAAAATAAAAAAAAAAACTATTGCCATAAAATCGACCATAAAATAAAAAGCTTAAAAGCTTCTTTATTCATAACAATTGACTAAATATACTAAGTGACATTTTCAGTAAAAACCTCATAAAAATTTCGTTAACATTTAATTACATTTAGAACCCAAAACACCAACATCATGAAGAAAATGGTTAAAAAATTCTAAGAATTATATACAAAGAATATCTTTTTTTTTCTTGTGGTCGTGCTTCTTCTACTGCAACAATGAGCTGGGATAGCAAGAGCACGCAACAATTGAAAAACATGGAAAATAATGTTAAAATTATTAACATTATTAGTGTTACTTTTATTGTTATTGTTATCATTTCTTCGTTTTTTAACCATTTCCAGTTTAAAAATAACGACATTGTTAATTTTTTTCTTCGTATTTTTGACTGCGCGTCTTTCAAAATAAGAAGAGTATGTTAGGCGGTTATTAACACTAAATATTTTTCAACATGACTTGTTCGTTTTGATGTCCTGCGGCGATATAATTTAATGTTATTAAATAGGATGTTATAGGTCTATGTTGACCAAAATTATTAATTTTAATCCATTGATGATAGACACTGTCATTTGTAATTTGGAGTTTTACGATTATAATGAAGAGTGATACTATAAATAACCTTCCTACCATGTTTATGATTTTGGATATTTTAGCACGTATTTTGCCACTTTTTGGACAACTATACTTTTCTTTTGAGTACAACAATTGAGAAAACCTTTGTGAGATTTATTTATTATTTAAAAAAAAAAAGTTTTTACAGGCCAATATGTCCAATATTTGTTATCAATAAACTGGCTTCATCAGTCGATACCGAGCAAGCTTTTCGTGTTGTTTAAGACAAACCAAAGAAGAGGAATCAGGAGCGATCGTTTTCGGTCGTCATCATTAGCATGTCTTTTCTCTAGAATTTCATCAGCAATCTCTTATACTCGTCTATCAGGACCCAACTCTCATACCTATTGCACCCAGACCTGACCAACACCTTGTACTACTTCAGCTTGTCCACTTTTACAAGATATTTGGAATTTCGCAGTGGATCTAGTTAATACATATGTGTAGCGTCAAGAAGTTCTTTTATATCCTCTCCCACACAATCAGCATAAGTGACAATAGATCCGATGTAACGCAAACTCGTCAATTCTTTAGTCAGCACTACGAAAATTTATTGTTTTGGTCTTTAAAATTAGTAATTAAATATTTCGTGTAAGACTCCTTGATTTTAATAACAACGGAAGCTAAGAATCATACAAGTAGATCCACTAATCACTAAACACCTTTGCCATTCCGTCCATTCACAAAGATATCATCTGCATATGCTAGGACCTGGTTGAACTGACGGTACTATAGGTTAAGCTGAGGTGTTTCGCTTTCACGAAAGATAAATTATAACATACAAGAGTATCGTGGTCATGGCATATCCTTACAGTACGCCAGATCTAATTCATCGAGAGAAAAACATTGTTGAACTAACAATTAAAATTGTAAATTCAACAATTTATGTCATTGATTTTCATTGATTTTATGCACGCATCATAAATGCATACATCCCGGTGTTAGTCATTCAATAAAAAATTCAGAGCTTGACACTGCGGAAAGTGGCATGTGTAACGTCGTTGACAATTCTCAATTGCTGTAAAGACGTTTGGCCTGGCACATTTTGGTGGTTCTCCCAGCAATGATCACATTGTTGTTTAGTGCAATTGAGAACTATATTCGTGCTTCTATGTAAGGTTTGTTTTGTTTCAGCAGCAAGATGGCACCCTCCATCAAACCAATCATTATTAGGTTTATATTTATACCGGGTACCGGTCGAAATTGGATATTTTACAACTGAATTTGACGAAACAGGATAATTCAAAACTGGATATTTTAAAACGAGATAAGGTACAAAACGAGATATGGTACAAAACTGAATTAGAAATATCCGTTTACAAAACGAGATATGGTACAAAATTGGATATTTCAAAACAGGATATTTCGACATGTGATTTAAACTTAAAATGATTAAAATGATTAAAATCGGTTAAGAACTCGCCGAGTTCCTTCCTAACTGGACCTATTCCAGAACTTTCCTAAAAAATCATTTTAAATTTAAATCACATGTCGAAATATCTTATTTTGAAATATCCAGTGTTGTACCATAACTCGTTTTGTACCTTATCTCGTTTTGAAATATCCAGTTTTGTACCATATCTCGTTTTGTACCTTATCTCGTATTGAAATATCCAATTTAGAAATATCCAGTTTTGTACCTTATCTCGTTTTGTCAAATCTTATTTTGAAATATCCAGTTTTAAAATGTCCAGTTCTGAGCGGTTCCCATTTTTACCATACCTAGAGTCGCTTAGGCGGAATAGACAACTAAGGTTTTCAATACCTCCCATATAGCAGGAGAGAGATTGCGTTCCATAAAGCTACTGCGGTATCGATATTGGGTAATTTCGATATTGTGTTCCCTCATCTTTGTTTATCAGACATTGACTAATGAATTGAAACATAAGCTTCGATTTCCCGTGATCCTTGACTTATACAAACAATTCCATCTGAGCTTTACATTGATGATCCACTTTAGCAGCCGACCGATCTTACATCTTAGATGACCCGAAACCTTCCGTTTACGCCGGTATGTCCATGCTTCGAAGTGGATATTTTTATGAAGAAAGATCGACGCGCTCGCAAAGTACATCATCCTTTGCCGACTATCACTCGCTAGTTCGAGTGAGTATGAACCTATTTTTTCACATACCTACATCTAATTTTTCCCAGGTTAATTCAGTTGATTTGTAATGTTTAATAAATTTTTTTATAATTTAATTTATATTAATTTTAAAGTTCTGTGTCAAATAAAGTGTATAAAAATTAGATTTTCGGGAATTACATGACGCATTCATAAAACGGTTAATTCAATTGATTTGTAATGTTTAATCAATTTTTTAAAATCTAATGTGCATTAATTTTAAAGTTTTTTGTCAAATAAAGTACTTAATAAATTTTAGCAGCATGAAGCTGGAATAATAAATTTCTAATTTACATGTGAAAACTGTTGTCATCTGTTACAGCCTACGGCCTCGTTTTTGGCCGTACATTCTAATCAATCAATCATCAATCAATCAATACCTACATCTAATTTTTGCCAGCTCTAGAATTAAAGTCATCAATCACTATTCTGACATCGTGCTCAGGTATGGATGCCATCAGATAAGCCAAATTGAGATCACAGACCTCACATAAATTATGTCAGATAAAGTTCATGGAGATATAAATAGAAAATTTCAATCCCCGTAAAGAGGTATATCCAATGAAGAATTCACTTTGGAAAAATTTGAAGAACTATCTTATGGAGTTACCTAATGAAAGGATTCAGTTTATCATTAACGGGATCGCTCAGTGATAGCCACGGACTAAAAAATAAAAATAAAATTACGACTTGCAGACCGAATTGTGAATCAACAAGCATTCATTGGGGTGGTCACGTACAAAATGCGCACACAATTCATTATAACTGGTTAAGAAGATCTCGTAAGAATTGCAATATTCCCAGTTCTAAGTAAATAATTGGTTCTGTCTTCAATAATAATATACTATAACTAAGTATCTTAGTCTGTTATTTTCAGAAAATGTTTAAAAGACAGGTGAGAACCACTCATTGGTTGTCTATAGAACAAGTCAAAACGCAAATTTAAAACACTTGTTTATCATATTATGTTGTGAACACTGAACTCATTAATTGCGTGTGCGACAAAATGGATCATGATATTGTTCACCGTCGAAAACTTTTGCATTGGCAATACCTTATGCCACATACCATTCCACACAATTAATATCATTAAATTGACAATAAAAAAAAATACTTAAATTTTTTTGCCAAGTAGAGCATTAAAAAAATTCCTGAGAATCATGAACGTATAATAATAAAATATCCGTATACAGATAAGCAAGGTGTGTTATGTACCAATGGCGCACATAAAACACCAGAAGCCCATAAACGATGAGAAAATTATGTTATGACACTTTTTTCATATAACTGTGTGTGTGTATTTGTTTTGAGGGTGAAAATTATATTTAACATTTTCTCATTCAGTTGTTTCTTTTATTTGCGCTAACTTTTCTTTTCATTTTCCGGGTTTTATTTATGTTTTTGATATTTTTTTTTTTTTTTTTTTTTTTGTTGCTCGTCGTAAATTATGTTTGTGGATGAACAAGGTGGTGATCAATACATCAGTACCGTATCTATTTATTTAGATGGAGTTTATGGCATCAAATATTATCCGGATACATATATAATCCGATGTTAATTCCAAAACACAGAATGCTAACAAGATTTAAAAAGCGGATTAAAATCGAACAAAAAAATACATTAAATCGCTTAGTCATTCTCATTTTCCATAACACCCTCTAGTCTAAACCAAATTTTCCACGAAAAAATATGTCTTTATTTCAATGTAAAATATTCTGGAAAATTGTAATTTCGTCGACTTCTTCATCTCCATAATATTATGTATGTATGTATTTGAGGTTTTTGTATGTTATTTATTTTTATGTGTGTGGTAAATGCTTTGAGGGTTTTTACGGAAAATTATGAAAAGTAACAGCTAAAGTGAAAAATTGTTAAATTTTATTTTTGGTACAGTATTGCTGTACCTGTGTAATTTCCAAATGTATTATATACGTATGTAAGGATGTAGCAGATACACAATGTCTGGATACGTATATGTAGTTGAGGGTGGATTGCCATGGATAATATAATACATAATGTGGATTTAACAATGAATGTGTTACAATGATTTTTGACACAGTCACACACACACACACCTACACATCGTGTTTCCACTTGGTGTTATGTTTTTTTTTCGTTTTGCACTGGATTTAAATGTTTATGGAAATTTGTTCAAAAAAAAGTGTGGTTGACAGTTACTTATGTTAAGTTATTTAATTTTTTATTTTTTTGGTTGGTGGTGCTTACTTTAGGAAAACATGAATAAAACAAGAAGGTAGAAAGTGATAAGTGAACATTAAGGCAATATGTGGTTGAATTGAAAAAACGAGATTTGTTTTGATTTTAATTATATTTAATTTATTTATAATTGTGGAAAAGAACGTGGTAAATTTAGGATAGTTAATGTTTTCAAAAAATTTTAAGTTTTAAGGGTAAGGGCGTTCCTATTTAAAGATTACACCTTTAATTGAATATTTTTATAAAATATTCGTTAGCATGTAACATATTTATTAATGGTGCAACTAATAAAGTTGAAGTGGGCGAAAAATACGTTAGTAAACAATTATAGGATGGATTACTTGTAGGACTTTATTTAGCAATCCACCAACGATCGATACACCAAATAAAAGGCTTTAATACCAGCCCAAGGATTTCGAATATGATCCTTATTCCAGAAGATAATGGAAATACATCGTACATATCGAATATACCCAATACACAAAAACCATCACCTATATACGGAACGAAATTTAGTTTGACCCTGAAATTACATAAAAATTGAAAAAGACCTTTCGAGACAGAATATCATTGTGCAGAATATACCGAGACACCAAAGCCCTAAATCATAATAAATGTGGTTCACAACGACATATTTACGTCGCTTTAGTTCAAAGCAAATTAAATCTTTAAAATAATGGCAGCTGTACAAGTTTCCCCTATAAGAAAATCAATACACTTATATTTTTAGCATTAACAATATTTTCCTGATTTGCCTATAGAAACTGACCTAAATTAACAACAACAAAAAATCAAAATTTATTATTTTTTTTTTTATTTATTTGCTCAACGAACAAAAAATCGGACAGTTTTTAGTCAGAATAAAAAAAAATTAAATTAAAAAAAGTTTTTAATTAACATTTCCAGGGCTAGTACAGCACAAAAAAAATCAAAAGAAAAACGAAAACGCTATATATACACTAAAAAGTTATTCTGTCGTGGGAGGTCTATACATTGCAAACGATAAATTAAAATTAACGATTCGCTGCCATTTAAGGTGCCCTTTTTTGCTCCGGGCCAAGTCGAGTAATAAATTTTCCCATACATACAAAATAAATAAATTTGACAATTCAATTCGAAACTTATTTATATAAAAAACGTTTTTTTCCCGCCTATTTTCCATCTTACGCATATATATACACCAAGCGCACTGAATAAAATATACATTTATGTGCGTGTCCTTTTATTCTACATAATATCGTATATATAATACATAATACATAATATATGAATATAAAAAAATAAAAAAATCTGATTCCTTGAATACAATGAATATAAAAGACTAATAAATTTGTTAAGGAAATATAGCAGCAACAACGACCACCGGAAAAGGACTTTTAAATATGGTGTTAGAAGAAAAATCTAAAATTGGGAAATATTATTTGTGATGTAATGGTTTAGTGTGTACTATACTATCAAACGAAGAGCAAATAATAAGAACGGATTGATATAGGTCCTATATGTATAATTTGATATTCCGCTGTAATTGATAGCCTTCTAAATATGGCTTCAAACTTTTACCGTCACAAATCCAATATACATGT
The DNA here is from genome assembly GCA_963556175.1 of Tipula confusa. Lineage (NCBI taxonomy): Eukaryota > Metazoa > Arthropoda > Insecta > Diptera > Tipulidae > Tipula > Tipula confusa. The sequence continues at coordinate 61,750,535 of OY744475.1, read as the reverse complement.
ATCGTATATAGATATGTTCAGCATATAGAACAGTGAACATCTTGAAAATAAATATTACACACATTAAGAAAATAACATACCGAATTTATTTTAAAATTTACAAACTTTTCACAACTTTTACGTCCACGAAAGCTTTCCAATCAACTATAAAACAAGTTTTTTCTTGTTTTTTTTTTTTTGCTTTTTGGGTGTACAAGCTTAAATAACAACATTCTCTCGCATTTCAATTTGAAACAAATCAAAATAATCTTATTTCTAAATCAAAATTGATTCAATTTTGTTAGAATTTTTTTTTAAATTTTCTACCTTTTTTGTGTTCGTTCAAAAGTTTTGTAAATCGATGCTTTATTAAAATGTATGTACATATATACATACATAACATCATTCTTAAAAAACTATATAACGTCGAGCAGCTTCAAGAATGGAAGCACAACATAAAGTTGTAATAACAATAAACCATTTTGGGTCTGACTTTTTTTCTTTTTTTTTTTTATACATAGTCGTAATACCCTGGTTTTATGTTTAAAAGTATTGCACTCAATTTACCAAACATCGTGTCTGTATGTTAGGAAAACTTGCCGAAAAAAATTCGACAAAATTTTCATTGAGTTTAGATTGTATAGTGCCACAACCAAGTATATAGGTTGTGTCACAAAATATTATTTCATGACTTGCAAATATCATAATATGTGCTATTCATACTTGTAAAATATTTAGCGTCGACTTTTATATAATGTCGCGTATATATGTACTCTTATAAAGCCTTTTTCAAACATCAAATTATTATTGTTAGATTAGATGTTTAAATTATTCAAATCGCATATTATTAGCATTTGTTTTATATCGTTATCTCCATTATACTCAGAAACGGTATGTATATATATATATATATATATATATATATATATATATATATATATATATATATATATATATATATATATATATATATATATACATATATATATATATATATATATATATATATATATATATATATATATATATATATATATATATATATATATATATATATAAATGAAAACAAAAAAAATCAATTTTCTCCACATTTTCTCAAACTCTTATTGACTCTTTGGTAAGGAAATAAAGCAATTTAAAATGTAAATCATTTAATTTTTCTCTGTAGGCTTATCCATATTCTTTAGATACATATTTTTGTTTCCTCTTTGTGTATAATGTTGGGCACCCAAAAATAGATTTACCATATTATGAAATGAAAACAGACAACCACCCAATATGGAAAAACATACATTTTACCAGCAACCAAACAAAAATTTGCATAAATATATACGTACGTACATATACATATTATGCTTATATATACATATAAGGTTTTGTATCCAACACTGTGAGAATGGTGAGTGGATGGTTCACAGAAAACAAAGAAAAACCCCGAGAAACAAAAACAAAAACAAAATTAAATACGAGATGGTGTTGCAATTTTACCAATTTATTTTACATTTTTTCTCTCGACCATTTCTCATTTCTTGGACCCATATTTCGTTCGTAATATTATATTGGCTTAACATTTAATGAGTTGGAAACTAAAACACAGAATTTCGCATGAATATTTTTTAGGGTTGATTATCATAAGACAATTACATTTTATTTTATTGGTGTTGTGACCCGGATTGTATAAAGTGAGGCTTGTAAATATTTTGTCAGTTGTAAAAGTTTTCTGGCAAGATTATTTAAAACGAAACGCACAATTGATGGGGCGATTAATTTTTCCTAGAATTTATCTAGGATATACACACAATTCTTGACAATTTTGACAAAATTCCATCCGTAGGAAATATGTTTTCAGAGCAACAAATCAAGTCATAAAAGTGGGCGTTTGATTATTTCTTCAAAGCAAAACGATATAGATAAACAAATCTTGGTTTTTTAGTAGGCAACTCACTATTTCGTTTAGAGAACAAATATAGCAAGATTTTGCAACCTTCAAAAAATGAAACTTCCAAATTATCAGGAGCAATTGCAAATCACAATTATATGTTTATGCGCATCACAGAAATTAATGGACATTATAGGATTAGATAAAAAGTGATAAAAGTGTGAGTGCTTAAAATACGACTAAAGTTACTTCACGAGTAATTCGAGAAACAACTGAACAATTTTACTGTCACATAAATTTTTTTGTATATAATAGACATATATTAGACCAAGATTATATTAAACATGCGGTAAATATGGGATAAAAACATGAAAAATATTTACTAAAATCCACAAAACGGTATTGGATGACCTTCGAGTAAAGGCAGACATCAAAGGCATTTCGAAAAATGCTGTACATAGCCTATTGATTGATAATTCGACCATGAAAAAACTATGCGCAAGATGGATGTTGCGATTATACAATCGAGCGTTTGGCGAGTTTTTTGAAAGAATTAAAAAATAGTATTGTCCTCATTCTGGGACGCATAATTTAGGAGCTACAGCCGTAATTAAAAATAGTAAAGAAAATTATTAATACTATTAATGTATTAATGTGATGGGATGCGCTTTAATAGGGTAGAAGTTGACCATCTATAGCCAAAACTTCCGTGAACGTTATTCAAACTTTACAACTATGTCAAGACCACCAAATGTGTCTAGTATACCTCCACGTGATAACACCCGGGCAACGTTTTTAAACTTCAGCTAAACATTAGAGGCGAGTAGATTACACTATAAATATACAATATGCAATGAGTAAAGCAGAAGGAGTAAATATCCCAGCTGGTAGACAAATGGAAATATTGGGAAATTCCGTGAACGTTATTCCAACTTTGCAACTATGTAAAGACCACCAAATGTGTCTAGTATACCTCCACGTGGTAACACCCGGGCAACGTTTTTAAACTTCAGCTAAATATTAGAGGCGAGTAGATTACACTATAAATATACAATATGCAACGAGTAAAGCAGAAGGAGTAAATATCCTAGCTGGTAGACCAATGGAAATATTGGGAAATTCCGTGAACGTTATTCCAACTTTGCAACTATGTAAAGACCACCAAATATGTCTAGTATATCTCCACGTGGTAAAACCCGGGCAACGTTTTTAAACTTCAGCTAAATATTAGAGACGAGTAGATTACACTATAAATATACAATATGCAATGAGTAAAGCAGAAGGAGTAAATATCCCAGCTGGTAGACCAATGGAAATTGATTGATTGATTGATTGATTTTGAATGTACTGCCAAGCATTAAGCAGGATATCCCGGAAAGCGCCGGGCCCACAGTACACCCGGTTTTACATATGGAAGGATACTAGTTAAATTATTGAGATCGACCCGGTTACAGACACCTTGGCGGCCAATAGTTAGTAAATTTTTGTGGGTTAGGGAAAGGAAAAGTATGTTAGTTATGACTTAATTGGTCCGATTTCCCGGTATCCAATATTCAAACTACTGTTAGTGTAAGACAATCACATTTTTGTTGTACTGCTCTGCATTCTGCCATCTCTTATCAGCCACTCCAGTGTGCCACCATTCATCTGTAATCTGCAGAGGTTCCTGAAAACAAAATGTATTAATGAATTAATTGCTCTTAGCCATAGGCTGTAAGAAATAGAATTAATTTCAATCTGAAATTATAATTTAATTAATAATAACATTATAAAATTTTAATTCTACAATCTATATGCTGTAATAAATTGGATTAGTTTCCCTTGAAATTCGTTCCGTTGCGTTGTTGCTAAAAATTAGGTGTTAATTTAGTACCGTACTATAGTGGTAATATAAACCATAATATAATAGTACAAAGATATGAAATAATATAACATACAATAATATAACTATATAAACACCAAAATTCAAATCTGAAACATAAGAATATACAGAATATAAAAATATAAAATATAAAGATATCGAAATTAATTAAATAACATCGGCATTTGTACGCAAATTAAATGCATAATAAAACTTCATTTTATTAAATAAAATTGATCTTTCAACATATGAATTTTAATTTAAACACTAAAAGAGACCACTCAAATATTACGCACAGAGAAAACCACTCTACAATCCAACAAAACTAAAAGAACCTAAGAATTACAAATTTTAACTTAGAAACTAATAAATTTAGAGTAAATATTTTATCTATTTAATATATATTTATTTGTATATAGATTAGAAAAATGTTTGCAAACTACATTTTCCTAATTAATTTGTTGCACTGCCCAAAAATTCTACAAATAGAATTTTATTAAAATAATTAAACAACTGAATTTGATCAAATCCACCGTTTTTTAGCAATTACAAAATGTACTTGCCCCCAGCTGGTAGACCAATGGAAATATTGGGAAATTCACTTTCATTTGAGATCTGACTCTAAGGATTTTGGCGAGGACCAATCATTACATACACAAACAAGAATTTGGAAATAATAAGCAGCCCGTTCCAAAGGCTAAGGAGGGTAACTAGATCTCATGAAGAAACTTTTAATTTTTCATTTGGAAATCTTAACATGGAGTAATTCCAAAATAATATGGGCACAACTGAAGCACCACAATAAGCAGATATAACAACCTTATATAATTAAAGCGAAACATCTATTCTTGAAAGTAGTGCTTCAGGAAAAGAGCGAATGTTATACATACTGATGAGAAAAATCAGCAAACCATTATTATTCTCAATTCACAATAAAAAATTGACGAACTAAAAAAAATGATGCAGTTAAAGCTGCATAAAACCCAAGCTAAGCCATCGATGAAACTGAACCAGATTACTAAATTTAATGTCACCAATGGTAAATGTCAGACCGAATCACCAATAATACAGAACTAAAACACCAATTATAATGTCAATAAAAACGTTGAATACCAAACTGATAAGGAAAACTTAGCTAAAGAAACAGAACGGATCCATGATAAGTCTCGGAAAAATAAAAAGATAAGGTTAAATAAACCACAAACATTGGATCAAAATACTCAGCCTGAAAAGGTTGAGACAAACGTCAAAAATATCTCCCCACCACTTTAGAAAGACTAAACTAATTTCGCAATGCAAAAGATGTCAAGCATATAGACAAACGCAAAAATATTGTGGCAAACTGCTAAGGAATGTTAAATGTGCCAGACACCACCTAACTGGAAAATGCGACGATCAGCAAGTTCATCTAAAGTGTGTACACTATAGACAAAGTCATCCTGCTAATTTTCGAGAGTGTATTGTTCCAAAGAAAATCACAAAAATTTAAAATTCAAAGGATGAATAAAACTCAAATATATGGTCGGACAAATCGATACGAGAGGCAAACAAAACAAGACAATAGGCAACCATATGGCCGCCAACTAAGAACTGAAGATATGACATATGCCGAAGCAACGAGAGGCGTAGTCAATAAACCCCAGCAAAAATCGATAGATGTCAAATATTACAAGATATTCTCATGAAATTAACAAAATGTGATGAGAGCTACAAAAATTGGAAGCTAAACCCAAATCGATAAAAATCATGTAATGGAATGCTTTGCTCCGGCATCAATAAGAACTACAAGCAGTCGTCGACATTGAAAATATAGATGTGTGTCTTACTTCATCCAAATAATTCAGCCAGAGGAAGAAATGCAGTCATCATAATAAAAAATATCCAATATTTTGAAGAAGCAAAGTATGAAAAAGAACAAATTCAGGCCACAGTGGTTTATATAAAATCTAACAACTTTCCTATTGTTGTGGCCGGATTGTAATGTCCATCAAGACATTCTATTAAAAACAAACAATACTTAGGGTTCTTCAAGCGTCTGAGAAAAAGGTTCATAAACAATCTCACTCAGCAATTAACAAAAGAAATTCAGAAATTAAAAAATGAGTCAGTTAATTCCTACTTAAGTAAGTTGACGTATGACAATTATACGGATTATTCGCTCTGGAAAGCAACTAAAACTCAGAAAAGGCCAATAATGCCGATTCATCCTATCAGGAAAATAAATGAAACACGGGCAAGGAAAAACAAAGAAAAACCTGAAGGATTTGCTAATCATCTTGAAAATATATTTCAACCTCATGAATGTGAATTATGAGAAACATTGGATGAAAACATAATACAAATTTTCGAAGATGCCACATCTACATCGCCTACTGAAGTAACAAACGAAATTAAAAACAATTTAAATTTAAAGAAAACACCAGGGTTTGACCAGATTACCGGAGAAAAATAAAATAGATCACGAGAAAGGCTACGGTAAAGTTAACTAATAAAATCCAAAACCGTGGAAATTGGCTGAGGTTATCACGATTTTCAAACTTGGAAAAACGCCACATCTAATAACATCATATAGACCTATATCATTGCTGCCGATAATGTATAAACTCTTTGAAAAGTAACCATTAGAAAGACGCAAACTAATAATTGACAAAAATAACCTAATTCCGAATCACCAATTTGGTTTTCGCATTGAGCACTCATCAAGTTCATAGAATAACCAATATTATTGAACAGACTTTAGAATAGAAAGAAGTTTGTTCCGCAGAATTCCTTGAAGGAGCGCAGACCTTTTTACAAGGTTAGCTATATCAAACAATACAGCATAATACTGGAATCATATATAAAGGAAAGATATTTCAGGCTTAAGCAAAAAGATGAATATTCTGAGCATAAAATATCGGATCAAATATATATAGCACTTTTTTTTAGAAATGAAATCTCTTAGAACTTTGTCCATATTAAAAACAGCAAATCTCAAGCGAAACGATAATTAAATGGAGGCCGCCTTGGAAATTTGTTTGCAAACTAACGAAAGAAAAGGTATATTGAGAGCCAAACTTCTTCAGCTATAAAATAAACAAGACCAATTTCTGAAATCATATACATTGAAGCAATGGCAAACCCCCTTGTTGCACACAAAATGAGAGGAAGCTGAACAAAGCCTACCTAATTTTTAACAGCTTATGTAACAGTATACAGTCGGTAAAACGGTAAAAAACATTTTTTTATTACTAAGTGGAAGATTTAAAAAATCCAAAATACAAGTGCTAGTACTTTAAAAAGATGATGGGAACTGGGAAGGAAGTCTAAAAAAGGAGGCTTATCTATTTGCAATACTTTTACCGAAAATTGTCATTTGATGAATTTTAAAAATAAGGTTCTAAGTTTCGTTAATTATCTATGGTGCTCAAGAAATAAGGACCTTTATTGGGAGCTACGGGTGGAAAACATAACAAATAAAAAATATATGCCACAAAATCTTCAGCAACAAAGCAACATATTTGCAAATTGATAGATTATCTGGTCGTTGGTAGAAGACCTTAAAGAATGAGAAAGCTATAAACTTGGACAATCTTTTAAATTCGTTCAACCGAATTATGCGCTTAACTATTTGGTAGTCTACTTACATTTGTAACATTTTTCTTCAGTATTCATGTACCGGTCTCGAATCTTAATAAAGGTGCAAAAAACGTATCCATCATCTAGTTATGATCAAGGTATTGGTCATAAAACGGTTAATTCAATTGGTTTGTAATGTTAAATCAATTTTTTTAAAATCTAATTTGTATTAATTTAAAAGTTTTGTGTCAAACAAAATGTAAATAAATTAAATTTTCGTCGATTACATTATGACGTATTGGTCATAAAACAGTTAATTCAATTGATTTGTTTTGTTTAATCAAATTCTATAAAATCTAATATATATTATCATCTTTATAATTTTATATTTTAATTATGTAATAAATTAATTAATTGTAAATTTCAGGGAAAAACTAATCCAAATTACTACAGCCTACGGCTTGCAGAAATTATATTATTAGATTATTATGTTTTTATATTATGAATTAGTTATTTTATAGTTACAGATGAAAATTAATTCAATTTATTACAGCCTACAGCTTTGAGAAATTAGCCCAATAACCAGATTTTTTTCCAGAGAAGCATTGCAGATTACAGTTGAATGGTGGCATACTGGAGATGCTGAGAAGAGATGACAGAATGCAGAGCAGTTCATTACCACAGTGATTGTTTTATGCTAACAGTAGTTTGAATATTGGCTACGAGAAACCGAACCTATTCTGTCATTACTGACATACCTTCCTTTCCCTATCCCATAAAACATTTACTAACTATTGGTCGCCAAGGTGTCTGGAATCGGGTCGATCTCAATAATTTAACTAGTATCCTGCTCTTCCAAGTATAAGTAAAAACTTGTGTACGGTGGGCACGGCCAACTTTGGGAGATCCTGCTTAATGCTTAGCCGTACATTCTAAATCAATCAATCAATCTAATATCATCTAGTTATGATCAAGGTGACAACGACTATAATTTTTTGTAAGAATGAGGTGGAATAAACTATCTTTTACAGCAGTAATGTTACAGGAAAAGGAATTTATATTGGCACGTTTAAAATATTTTCGTCTTTTCAACTTTAAAATGTAAATCAATTTCAACTTATTTCAGTTACAATTTAACTGCCATCAATAAGGTTCCGGGTCTATTTAACTTACCGAAATATTTGTAATTTATTTAATGTAATGCGCTTAAATTTGTTGGTATAAAGACTGATTTGAACCAGTATGAGCCAATGTTCAAGCAAACATAATATTGATTTGTTTGAAAAAACTGGTTTATTCTGACTTAATATTTTGACGAAAAACATACAGAATGAAAATATGGTGGCAGAATGTAAAGAAGGTAAACAACTACTAAATAATAGAAATTTTAACTAGAATTTGTAATCGATAATTTTATAAATTTGTTTCTTTCTGTGCTCGAAATTTTCCAATCGTATACCTACTTTAAGCTAGTTACATAAAGGTTCCAACTATACATTAAAACTTTCCAAAATATTTTTCTTTGGCCGTCCCAAATAAAAACATTATTCACACCAAGCTAGACAGAGATAATTTGGGAGAGTAGCTCGTAAATTGGGCAATTAAATCGTAGATAATCAAATAGTTTGTTAGAACTCCATTCAGAACAAATAGTAATTGCACATCCTGTTCGTATTCTGTATATTTGCAAAAGTAATATAAACATTAAAACTAACTACCTTAAAATATTTTTTTCATTGAACCACAAACTGTTTATTGGCATAAATCTATTTTATTTATGTGTATCATTAATAGTAAAAAACTAATTAAAAAAATATTTTAGTATAGCACACATTTCCTGCACTCCAACTTATTTATTTTTCACACTCTGATTTTAATTAGTGCCTAAAAAATGTTGTATACGAACCAAAATATATAGTCAGGACACGCGAGACATATTAACCAAAAAGCTACCATATTGCGTATATGGTTGCGACTTTCGTTTATTTACTTATAACAAGAACGTACGAAAACGATTCTAGTAGCTAAACTTGAATCCTTTTTAAAATCCAATTAAAAAATAAAATTAAACAACACCAAAAAAATAATTTTAACTACTTACCTAGTTTTTCCGGTAATAATTATATTTTGCCCACTTTATAGTTTTTTTTTTTTTTTAATTATTAGCACACACTAAAGATATATAAATAAACAACAACACTTGAAAGCACGAGAGATGACACTTTTTACGTGTTTTCATGAGCACAACACAAAAGAATTTTGTTTTGCTGATTACGTATGTTGTATACAGTCGCAGCTGTAGTAGTATTCATATAGTATACGTAGCAATATTAGTATAGTAGTAGTAGTAGAAGCACAAAATAACGGCTATTCACGGCGCTTTATTTTATCCACTCTGTAACGAAACGCAAAAAAAATAAAAATATAAGTCGAGATATCATATTATTTTCTTTGTAAAATATTAAAGAGCTTTTTACTGTATTTTTGTTGTTGTGTTCATCTATTTTTGTTTTAATCTTAAGCTAACTGGAACAATGACAAAACGAATTATAACAAGCAAGCTTTTTCATGCTGAATAGATGATGATGAAAAATAAATTTTATGGAAAAATGTATTTAAAAAATTTGTAATGTACGAAAAAAAAGCTCGTAGAAATGTTATTAAAAAACCGATGACAGAAAAAAAGTTCAAGAAATTTTAAATTATCTTTGCTTTTTCGTTTTCGGTTTTGTTTTATAACAATGAAAATGTTTTAAATGTTTTTTTCGTTTTATAGTAATCCCACGAACTTAATAAACCGCCTATAGCATTCTAGAGGCCAATCAAATTGGTTATACATATACGCATACAAACAACGAATAAAGTTTTAAAAACTTTTATTTTATAAAACTATTTTCTCAAATATTTATTTAGTTTTATTTGTTTGAAATAAAAAAAAAATTCCTACATTCTCTAGAGCTTTTATTTCTTCTCAATATCCTTTTTATTATACACAACATTATACAATTCCATTGTGAATTCTATTATTTTGTGTTATATGAAAAACCCTTCAAATATATTTTTTACTAGTATAGTGAACTCATTCTGAATCACTTTGTGTTGTAATAAAATAAGACTGGGATCATGCAAACAGAATTTACGTATTATGATATGCAGAAAAAAAGAGCACAATTTTTGAATGTCAAATTAAATATTACTGTTGTAAAAAGGCTTAAGGAACCTTAAAGGTTAATTTCTGTAAAAAAAACATGTTTAACATTTACAAATGATTTTTGTAGCAGACGACATATATTTTTGAGCGGACTATCTAATTTAGTTCCATAAGTATATAAATAAAGCAAGCAAAAGTTATTGAAACTATTAAGCTTTTATTGACCACGATAAATCCAATGGTTAAAAATACATATTGCATTAACTTTTTGCATAATTTTGTCATTGGATATTTTCAATACTGTGGAAGGTTAATCTAGTATGCTTGTTTCCGATCATATTTGAGTACGCGTAGAAGAAGTGCTTTTTATCCATTTATATAATTGGTAGCTCCCTGTATTTTCTTGAAGAATAATAAAGTTAGTATACAAGCTTTGATGGTTGATAGTGTGTACCATGCTCAAAAATAAAACGCAATTTATATATATATATATATATATATATATATATATATATATATATATATATATATATATATATATATATATATATATATATATATATATATATATATATATATATATATATATATATATATATATATATATATATATATATATATATATATATATATATATATGTATATATATATAAACCCGTCTATACAGAAAACCAACCAGATAACCGCAATCAACAAATTATATTTGATTTTTTGTCTTGATCCAAGTTTTGGTTCCTTTTAAGAAAATTAAATTATTTTCCATTACAAAAATCGACTTCAAAAAAATATGCACACAAAAGATTCGTACAGTCTATTGTTTGACTATACAAAAATAAAACCGTATAAAGTCTGTAACATCGTACCAAATGGAACTGATTATCTTGTTAAGTTTATAATAGAATATAACAGCACAGGGCCATAGACACAATAACGAAAAAATAAAACTCAAACCATGACGTTATAACTATTGGAAAATTTATTAACTTTGTTATATGTATTTATGTTTTCAGTTTTTAACAATCTACAATTTGTTCTTGGTTATTGAGGATGATACTACCTCGTACTTTCTCAAGTATTTTTTGAGCGATAGGATATATATATATATATATATATATATATATATATATATATATATATATATATATGTATATGTATATATATATATATATATATATATATATATATATATATATATACATATATATATATATATATATATATATATATATATATATATATATATATATATATATATATATATATATATATATATATATATATATATATATATATACATATATATATATATAAATATAAATATATATATATATATATATATATATATATATATATATATATATATATATATATATATATATATATATATATATATGAATATACCGGGTGTTTTTTTAAGCTGAAACTTTCACATATTTATAGGAACCCCTATTTTTTATAGGAACCCCTATTTTTTATTGCAGATTCGGATTTTCCGGCTAAAAATAAATTCCGTAGGCTAGTTAATTTTAGCGGACATCGTCTAACCGGTTAATCGGAACTGGCTGCTTCCATAGGGAGTTTTTCGAGTTTTGTAAATATTTCAAAAGTAAAGCACTCATGAGAAAACTGTTAAGTGCAAAAATGTAGTATTAAAAAAATAATAAAAAAAAATTCTGCCACTTTCGGTTAGTCGATTTCCACCAAAGTTAACTAATCTACGTACTTATTATATAGTCGTAGAATCCAAATCTGCAATAAAAAAATAATGTTTCCTATTTTAATTTCAATGTTACCCCTTGCCCCACTTACAAAAAGGGGAAGGTAGAACTAATTTTAGCACTAATGTATGCCCCCCTTGAAATTATTAAATTTTAAACTTATCGATCTTTAGTATCTACATTCTTTTTAACAATTAGTAAAAAATAAATTTTGGTATGAGTTATTTATTTTGTTAGATCCAACCCTAATGTATGATAGATAACATTATGGTGATGTCGGATCTAATATTGATGAAATGCAGTCATTGCGAAATTTTTCTATTGGTGACAGTTTCCATCCTGGTTTCATAAATAATTTATTTGACATGTTGATGTATTATATAAACGGAAACTGTATTCGTTCCGCTGCTTCCTGGATGAACACAGTTGTTAGGACGGAGCAGAGAAAATTTAGAAAAATTATTATTTTTTTTTTTATTCATCATCCTTATATTTCAACTCCTTTAAGGTGCACATCATTATACGTATCTGAACTTTAACTTTATCAATAGTTCAACAATCGTTTTTCCATAGGCATTATACGTCTAACATCATCATCGTTATAATATTCTAGCACTAAATGCCTGAGTTCATTACTGATCCGTTTTCCAGCTTTGGATGCTGGAAGGCTCTGTGCTCCATTCGTGATTTTAATATTTTTAGCTTCGTTCATACCATATATTGCGTTATGTTGAATTTTTCTTGGAGTTGCTGTATATAGTAAATGATTTCGACAGTGTCGAACTTCGACTAGAACTTCACAAGTTAAACTAACTGAAATATTAATTTAAACACTAATTAATACCAAAAACTTGTTAACAAAAATCACTGACTATATTTTATGTTTATAACACAGGTTGAGAATTTCCAAAAAAAAATGATTTCCTAACAATATGAATAACTCATACCAAAATTTATTTTTTCTAATTGCTAAATAAAATGAACTAAAGATCGATAGAATAATTTTTAACATTATATTATCAAGTCGATCGTAAAGATTAGGTGAAAATGGAAAATACCACATTACAATTTGATGTTATGTTCAAAAAAAGGGTAAATCGCCATACTAAAACGTATTTTGCAAGAAAAAACGAGGATTTGTACAACTCCAAGTATGTATGTTCAATAGAATTAAATGATAAAAAATTGGCAAAAAAAAAATTTTTAAAAAAATGTATTTTCATTGAGAAATTTTAAAAAGAACATTTTGGCGGGAAATTTGAAAATGAAGAAATTAAAAAACTTACTAGTTTTGTATTTTTATTAATTATTATTTGGTTATCTGTAAAACGAGCCCTATATCATAAATATTGGATAATAATGTCGATTTCGATTGAAGAATAAAACTTGCACTGAGTGCAAAAAAGGTACTCGATTTACCCTGATTATGTTCGATTGATGAAAAAAAAAACTGCTCTGACAGCTAATTTGACAGCTCTAGTGCAAGTTTTGCTACTCGAGGTTTTTTGGTCGAGTAACCCCTACTTTTCACACACCAACAAATATTCTGTTTATTTGTCAACAATTAATTTGTCAATGACGGTTAATTTGTTTAGCGGAAAATTTGAAACATAATTTAATTTGAAATAAAAAAATCATAAATTTGAAATGTAATTTTGCATTATGGTTTGTGTGTAATTTTTATTCAATTGTGTTTAAAGTTTCTGTTAATTTTTCTGTTAATTTCCTGTAAATTAATGTTAATTTTTTATTAGAATTTTTGGTAGTCAATAGATTTTGACAAAATACATATTTTGGCAGAACACATAAACACATGCATAAAGCTGTCAGAGTAATTTTCATGTTCGTTTGATTGATAAAAACAGTGTACTCGAACAGAGAGGGGTAAAAAATCAATCGAAATCGACATTAGTTTTATTTTTAAAGTCATAAAAACTACATCATGTTTGTAATTTTTCTAAAATTGACACCCTGTATTTTAGAAACCAACAACAACAAAAATCATGTTCTACAAAAAATATTTTTTAATCAAGACTACAAATCCAAAATATAAAAACCATAAAATTACAACATGACTTCCGGTCCCATATACCAAATTTGTGATTTCACGTATTTTTCACCATATACATATATATTATATATATATATATATATATATATATATATATATATATATATATATATATATATATATATATATATATATATATATATATATATATATATATATATATATATATATATATATATATATATATATATATATATATATATATATATATATATATATATATATATATATATATATATATATATATATATATATATATATATATATATATATATATATATATATATATATATATATATATATATATATATATATATATATATATATATATATATATATATATATATATATTTATATACCCAAAAAAAATTGTCAAATATAGGACATTTGGACATATATAGGAATATTGCAGCATATTCTAGCATGTTGTCTAATACCTCTTTAGGCCTCTATACAACTCGTCCCGTACAACGTAAATTTTAATTTGTGGTTAGTTTTAATTGACTTACGAGATCCAAAATTATTTGTTCATCTTAGAACAGTTAAAAGTGAATGAATTATGTTATGGTGTCTATTTAACGATTGTCGAGCGGCACAATTATTGGCAGATTTTACTCTGACAGATGAAGCAGTCACTTTAAATTTACATCAAGTATGATGTTTGTTTGGTATATTACTAGCAAACTGATATACAACAAACTCAAAAGAGCTATTGAAAAATACATAAGAACGCGATAAGTAAAGATATTCTACTTGATTTACGCACATACACAAATACAATTAGTTGGATCTTATATGCCTTTAAATCTAAGTCTTTACGTAAAATTCGCCATGTTGTGCCATAAGACAGTCGTAATTGTTGTGATCCTTGTGGGATTGATAAATTTTGATCTTCTCGTGCACTTTTCTACGGCAACAATGTTTTCTTTATTTCAAACATTTCTTTGTCTTATTATGGAACGTTTACAGCATGAAAAAAAAATACTTTCAAATCTATCAACAATTTGGTAAATAATACGTTCAGGAGAACGATTATATAAGTCATAAATAACACGAAGTGTACGATGAGATTGGCGAACAGAACACTGATTTTGACAGTCAGTTTCAATTATTTTAAATCGTTGTTGCAATGTGTATCGCTCCATTTTACAAAATATCTAACCTTACTGAACTGGACTGAACTAAGTTATTCTACTTACGTTTTAAAGGTTTTGACTTCTGTTCGAAAAATATTCACATAACATTTATAGGTAACATGCAATGCAAGAAGTTAAATATCTTTCACAATTTCTTATGGGACGAGTTCGTATTGTGATTGGTCTTAAAGCAGATTTAGTGGGTACCCACTAGTCTTACAAAACTTGGAATCACTTGTCACAAACGTTGTAGGTGGCAAAAAATTCGTTCACCGGTACAAGATGTAATTATTTTAATTTATATTTATACATTTGTGGTCAATGGCGATCTCGTTACCGTGACGTTGTAAGCAAATATCTTAACCATTGCTATACGATCAATGACAGCTCCTATAAACTAAATGTAATTTATAGTGCGAAAAGAGATTCTGCGTTTGACTAGAATATGAATTTATGCTTGCAAAACAAGTTCTTCGCAACCTGATCGTCTGCCGTAAGTTCAAAACACATCGAAATCATAAATTACACATATTTAAAATACTACCATTAGGTTTTTTTTCACGATAAAAAAAATTTCACGATACTGTCAAAAATCAAATTATTCCCAAGATCAATCAAATGAAAGCGGCAAATAAAAAATTTAGTATATCTATTGATGAATAGACGAGTTTCCGTAATCGTCGTTATTTAAATGTGCATTTATATTATTCCGATGGATCAACAGAAAATTTAGGTTTGATGAGAATAGAAGGTTCATGCTCTGCTAATAAGGCCATAGAAATGGTTACCAGTAAAGTTCGATCGTTTGATTTGGATTACGAAACAGACGTTGTTTCTACCACAAGTGATAGCGCCAGTATAGTGTTAAAATATGGTAGGTTGTCACCGGCTTTTCAACAACTGTGCTGTAATTACGCAATTCACTTGGCGGTTATGAAAGTTTTCTACGAAAATAAAAAAAGTTTCATCGTGTAACAACTTAAACGATGAGGTTGAGAATGAGGATTCAGATAATGATGATTTTGAGTCAGATGATTTAATTGAAAATAAATTTGTTGCAGATAATATTCAAATTAATTGTAGTATGCAGATTAAAAAAACAATAATAAAAATAAGAGGGATTGTAAAATTATTCAAAAAACTCTCCGGTTCGAAATGGTGTTCTCCAAAGTAATATTAAAGAATTGATTTCTGATGCGCACGAATTACAGTTTTTGTTAGATTGTAAGACCCGATGGAATACAATCGAAAGTATGACTGAACGTTTTTTAAAACTTAAACCAGCTACTTTAAAACCGTTAAGTGATCTCAATCTTGGGCGTCTATGGGATTCCAAAACTGATAATGTCGTGGCCTCTAATATATTTAATAGTCTAACGCAATTTAAAAAATCTAACGGCATTATCTACCGATTTTTAAAAGAAAGGACAATTTGAAGATTTTACTACTAAAATTACTTCAGAATCCTAATTACCTTAATAAGCCTAAACAAGATAATTTGAATTATAAAAATATTATAGATATTTTAAATTTTTTGTGAGAAGTCACCGAAAAGTTACATCGGAAATGTACTTTTGAGCTACCATCTATGAGGCAATAGCGGAAGCTTGAATAATTTTAAAAGTTTAGTTTGAAAAGTCGATTTAGGCACACAGAATCAGGCACACAGCATAAGAACTAGAATAGTTAGAGGAGTAAAATATGAATAGAACTTTATTGAACTTAAAATAAAATCAAAAACAAAAAAATAGTTTTCCTTAAAATAAGAAAATTTTCCGACATTTTATATAAACAAATGTTTATCTAAGAAATGATTAGCACATTTGCAATTTAGTTGCAAAAATGTCCTATAAATTGTAAATTGTCGCAAACTATAATATATATATATATATATATATATATATATATATATATACTAAGAAAAGCCGAGCAACACGAAGAATGTATTTATTAATTAAGATCTTGGTTTCATAAAATAGTTAATTTAAAAGACAGTTAACTTATAGTCAAAAATGAAAAATCTTAAGAAAATTTCGGTCTAGTAAAAAATGTAAATTACAAGATAGCACAGTCCGAAGTAAATTAAAATTGGAAACGGCGAGGCGCAGGATTAAATGTCAAGTCAATCCAAAAACCATCAAGAAACATTTAAAAAAAAATATGAATATTCAGCGGAAAGCCAAAAAGTCAACCACACAAAAACAAAAACCACATTAAATCAAGATTTGAGCTTTGTCTCAAGTATTATGCCCCCTACATCAATAAATTTGACGTATAATGAGTTTTTTTACCGTATGGAAGGTACCGAATGGCAACCAAAATATTACTACAAGCCTCTTTTCAAAAAGGGGTTGACGACCAACGCGTAAGCGTTTGCCTTTGACTATGTATCTGGAGTCCAAAAATTTAATGATAAATACCAAAGAAATGATCAAATAATTTTTTGGTTTTATCTGGCGTTCTAACATTTCGCTAAAGCAACATTTGAAAACTTAGTGCTTCGTAATTTTCTACTTGTTCCGAAAGTCTGCAACACTTAAAATGTTCCACGAGTATTTGTTGAAACTTTTTGGGCAAGTTTAAAAAGAACGTTTTTTTCAGCAAAAGATCAACATATTTCTTGTAAATTTTGATTATTAACACGCAGTTACAAATTTATCAACAAATACGTCAGTATGAGCCATTGTGTCAAACAAAATTTCATCAAACTTATACAATCAAATTTACCTTTTCACAAGATATTTTAATTGTTAGATTAAGTTGTTCAGTCGATCGACCACAATTACAGTTTCCTTATCTAGAAAGCATAAATATACATTATAACTAATACTAAAAGCAATTAAATAATATTGCCTTTGTTTGTTTTCTGGAGTTATGGTTTGTTTAGTACCTTCCAAGCGTTTTTATTTATTTGGTTGGTAAAATAACCCCACTTCAGACGATAATATACAATTTGTATCTTCACGCTTTAATAGATTGAAAATTAGGTTAAATTAATTATAACATTTTGTATATGCTGCTGTCACTACAACTACCACTAGTTACCCATATCATAAATAATTATGCCAACTCTATATGATATAAGTGGCACTCTATTAAAATGACACCAATCGAATCGTACACTAACATAATTAATTAAAATTTATTTTTTATATAATATTCAAACCATTAAACTTGCATTTATGAAGTGGTATGCATATACAAATCAATGTGGACTATTATAAAGTAGTAAATTTTTAATGGAAAACCAATTAAAAAAGTTTATAATATTTCCTGGTACTAAAAAATATATAAATAAAAGCTTGACTATTTCAAATTTGCTTCTTTTTTTTTTTTTTTTGTTGTCCTGGACTGAAAAGTTAATTTTTATTTTGTTTCCCTTTCAACAACATGTATAATATACACATCCAAGTTCAATTAAATTATTGATTTGTTGTTGTTTTTTTTGGTGCTGCTATTGCTAGCTCTTCCGCGGTTGGTTAGGTTTCTGCTATTAAATTGGTATATACATATATTATATATAAATAAATTTTCCAACCAACTCATTATAACTCAGTTAGTCGTTTGTAATTTTATATTTTTCCTAAACCAAAATGTATACCTCGTTCCTTTTCAGTTGATCGTTTGTGAATTTAAAGCTTTTTGTGTGTATATAAAAAAAGCAACAAAAACATGTTAGATATATAGCTATATATATAAATAGCAAAAATAGCGCTTATAAATAGACTGTAATTATATTTAAACATGAAAAGTAATATGCTAACCGCTTCAATGAAGTGAATTTTAAATTAGATTTAGGATAATATATGTGTATTTATGTATGTACTCGTAAACTCGTATATACACAGTCTGTACATAAAACATCATAGATCACAGACATAACATAATGTAATACATAGCAGCACCAAAAACATAATCAATACAAAAAAATAAAAAGCTTTCGCGTGGTTTTCATTTTCTAATTATCGTGAAAAATTTAAAATTAGATTACATCAAAATGGTAAATTTATGTGCTTTGGTAGACGATGATACAATGGCACGTAATAACCCTGTATTGCGCATATACCCAATATATGCGTTGCAGTAGGATATAAATATTTTTATTTAAAACCATCATATTTAATTTAGACTGCAACATATTGACATATATCTTATTACCACATCTCTCTATACCAATTAACATAAATTTATCAAAACGAAATGGGAATATTTCCAACAAATCACAGCTTTTATATTATAATAAATGTACTTTACATTTTTGTTGAGACCCCATCTTGAGACGTACTCCTACAGTTGTATAATAGAAAATAAAAAATTATACTTTATTTACATCGTTGCGCCTGCCGTTGTACCGGAAAAATATAGCAACAAACAAAATAAAAATAAAATTGTAAAACTTGTGTCGTTTCTGCTGTTTTCCAAATAAAACAGTTACCGTACCAAATTTTGTTACCATTTAAAGTCGTAAATTTAAAAAAAAAATTCAATTTTCCATTTGAACATATAGAAAAGATATAAATTTTCCTAAACGAAACCAAGTCACAAACATAAAAAAAACTATACTAAACTGGCAGAAAATTAAAAAGAGAGGGAGAAAGAAAAACAAAAGCTTAGTGTTGAGCTTTGATTTGGAAAACACATTGAAATTGATTATTAATTGAATATTATTGATTTCTGAATATATGACATCATTCAGGTCATGTCAGCAAATTGGAATATGATTTTAGATGACTAAAACATGTATGGTTTAAGTTTAGACTTGCAAGATAAAAATGAATCTTAAACGAGAAAGTACTGGTTGACGTCAATAAAATTTCTGATTATACCTGATTTTCTTATTTTTGGTTAAGTAGATATTTAGTTTTATGAGTACTTAATATAGAACTAACAAGGTTGCATGGCAAGCAAAATTAATTTAGTCGTTGCCACAGTATAGTGTTCTCGCATTTAATTATGCATTTTAAATAAATCTTGTTTTTAAAATTTGAAAAAAATGTATACTACAGATTGTGACCAAGCTATATAGAAGCATACTCTAGTAAAAGCTTACAACTTCCTCTAAAATGCTTAAATCTACAAAAATATTGGCGATACAAGGTAGACAACTTGTTCAAAGGGAATTGTATTCGATGTTTTAAAACCAGACCAACTGGAGTTCACCAAATCATGGGAAACTTTGGAAGCTTGGGAACTTTGGTACGCATCAAATTTTCGACACCATTTACAAATGTCGATGTGGACTATTGTAGTCCAGTTTATGTACATTATAAAACAAGACGGAAAACTCCAACCAAGGACTACATTTGTGGCAATGAGAGGATTGACAATGGAGCTAATTTTATCGAAACTAATGACTTAAATGAGTTATTTAAATTATTTTCGTTGCAGAAACATAAAGAAGACATCATCCACATATGCCAAAGGGATGGCCTAACTTGGCACTTCGCCTCACCTGCTTCACTATCTTTTGGTTGGTTATACGAAGCAGCGGTGAAGTCTGCAAAATTGTATCTAAGGGGGTCGTTACAAAAACCTCTTTGACAGAACACGTTTTTAGTGTTCACTAAACGATTTGTTAAAATTAAGAGCTTGGATAGCGATTCCAAATGTCGTAATGGCGATATTGGTTATGTATATTTACAAACGATGAAGTAGATGAAGGAGTTTTAGTTTTAATTTGTTTTGAAATTTTTTTTCAGTCAGTTAGTACGAATCATTTCATCGTGGTGGTTTTTGTTATGTTATATTGCCTTATTTAGATTCAAAACCTGATTATGATGACACCATTTTATTATTGACATATATGAGTATATATCTAAATTCTACCACCTTAGACAAAGAGTGAATTAGATAACCATGTTAAGCTTGCATTACAAAGAACAACATTAAGACATGAAAACTTATTGATATTTTACAACATAAATCGTTAAACATAAACCTTAGTAAACATATATCATTCATACTAAAACAGGAAAAGCCGCGCCGTATTTATATACTAAAAAAACTGAATCATCATCATCATTATACCCCAAAAATGATTTATGTTGTCGATTTAATGTTGATCACTCATATCACAAGATTGATTTCTTCTCTAAATTGATAAAAGAAAAAAAACAAAAAAGTTTACGATTTAACATTTTTGCCATCGTATATAAAACTATGTTGTAAATGTACAACATACGAGTATATACGAAAGTATAGAAAAAAAATTATTTTTCTAACATTATGTTAGATGCCATCTAATTATATGCCATAATCCATAAAACAAATGATCTAAATAAATCGACAACAACCAACTAACAACAAAATGCCATAAAACTTTTTTCGCCATTAATATTACTTTTCATTGTGTGTCATACACTACAGCCAAGTTTTTGTTTCTATTTATAGTAGAAACAACAACAACAACAACGAAAAATACGGTTCCATCATCTAAATTTATTAGTTTTACTCCACATTTTTGGGTTACGATGGTATGAGGTATGCCTTGATTCGTTTATAGTTTTGTTTTTGCCAAAAAAAAAACTATATAACATATTAGATAGTTAGAAGACGACGGCGTATATGTTAAAGTACATAACCTCAACATGCAACAACTTTTTCCGTTTATTTATATAGGGTTGTATATCGTTGATGTCATTTTATTGTTTGCCATTTTGTTGTATATAGTTAATTTAGGCTCCTGTGGTCAGGACACATTCTTATGACATGGACAATTTAACAAGAACCTTTTTAATAAAATTGATGTGAAATCGGTATCATTTGATTACGCAACTTCAAATCTACTTTACAAAATAACGTTAAACTAGCAAATTGACGTTAAACAAGGTAGCGTGAATCTAATGTCATCATGTAAAAATAGCATGGGCGAGCAAAATAAATCTCTTTTATTTATCTTTTGTATATAGCATAAATAATAATATTAGGATGATCATATGATTAGGATGATCATATGAATAATATTTCCACCTTCCATTTTTTGTCATTAAGTCATTGATTTAAATCCGGATTATATATTTGTTCGTTTACAAAATTGAACAACACAAACAAATAAAGGTTATGCGGTTTCGAATTGATTATCGAATAGATATTCTTATTTACCTATATGTTTAAAAATACAAGAAACGACGCACACTTTACAATGTATAGTTGAGGGTGGTTGTTCTTTTTAAGAACATTACGTGTTTTTGTTTTAGGTCATGTGCAAATGGTAAATATCAAAATGTATGATTCACATGGAAATTCGATATCATTACGATTATGTGGTTTCTGTAAAAATAAAAATTCGTTAATATTATGCACATAGATTATTATGTAGATATATGTATACAGTTAAATTGTGAATTGTGTATGTTATGTGACGTGTGACAGTGGAACGACGTATCGATAAATAAATTAGAGACAATAGCTTGTCGTCTAATACTTTAGTGCATGCAATAACTTTACCTTGAATACGTTCAATTACATATAATATTCATATAGATACAAAATAAATTCATGAACTACAAATTGTTACAGTACAACGGCGGTCCTTCGAGCAGGATCTTTGGATCCATTTATAATTTAATTTCAGTAACGTTTTTGTGAACATATAGTGACACCACATCCTCCAGATCCTCTATAAAAAGTAATAATAGTGACAGTGCGGTAATCGGTATTATATTAATGCTTCCATTAAACGAATGGAAAAATTTGAAACAAACTTCCGACTTTAAGAATTATTCAATGATGTTTCATTGGTTCACTAAATCACTAAGACTGCATTTGTTGAAGATAACTAGACCGTAGCCATACCCTTTATTGCCACTAAACCTGGACTAGTCAGTGCTCATGTTACATTTATGTTAAGCTTCAGTCTGCTTTTGGGGTGCGCAGGTGACATTACGAGCTCTGTTAGATCAAGGTTCCCAGGAAACTTTTATAACTAAGGAAGCAGTTAAAAAATTGTCATTACGAAGAATTTTAATTAATGTGCCAATTGTTGGAGTTAGTTCAGTGAACACTGACAATGCAAATTCTGTAGTGAAACTGGATATCTAATCAATACCAGATGCGAACTGCAAATTATCAAATACTGTGCCGATGCTTTCAACTTTTACTGCTCTACGAATAGCCGATTCATTCCACTATAAACCAGGCGTTGTCGACCTGTTGATTGGTGCATTTCCTTTTAATGATTTGTTACTTGATGGTCTTATTAAAAGTAAAAACGAATCACCCGCAGCCCAAAGTACAACGTTGGCTTCGATTTTGTCTGGAAAAACACAACAAGTTATAGAAAGGTCTTCTGCAATCTTGAATTTTCATTCGTACTGTGATATTTCTAATCAGTTGAAATCATTTTGGGCAACAGACGAATTAACGATCAAGGTTTAATTCACAAGATAAATTAAAGTGTGAAGAGTTCTATTCAAAAAAGAACAGAAGATTATCATCTGATAAATAATTGTATTGTTAAATCTTCCGTTAATCCATTTTAGCCCAGATGAAGGTACTATAAGCACTTCACGAAATAAAGAAATTGCTACTTCCGTTAGAAAGATGTTTTAATCAAAATGATAATCTCCTTGAGGAATGCTGCAAATTCATGAAAGACTACTTCGATCAGCGACACATGAAAGTTATCTTGGACCTATTTACTAACGTCATTTGTGGCTTTTACAGGACACACCATTTCGTTTTTAAGCAGAGCTGCACTACCACTAAATTATGTGCGGTCTTTTATGCTTCCCGAAAGTCATCAAATGAAAACAAACATTAATGGTAGACTATAGTATATATACTACTATATACAACTCGACCTGATTTTTATTTTACTAAACTGGCGCACGTACAATATTGCATTTACGTCAGACATCAAACAGATGTACAGGTAGATTCAGCAGTGAACAATGAAGATACGGATTTTTAACCTATCGTTTAACGTTCATTTAGAAAGCCGTCATTTAGAAATCGTGAGTGATTTAACGACTGTTGATTTTACTGCAGCATTTAAAATGTTCACATCTAGACGTGGCAAAATCACTGATATTTATGTTGACAACTACACTACACTTGTGCGAGCAGCGTCAGAACTAAAAGTTAACCACCTTAAATCCATGAAGCCAATACAATGCGACATTATAGAAAATCTAGCAAACGACATTTTATTCCCCCCGGATCTTCTCACTTCGACGGTTAATCGGAAGCGGGAATAAAATCGATTATCTTTCATCTTTGCAAGATTATTGATAAAAGCAAATTTACATAGAATGAAATGAGTACTTCCACAAATTGATGGTGCACTAAATTCAATATCTTTATGTCCCATCAAAAATGATCCCAATGACCTCGTTGATACCAAATAATTTCTTGATATGTGGCGCTATTAACCCAATTCTTAAACCGAGCATACTCAACTTAAACGAGAATCACTGATCCCGATGGCAATTCATCCAAATGATTGACCAACACTTTTGAAAATGCTGATCTATAGATTATCTAAGTCATTTACAATTTCGCCCGAAATAGATGCACAAGGAACGGGAAATAGAATGTTTCACTATCTAAATGGCATTTGGCAAGAATCTTAGAAAAACATTCTAGGCCAAAGGGCATAACAAGAGTCGTTACAATTAAGACAAAATCGAAGAGCATAAAGCGAGCAATCACTAAATTATATTCACTACCAAATAAAAATACTGCGAAGAGTTTGTAGATTCCATCGTATAGCAGCAAAGTGAGTAGGAGCAATATAAACCCTTACTTTAATCATCATACTATACTCTTGTCATTACATTAAAGCTGTCAAATTTGTTGACAGATGTTGATCGATTATCAATCCTGCTCAGTTTTTTTCAGATAATTGCTGTTCTTTCGACATCATTGCATTTTTTCTGCATAATCCAGATCGTTAAGTTTTTCTGTTAATCCTAATTGAATTCTGTTAAAGGATGTGTTATCTAGTTTTTACGTGAGGCTATCCAACACTATCCTTGTCTTACTCTTTGAGTGTTTTAGCACGTTTCACTTTGTTTACCTTTGTATTGAACTCGATTTCTAACAACCCGATACTTCTTGTATTAATAAAGTGTCTGCCATATTGCGCTCCACCTTATCATGTCAAATGCACATTTCGACTTCTATTCATTAAATTGTTCAGTAACCTGCTAAGCATAGATAAAGTGAAACTTGAGAAAAACTTCCTGATAAGCAATGTTACAGGAGCTGATAATACTTAAGTGAAAAATCGTTCACTTAGGGCTGATTGGTTTAAAACAAAACATAGACAATCGTGCATAACCTTCTTTAAGACGAGAAGTGACTACAAACTTAAGCAGTATAGCAACAGAAATACTTCGAAATTTGAAACAGTTAGGCGATATTGTTGATACGGTGCGGGTCATTATTGTCCATTAAAATTCGTTTGATAAATAAAAAATATTTGATTGAACCACGCACAACTTTGTTTTATTTTAGACCTTAATAAATCTGCCCAAAATCTTACATTATCAAACTACTTACTTTGAGTAAGTGATGTAATACTTCATATTATACTACTTTTCCATATCGTGACCGCGTACTATACTACGCCATATCAAAACTATTAAAAATTATAGTTTTGTAATAATTTTTACATATAAACACGCATGTTTCTTACCATCAAAACATAACTGACCTTGAAGCATTGATTTTCCGATTACAAATTAATTATTCATCATAATTTTACCATAATTTGATCATAAAAAATTATGTCGTACCACCTCCTTGAACTTTCACCACCCGTTTACGTCCTTCACAAAAATACCTTAAATATTTTTAACATCTACAAAGAAAACATTTTTTTCTATTCGCACACGCACACACACACAAAATAGATAAAAATACCAACAAAATTTTTTTTTTAAATATTTCAAATTATTAAAAGCTTTTTCCCCATTTTTGTTCATACAAAAAAAAAGCATTTTCATTTATAAACAAAAAGAAAACAATTTATTTTCCCTCAGAGAATTTTATTCATTCATTCATGGGAAATTTTATTTTTTTTTACCATTTTCATAAATGAAAATGACGAAAAACACGTAAAAGTTTTGTTTTTAGAAAATAAAATGAATATTCGTTTAAAATTCGGTTTTTTTTTTGTTTGTTTTGGGCTGACGATAATTAGGTATATGTCGTATATACAGGAATAGATGAAATAGCCAATAAAATTTTTGACGGTGCGGTGGTGGTTAGGACATATATTTTACGTACTTACATAAATTTACATCATATTGAATTCGTAAACCGAATTATTTCACTCGAGAGCATTATTTACTGTAGGCCTGTTATACTGAATAGTATAAATACGAGTATATAAGGAAAATGAAAATCGAAAGTTAAATTTCCATATTTGATGTATATAATCACAATGAAAATGTATATATACGAATACGATTCCATTGTGTGTTATATGGAATGCGTGGCATATAATATCGGTATTATTTCTGTAGAGGTTAGTAAGAGCGGTAAAATACAATGTTATATAGTGAACTTTCCCGCACATATGTATATGTATATAAATACCGACACCCATGTAATACGTAACTGAATCCATAGAATTTTTTTTTGAAATTTAAAACTCTTAAACTTCTCAAATTTAGCACAACAACAATATTAGGGAACACGAGAATTTTATTTTTCCATTTTTTGCCATTTCAAAATTGGAAATGAGTCGGTGGTGTGCGGTTTTTAAATAGCTTAAGGGGGCGCACATTATATAGACGTGAAGTGGTGGTTATATCATCAGAATTTTTAATTTTTTTATTATATTTTTCCTCTATATATATATGATGTAATCTAATATTTTATGTTATTGTTTTTATGGGATTATTGATTTAAAGGCGTGTGTGCAACATAGATATACTCGTTGTATATAATACCGACATGAAATACTTTGTACTTTTCAGACAGTAGAAAATTTATTAATTGAAATTTTCTTTCGACTTTTATTAATTTTTTATTTTAATTTTATTTGTTTGGATTGTTAACATGACAGTACTACTATAATAATATATAATAGAGTCGATTAAGTTTGTGATATTGGATGTGCGAGTACAGTAACCCTGTTTTACACAAAAGTACATGTATAGTATTTTATATTGCATGACTTGCTAATGAATCGTCTGTTGTTAAATTTTATAACATACTCCCAGTGGAGTTGGTGTTGGTAACGTTAACGTACCCATCCTTAATGCTCGGTTATTATTAAAAGCTGAAAGTGTTCCTACATTTGTTTTCACTATCCCTCGAACGATCCTTAAACCTGCAATACGAATACAAATCTCTTGTGAATCAAATGTATAAACGTGACAAATATAATATTTATAAATAAACCGAACATTAATTTATTGCATAAGCAAGACGATTCGATACAGGATTTAAAGAAGTGCCAAGCCATGAAATGTAGCAGCTTATGTATCAGCTTAATTTTAATTTTTTAAAATTTTTAATTATTTTGTCTATTTATCGGAACCATTACAGAATCTTGAAGTTCCAGTTTTTATTGAGCAGCAGACCGTTTTGAAACAGAAAATCGTATATTAATTAGAAAATTACTCTCATCGGCGAAGATTTTAAATTATAGATTAGCTATGAAAGCAGTAATTAACCATAGGTATAATTGTAAAGTTATCGCCTTTCATAAATATCAAGGACCACGAAAAGCTTAGTTCATATTTTAACCGCGAAGATAATTTTTTTTAATTGAAACCTTGCAGTTGTGCAAAAAATACTTTCTGTAAGATTAACAACCCATGCTATTTGCAGCAGGACGATCAGACAAAAGCGAGTTCTTTTCGGACCTTTAAACAACATTTTGAAATAGCAACACTAGCAAAACTCATGGTCTCATTGATTTCTACATTACAATAGGTATATATAACAGGCACTCTGGGTTGGAATATAAATTGCACCGAGAATTACTAAACAAATAGCTGATATTTTCACCTTAAATATGAAGAAGTTTCCCAAAAAAAAAAATTTCAGCAGGAGTTACCCAAAGTAGTGCCATGGGACCAGTATTGTATTTGCTTTATAAATGCGACTTGCCTAACACATTCTAAACAACAATAGCTACTTTCTCGGATGATAATTTAATTCTAGCAAACGAATATAATGTAGAAGAGGCATTATCAGAGCTGTCAATACATAATAAGTTGCTATTATATAAACAAGTTTTAAAACCTGTATGGACTTACGGTATCCAGCTTTGGGGCTGTAAATACTAAGAAAACTGTAAAATAATACAAGCATTCCAAAATAAAATGTTACGTTGAATAGTGAACACTCTCTTTGGAACATAAGAAAATATAACCTACATAAGGACCTTCGGATGGAATATGTCTGTGAAAAAATCACCAAGCATACGAGGACATAAAAAAAATAATCGGTTTTTACAGGCCATTTCTGGCTCTATCGGATTCGATACCGAGTTTCTTCTTCGTATTGTTTCAACTCTCACACCCATACTTGACAACGGGTCTGCTCAACGCCTTTTACAACTTCAGCTTGCCGGCATTTATAATGTATTTTGGCATTAGTAGTGGGCGTAATGCATACAAAGCACGGTTGCCAACAACAAGACGGTCGTTAATATCTCCTCCCGCACATTTATCATGAGTGACAAGGGATCGCACAAGTGGATCCAGTAGTTCTTTTACATCGTTGCAATTAATCCAATTACACAGATATCATCTGCATATGCCAGAAGCTGATTCAACTGACGGTACAAGATATTGTCCTGGGGTGTTTCACATTTACGAAAGATAAATTCTAACATGAGGGTAAAAAGTATCGGAGACAGAGCATTCATTTCCTTGCAATACACCAGAGCTAATTACAAAAATACCTCATAGCTCCTTGACATTCCAAAGCAAGCAATAAGCTATCCCGATGGATTGAGTTTTCTTGAAAAATGCTTGTTCTAAATCCAAGAACATCATCAGCGAAAAAACTTGATCAGTGACTGACCGATTCGGATGAAATCTTCTTTGGTGTCACCTACATTTCCTCTGCCAGGGGAATGATTCTTTCTTATACTTTGTGAGACAGTAGTTTGTATGCTGCGTGCAAAGAAGAGCTATGCCGCGATAGTTTTTGCAGTTTGTGCGATCTCTTTTTGTTATGGTTAGGGCACAACGCGCCCACCTTTCTGCATCAATAAGATCGAAAAGATATTTCCACAAAGTATCTCTTCCGAATATCAAGAAATCATCGGAATTAATGCAATTAATATGCTTATATATATTGTAGTAAAAAATGCGTGTTTGATAAGAATAAAACAACCGAGAACCAACCGGAAAACTAGTTAATCCCTTCGTTAAGGCGACTACCGTTGGGATCAAGTCGCTTCAGTCATCTCTGCAATTCTGAGAATACATGGTTAGCCAGTATTTTTAAAGAATGCTTGTTATCACAAGAGAATGCTTGTTATCAAGAGCCAACCCTACTCTCAATAAACCCGCGACACCTCTGAATGGTGCTGATATCAATTTAGAATTAGTTTTCACAGTTCTATTTTATCGCAGACAATTGATTACTTTATTGGACTTATTTTGCTGATACAAATGGTCTTACATAAGCTATTAGGCGGAATATTTTCAAAATGCTATGGATTTCCTATCGCAGATTACACCGAGCCAGCCGTCTCTAATGGTAACTTTTGCCATTATTTTTGCTTAACTTTTTGTAGGCCAGAGATTTTGAGGTTGTTTAAGCCATTCAAGTCTCTGCCACCAATATTACAGGTTAACTCGCTTTATGGGTATATACTTTTGGGCCTATGATTTACGGGACTGTCGGCAGATTTAACATGTCCCCAACACTGCCTCGGAAATTGTCGAGTATTTGACTTGGAATATTGGCGAAGAATATTGTCATTCACAGAACACGTTGACAACCAAATAAAACTATGGAAGAATTTGCCCAGCATAACATCTAACAATAAATCTATTGTTTATTTCATCGCTATCGATTAAGATAATAGATGTGCAGCAAATATAACTTAAATCATGGTATTGACAGCTTTCTATAGCTATTATAGCTCGAATCATAGTATTAACAATCCTGTTCTAGTTTGGCTTTGCAGGTTAACATCGCTCGTTTCGTGACAATAACTCCTATCTGCATTTTTTGCCAAAATGAGTTTTTGATGTAAAAACATAGCTATAAAGCAGGCGCACTTATACATGTAACCAACGGAAAATGAGACCTTCCCAAAAAAAACTGAGAGGCAAAAAACAAAACTTCCTTTATAAATTAGCGTAGCATTGAACGTCAAAATCTTCCATGTGATCAGTTTTCTTTGTAAAATTTAACAGCAATTAAAAAATAAGAGATACATCTTCCAAGCAACTATTTCACCCTAAGAGATTAATTACAGTAAATGTATATTAATTTGATTTGTTCATTTCAATTGGTCTCTTGGCAGTTTTTTGTGTCTCTTGACATTTTTTTTTTGACTTGTCACAAAGCGGGTGATCATTTTTTTCCTGACATTTTATCATTGTATAATTCTATCGAAGCGGTGTTGTTTGTGTTATTCCATAAACACTAGATGTTCGATTTCCATTTTCTCAAACTGAATCCTCCCTTTTGTAACACACTAATAAGATCATCTTATAATTTGATCGCATATTGGACTTCTCGACCGTTGGGGAGTAGATCATCGACATAAAATTCATTTAGCATGTGTTTCAAGATTTTATCATTTGCATTAATTACTAGTTACTATCTATTACTAGTGACAATTTTCCAACTGATCGAATAAATAAGAAGTGAACTTATATTTTCCAACATTTCAACAAATCACGATCAACAATTTTACTAATAACAAATCCTGAAAATAATGGAAAACTGATTGTCTCCATTAGTATTTGGATTGATTCAACAAATATGTACCTTTATTATGGTCACACCAAAATGAAAAGGGTAATGAACAATGAAACTCTAACAGGATGAACTAGAGATTTATTAGAAAATTATGTTTACCATTTTCTCAAATCTGAGGTCAATCCAATTTCTATTCCTATTTACATTTTTATTTCAGGTCAACTAAATAAAATATTCTCCTATTCATCATTGTACCTTAGATCAATTGATTGTGAAATTTAAGCAAAATAAATAAAATAAAAAATCTATATCCTCTTTCATTTGCCCTAGATAATAGTAATATCCTGTTTTATGAAAAAGAAAATCCTACAAAACCAACAAAAAAAAACTAATTTCTATTTATAGTCATTTTATTTCGATTAGAATGAACAATACACACACTTACACAGGAAAAAAGGAAAATTAATCCTTTTTTATTATATGTATATTATTATTAATCCTGACATATATACACAATCTAAAAACCATTTATTTTATTTATTCCTGATTGATTTTGTTTGGCGCGGAGAGGGTGTCGTGTACGAAATCGTTTTGCCGTCTAGGAATTATGTGTGTACTACACGTGTAAGGAGATTTGTCGAGGCACAGTAGAAAAAAAAACTTAGTTTTTTTACTAAATAATTGATACGTATCTAAATAGCTTAACAAGGATTTTATTGTCTTGTCCATTTACATAATTTTAAATTTATATTATCCTTGTACACATAAAAAAATAAATCATATTCCCAGGAATTTTCATCCTTTCAATAAAGGATATCCAAATGAATTACATTTTTTGTTGGCAAAAAAAAAACTATTCGAATAAAATCCGGACCCCATATACTATACTACAATTTTTTGTATAAAAAAACTACTAAACATATCCTTTTTTTGCTTCTCCAAGACTATAACTCATCTTGAGTGTGTATGTACTGTACATATGTACATATATGGTAGGGATATGAAGCACAAGACCAAAAAAAGGATTCGAATCTAACAAATAATAATAAAGTTGTAATATACGAAGCACAAAATAAATTGAAACAAGAACGGAAATCATATTTTTATATTTCCTTTTTTTGTACCAAGATAAAAGCTCATAAAAAAGCTTCAAAATGAAAAGAACAAAAATATGTCGTTGTATGATAAAATGAAATCTTTCCCCAAAAATAAAAACATATTTCACAAAAAAATGTATTCGAGATGATGAGTGAACATTTTAAGAGTGTCAAACTATATGTTCCTATTGATACTTGGGAATCTCTTAATTTAAGCGAAAATCGAGTATCATTTAAACGTTGAAAAAGTATAGTAAAATGCGATATTCGTTAAAGATTTTAGGTGGTAAATTAAATTTAAAATAAAACATAAAACATAAATCGACTATCTGCAGTCATAAAATTAAAAAAGCTTTTATCGTTTTTTTTTAAACTTTCGTGTTGTAACATATGGTACACACTAATTTCGTACGAGTTGAGTTAAAATCATGAAAACGTCAACATTTGGCGTCATTAAGTTTTTATGTTTTATATACATTATACCTTTATACATATAAAGGGTGTATCAAATTTAATGTAAATAAAATTATACGAGGTGGTAAAAGTTTTAACATTTTACAAAATTTGCTAAAAGTGTTGACCGTGTTGCAAACAAACGTGACACCTATTATATAAGGGATACATGGAAGCTTCACATGGTTATGCAGTAATTTGATTGAAAATCTAATGGAGTTAAGTTCGGAGCCGCTTTTACCAAACTAAAGGTTAAATAAACATTAAATAAGGTTTACCCTGTTTATATTTATAAAGGTATACATATTATAATATAACATACATTTATATATATATATATATATATATATATATATATATATATATATATATATATATATATATATATATATATATATATATATAATGTGTGCATGTGTACGTTTACGTTCATCTTATCACATCAAATCAAAACCAAATTATCTATTTTATCGTTAAATTTCAACGACCAAAACCAAAATATTAAACTTTAAAAAAGCTCAAAAAAATGAAACTTTTCAACGATTTTATATTCAAAGTGATTTCAATGTCAAAATAAAATCTATAAACGAGAGGATTTTTTTTTGTTGTGTGCTCGTAGCTATATGAGATGAGAGGTGAGGTTAGGGGTGAGTTGTGCGAGTATATATATAAGAAAAGCGGTTTATTGGAGTTGAAATGTAAAATATTGGTTCAGCATTTTTTTTTTTATTGAAGAAAAAACAATTTTTTTGTGGCTGATTTGCTTTCCGTAAACATTTTAAAGGTTAATTTTATTTATGTGCGGTGGTATTTTATAAAATATTGTGTATTGTTTGATGTGGTAATTGAGTCCTGATAAAAAAAAACCTAAATGATACAAATTTCTTGGTTTATTTAAGCTCAAAACTCTAGGGTAATTTCAGTAGTTATTATATAAATAATTTACATTTAAGAAAATTATAAAAAATTCTTGGTTCTAACCTATAAATATCCATAAAAAGTTATTTCTTGTAATGATCTTAGTAACTTGTAACTTCTCATCCAAAGTAATCAGTAATGACATAAATGGTTAGTTATATTTAGCTTTTCACTTTTAATACGTCTTGTGGACCCAATTTAATGCTAATGGTAAAGAGGGGTGATGAGGCATCAAATAATGGCAAATTGGTCGGTACGTTAAATAATTATTTGGATTTAATCCTCGATACTAAAACCATTTTAACAATGGCAAAATGGACAAAAATAATGATATCCCTTTTTTAAACCAAAACCAAGTTTTAGGAAATTTTGTAAAAATCTTCTACATACACTTAAAACTTCCAAAGTTTAGATGTAGTATTAAAAACAGTTATGGAAAATTATGAAAAAATTCCAACTGGTAATAAATTAAAAATCTTGGAAACATTTTTTTCAACTTTACGAAAGTTCTAAAAAAAATTTAAAAATGTTAAAATATAGGATAAGCATGATATGGATTAATAATATTATGTAAAAGTTTAATAAACTTTAAAAAATTACGAAATTTACGAAAGTTATAAAATAAATATGTACAAAATTCGCAAAATCGGAAAAAAAAATTGCAAATTATTAATATAGTTTGTCAAAGATATTAGCTAGTTTGTGCTAGTTTGTGATGCATTTGAAAGATATGGTTAAAAAAAAACTGAACCAGCATGCAGAAAAAATGGAAAATTTATTGATTGTAAAGTTTATAATAGTTTTACCATTTTAATAAAAAATATTTTCATCCAAATCTTTTCAGATTATAAAAAGTTTAAAATCTTTTAAAAGTTTCCAAGTTTCCAAAAGTTTTATAAAGATTGAGAAGATATGTCTGCAACAATTCCCAAAATTAACAAAAACTAGGCCAATATATGGAATAAAAAAATATGAAAGTGCTTAGATACCAGGAAATGGTAAGGAAATTTTAAAAGAAATTTTGGTAGTTTTAAATAGGATACGAAACAGTGGCATATTCGAGAGTAAACTTGCCAAATTTAGATAACAATTTAAAAAGGTTTGGAAAAATGTTAAAAAATTTTATAAATTTTGAAAATACTGTAAGAATTACCTAATTTAGTTGAATTTATGGTATATCGTACGTTCTATAGTATTAAACTCTTTGAACATTTGAAATACTAGTTGCTTTCCAAACGACCACCGCAAGTATTTATAAGTACCTAGGTGAATCTTTGTTAAATTTAAACTACTCGTAACTGCTCTTACTGTTTTGCATGAGCAGTTCTGTAGCGTTAAACGTTTCTCTGTTAGGCTTTGGTCCGTAAGTGCTTTATACTTCTGTGTTGGTTTACAATTCCTATGTAGTGTAGACAGATAGTTATGCCTCTGTTTCGGCGCCAATGTTTTTTACGGTTTTTTTTGTTTTATATCTTAAGCTTTTGGAACAAAATTTTCACATTTATTATTATCGGAGATAACCAGCCAAGCGGGTTGTATATGCAACTAGAGTCTGACAGTAAAGTGCGCTTTCTGTGCATATTGCGATCCGGAATGTCAACCTCGAATTGGAATACTTCTTCAAATGGATTCCATTGAAATCCTAAGACTTTTGATGAATAAGAATCTTCTCCAATATCTTTTACACCTCCCTTTATCGTGATGTGGATGAATGATCGAAGTTCATTACTGCGTTCGTGGGAAATTTCCATAATTTGAAACCATGATCGCCTAATGCATTTGCTATTTCCTTTATTAACGTTTTGGCACATGGTATTAAACTTACTCCGGTCATATCATCCACATACTTGTCTCGAAGTATGGCTTTGGCTGCATTTGGCTGAGTTTGCTATAGCTGCTTACCAATAAGTATACTTAGGTGCGAGTTGCTAAAGATGCTGCAGACTGATTTGGACTGATTCACCATAAAATGTTTTGATTTATCCGATCCTCTAGCGATACCCAAATCTGTCTATAAATTTTATCCTCGTCGTTATATATCACGAGAAGAATATGAATAAGCGGTGTTAGCACAGTGGGGGCCACCATTAGAATGTTTAATATGGCAGGCAAATATCTATGTGACTTTTGGATTTCCTGTACTCGTGCCATGTGGGCCAACTTCTCATATACTCCGCAATAAATGTCTTATAAATTTTGTCAATCTTATTATCCCGCCCGAATTTTCTCTTCATTGTTTTTAGGCGGTTCAAAACGGCATTATATGTTGTTCTAAGCATGCTACCTGATAGTTTAAACGGCAATTTTGCTATAAACCTATTATCGTATGATCGCTTAGTTGTTGATAGGAATAAATCTTCACATTTCTATTCTTCTGGGGTTTATTCTATGTATTTGGGAACTTCTTATATCTTCTAAAGCCTACTGAGAGATTTATCAATATCCAACAATATAAAATTCTTTACCGTGACATTAGATTGATATTGTTCTCTTTTCAATTTGCCAGTCACTATCCAACCGAAGATTATTCGTAAAGCTCGTAGACCACTTGGTAATTCTAAATTTTCCTTTTGTAATTGCCTTAAAAAATATATCTATATACACCAGAAGTACATCATTGTCACCGCGTTTGTCATATGTTGGTTCGGCCAACATCAATCCATCCAGCAACTACCCTTGTGATGCCGAGTCTAGTAATGAATAAATCTGCTATTTGCCAGCTCCAATTTTTATTAATGCAGTTGGTAATAGTCCTCTTCGGACTATTTCGGTTGTAGGGATTGTAGCGTATGCTTGAACTTCGGCTTCACTTGGACCTTATCTTGGCTCCTGAATTGTTGCTGAAGTGATATTAACATTTGCACTTATCATGTTCGTATTAGGAACGTTTCCCTCCCGTGATGACTCATAAAGTGTATGGTGCTTTCTTTGGCACTGTTGATACCTAGACTTTGATCTGCAATCCTGCGCTCTATGTCCACCATTTAAACAATTTTAACATGTATTGCTTCCTTTTACCGCTTCTGATTTTTCAGCTGACGTCATAAGGTGCATCAGAACCATATGTCCGGGTTGTTTGCTCAAGCATTGCATAGCCGAAGATGCTACACCTGGATAAGCTCTATAGAGCTTATCCAGTTGTAACATCGTCAGCTATGCAATGCTATCATTATTGTTACACAATAATGTGATTAAGTCCCTGTTTCGGTGCCAATGTTTTGAATCGGCCAGTTTTACCACTAACACCTTCATTCTGCGGTTGATTACACATCTCATAACATAATTTCGTGTTGGATAAAATTGATAAAATCACGTTTGTATATCTTTCATCTGAGGTTTTTCACAAATTCGGGTCAAAAGCTCATTCAATTGTAATTGGATCTGGCTTCATTTTTTGCTGACCAACATAATTTTAATATTATGCTTTTTCTCCATTGATTTAATACACAGTTTGAAATATCGGAAAAAAATCGTTCATATCTCCATTTATCTCAAATGTTTCAGTTACCGTAGTCTGGAATAAGGTACTAGCACTCGCGTTTCTACCACTCGAATCGTTTGTATTTGTCACAAATTCGGGTTTAAATTCTAGTAGCTCTGGATGACGAAAATCAATTTCGATAATTTTTGCCACACACTTTATTTCCACTTTAACGATAATGAGACCTTCAGTCGACATTTCATCCAAAAACTTTGTAACTAGAGAGCTTTATATCTATTGGCGTACTGGATGTTGGCCACACGTGAAGTCGAAAAAGTTACAAAATTGATAACTGGTACTTATTTTTATTGAATGCGGCCATCAACCATAAGAAAAGCGTTTTTTAGTATTGTAGCCATATCGAAGTTTCTGATTCTGTATTCGATTTTTCCGAGATTGTTAATTTTTCTATTTCATCGTTTATTACACCCTCATTTTCATTAGGCTCAATCACAGTTATTAACGATATCGGGATCTCAGAATGAGTGGGATTGGCTGTTTTTAACATTGAGTCACCTAATGGTAAAAATTCATCGTGTTGAGGTATTGATGTTACTGAATTCAGATTAAGAAGTTGAAGACAAACAATCGGTTCGATGCACCACAATTTATCACCAAAAAGGTGAACAGTTTAAGACCAACATGTCCGCCTATTATTTACATATATTCGCTACAATGCGGTAAATATACTAAGTAAGCCAATAGTGGCACGATTAGACGTTAAATTTACCTAAACTGGTTATCCTTTCTTATAACGACTCCAAAAACCCAGTGAATTATCCTTCTTAATAATCCCTGGTATCGTGGTGCACCATCCAAAGCGCATACACTGTCGGATACTAACGATAATCGAACTCAATAAACATTAATCGTTTTTCCACTGAGCAGGCGCATTCGGAGCAACCGCATTGGAATTCTCTTAACTCACATATGGATAAACGACCAATGTTTTTGTGGTAGTCGATTGGGAAGCAACTTACAAATTAAAAATTGGAGTAATTTGTAAACTGTACAGAAATTTGTATCTAAATTGATAGAAATCCTTTTTGGAAACTAAAAAAGATTTACAATACTTGAGACTTATTTTTGACAACTTCAATAAACTTGGTTTTAAAATGAATAGAAAAGTTAAAAATAGAAGTACAATTTTGAAATAGTTTACAAATCAAAGAAATGTCAATTTTCGAAAATTTTTTAGTGTTTTGAAAATCCTTTGAGAAAAGAGTAAGGACATTTTGCCAATATTTCTATAATATTGAAAAGTTAAAGATATTATCCGTACAAAATTGGCAATTTTGAGGCAAAATAAACGAAAAATTTAAATTTAAGTTTTGAAAAACTTCAGAAAAAGACAGGTTCAATAAAATTTAAAAAAGTTTTTAACTTAAAAAAATTAAAATTAATAATTTACGAACATTTTAAAAAAGTGTTAGGAAAAGTTTGTGATAAGTTAAGAGAAAAAAGCTGAAATGATTTGCTTAAAATTATAAAATTAATATTTTCAAATATTATTGATTTTGTATAAAATAAAATAAATAAAATCTTCAATCAAAAGAAAAGAAAAATTATGCAAATCAACTCTTTCCCAGTTAATTTGTCACGTTCTATATTTTATGCTTTTGCTATAGCCATATCGAGGACGAACGATTAGAAGCTCGCAAATCCAGAAATTACATGAGGGTTAGCACATTACAGAATTAAGAAGAAGCAGAGAAACCAAACAACTCACCAAAAATCTAAAAATTGTATGGGTATAGAAAAAATATGCAAAAATTAAATATACAATTAAATCAAACATTTTAATTAAAAAATTAAATATGTTTAAAAAAGTGTGTTTGCCAAAAGTATTTTAAACATGTAGAAAAGTTTGTAATATTTAGAAAAACAAAACACTTACGATAACACATATGGCGAACTTTTACTAAGGTTCCAAAATGTTTATTAATTCTATAAAAATTGGCTGGTAATATTAATAAAATTATGAATTGTTTGAAAAAGTTTACTGTCACAAACAACCATATATGAAAGTATATTATTGCCTGGTAATAATCGTCAGCATTCAAAAGATAATTGCGTCTCACATGGTAACGAAAGCAAGTGAATACAAGCCATGAAACTTGAGTACACCAATTCGTTTTATTAAAATATTTATATCCTGTCGTAAACAAGGTAAGCATCCCCTTATCCTATTTTACATTCACATCGCAATCATTGAAACTTCCCAATTTTATACATATAACTAACTTCACGCGCATCGGTTCACATATAATATTGATATATGGATCCGTTTTTTTTACGACTGACTCTCTCATATATACAATGTCACAAAATTTGTTGTGTTCGTTCAGTTGTTTTATTTGTGTAATTCACGTTGATATATTATCGTGCGTGTGTATATTATTTTCATGATGAAAATCATAAATGAAAACATGAAAATAAATTTCCTTTTTTCACTCTGCTCTACTCGACTATATGTATATGTATGTATGTTCAAATAATGTCAATCAAAATTCAAACCATTTTTTTTATTCTATTTTTTGGATGCGTTAGCTTTTTATTTGTGTCTATCAAGCAGAATTATTTGTATCAATTCATCAGTATCAACAGCATAGACGAAACTAAATAATAATAATAAAATTTGATCCGTACACTGGCGCAACGTATACAGAGTAGAAGTATGGAGGTTTAATATTATAAATACGATCGATGCTAGTCCCCGCGTATAGATACCACAACATATATCCACTGAACTTCCGGATTTTGTTGTTATCATATGTTTTTAAATTATATTTTGATGTTCAACAATTTTTTATGTGTATGGAAATTGGTCTATAGATAGACGATAACTTAGGGAAGGTGTCGTATAGTTAAAAGATTGAAAAATTATTGATTTGCTCAGATTTGATTAAAATGTAATGTATTTGGAATTTGATTTTTATTTAAAAAAAAATGTAAATTCCATTTCGAAGTACATTCAATTGTTATCAGTTTAGCTTTTGGATCACTGGTTTATTAGAAAAAAAACTATATATATATATATATATATATATATATATATATATATATATATATATATATATATATATATATATATATATATATATAAATTTAATGCGGTGTAAGGTGTAATACAGATGAACACTTCTACAGTAACGAGCCTATGCTAGATATGTTACCAATTTAATATAAATACCCTCCATTTCAAAAGCTGACATACTAAGTGCTTTCAAATACCGTATTTGATTTCAAATAGGGGTTGTTGGCCTAATACATAGTCAATTATTAAATCACTAGCAAATGAATTTTGCTTTCCACATAAGCTGCTCTTCAATAATTCATTGTCCACTGGAGTCTTCCCTGATAAATAGTAAATTTCCAAAATTACACCAATTTTTAAATCTGGACAAAGAACTGATATTTCCTCTATTTATTCTCAAACTTTTTGAAATATTTAAAAAAAAATATAAAATATTTTTACTTTATAGACTTGAAGTAAGAGATATTGTGCTTTGAATTGTTTAAAAGTTATCTCTTTAACAGAAATCAGCAAGTTTGTATATTAATGGTATTTGTAGTGATTTTCCAAGGTTTGACTATGACGTTTTTGGGGCCCATATGCAACCTTATTTTGAATGGCTTTAGTAGCTTTTGCAATGATCGGTATTTCTTATCTATTTAATTCAAATAATGAATTAATTTTATCAATTTATTGTTAGGTGATATATCCAAATTTATGTTTTTTAGTTTCTCCAAGATAATTTCAACGCAGATTTCTGTATTTTGTCATTCTGAAGATTGCTTGGTGCTTAATTGCTCCTCTAATTGTGATAAAACTGTCTATACTAAAGTCAGTAACAATACCTGGAATTATTATTAGACTGTCAAATATGAGATTGTTTTATTTAAGAATTGAAGTATTTTGTTTGTTTGTTTGTTTATTTCTATGCAATCTGTTTTGGGGCCGAAGCTCTCCCAACTATTTCGCGGTTAATTAACGTCCTACTTTACGCCATTACTAGCCAAATCGAGGACGCGCGAATACAGGTTCGCGTTTTTTCAAATATCCATCTGCACATTGCATTGCTCCAGCCAGCCTGTACTGGCATGGACGATGGTTCGGCCCATGAATTCTGCACTCCAACGGGGGGTCATAGTTATGTTCATCGTCATCACCGATCGTAATCAAGTGATGAAAAATCCCTTTTGCAACCCTCCCCCGTTGGGATTCGAACCCGGTACCTCCCGTCCCAAACACCGCAGCTTTAACCACTGCGCCAATTGCTCGGTAAGAATTTAAGTATTTTCCCAAATAAGTTGATGGCTTCAATAATTGATGTAAATAGTAATGCAATTGGCAATTTAAACATTTAATTTTTTATGCCTTCAATTTTTTTATAATTGTGTGGTGCTGATCTATCTATTTAATGTGTTTGTAATAATTTGTTTTTAATATAATTTGTCTGTTCAATTTTTTGAAAACACAGAATCGGCGCGTTTTTAACGGATGAATTTCATTCTAAAAAGCCTCTACAAACTATCCGATAGTATAAATATGTTTTCCAAATAAGATTTTTTATTGATTGTTGTAGTTTTTTTTTATTTTTTTGAGTATCTTATAGCTAAATGGTTAAAAAACCTTGTGTTCTAAATTTAAAACTAAAAATATAAAATAAATAATTTTTTTTAAACATTGTGGTAAAAAAAATAAAAAATTCAATCCCGAAATATTAAACCAACAATTTCGAGGCCATTAAAAAGATAAATGGGATTTGTAGGATTTAATAGCAGTCAATCAAGTGACAATTTGGTTCTAAGCATATACCTCCCAACCTTACCGTTAATAAAACGTGGTGTTCCAGCTGCTTGTTTATACGATAGATATTTATACAAATATTAAAATTTTTCAGGGTATCGAAAGATGAAACTTCAGAGCCCTTTAAAGCAGTAGGGACTTTTAATGATATATCGTTTCACATTTTTTTGGAGAAACTAAAATTATTTTATTAATAACTTTGTCGCTAAAGATTGAATTTGTTACAGGTCGTATAGTGATGATTAAGGTGTTGGCTTAAACACACCGCGATCTTAAGTTTGATCACCGCCGCTGACCACAACGATGTGGCCACAAATTGGCCGAAACCAATTGTGTGTAAAATAGTTCGTTAGGCGTTACCTACAACGATCACCAATTGTAAGTAATAAAGTTGGTCTGATTATTTTGTATTTGTTTATACACAGGCTGCAGACCAAAGGTAGACCAACCGACGCAAGTCGAACACCACATTTATTTGAAATACTAATAAAACCATATTTTTAATAACAAAATTAATGTATTTGGAAAAGTATATGTATTCTATTTATTTATTTTTTATTATTATATCTATATAAATATTGAATTAGAGGGATTGGTTTTGGTAGATGATGACATCACATTTTTGATATACATATATAGATACATATATTTATATCCGTTTCGATATTATATTTTTATTCAATCCCGAAATCAATTTTGAAATGAAAACAACAAAAAAAATAAAAATTTTGTATACGAAATAAAATTATATATTAAATAAATAAAAATTAATTTTTATTTATTTAAATTGAAAATCCAATTAAATTTTTTATATTTTTGAAATAATAAAAAAATAAAATATAAAATGTTGTATTTTTATAATGAATAATAAAAAAAAGACGAATAATTAAATTTTCATTCAACCAAATTAATCTCAATTCGATTTAACAAAAAAAAAAAAAAAAAAAAACATTTAAAAATTTATCGGAAAATTCTATACGATTTTCTTCTTTTTGATTTTAAAATTTTCTTTGGTATTATATATATTGGTTTTGTATACAAAATCTCTATAGAATTAAAATTGAAATGAAATTGATTTTAATCAATCGAAATCAGGGTACTTGTTGCTCGAAACTATATGAAAAGAATTAATTGGTTTTTGATGACAAGAACAATAACTTGTCGACGCCATTTAAGAGCTAATATAAATAATAAATTATGATTTTTAAATATGGGATTACCTCTCTACAAATTGTCTATTCTTCTTTTTACAGATTTTGCTTGCCGCACTTACCTAGAAATATAAAAGAAAAAATACTCATTAAACTTTTGCCATAATATTATAAAAAATTATTGTAGTTTTAAATTTGGATTAAATAAAGCAATGTTTACATGTAATAAATATAGACAACAAATAACAAGTAATGATAACTTATTCCTAAGAATGCTAGAAGAGTGCTTCAAAATCGTATACGTTGTATTACCATGAAAATTTAAAACCACTAAACAACTTGAACTTGAATAACACAATATTGCGCTGAAAAAGTATATTATTGACTTCGTTATTTAAATGACGTCACAATTAAGAACAATTGAAAACTACACGAAGTTTGAATTGAGAAAGATTACCGTCAAGAATATTAAATGCTCAGCAGAATGATAGTTGTATTTTTTTTATTATAACAGTACACACTAGCAATTTTTCTTTCAAATTCAGTTTTTAAATTTCTAATAAAATTCTATTTTTTTTTTTTTTGTGGTGTCAACCAACTAATAGAAACTTA
Organism: Tipula confusa; assembly: GCA_963556175.1. Classification (NCBI taxonomy): domain Eukaryota; kingdom Metazoa; phylum Arthropoda; class Insecta; order Diptera; family Tipulidae; genus Tipula; species Tipula confusa. Next base: position 61,706,808 of record OY744475.1, on the reverse strand, counting down.
CTAAGTCAAAATCCATATGCAAGCACAGCTACATGCCTTGAAATGACTCTTACACTGGTAGAAGGACAATTCCTTGCGGCACACTCGTCCTAACTTCCTTTGTTACGATATTATTCATCATAATATTGTATTGTTGCGCGAGAATACCATTCTGTCACTGTATTTGTAAACTTTTATCACAATATGAATTATTCTTTTTTTTTTTTAAATTCTAATAAAACGAAATAAGGAACCTTGTTTTAATAAAAACAAAGAATTCAATACTTCTTGTTTTATATATAAAAATAAAAATTATTTCAGAAAAGAAGTAAAACTTTCTTTAATGTGATAATAAAAATTTTTATATTAATTCTTTCTAAAAAGAAAAAATGTTTCTAAAAAATTTATAATATAAATTATTCTTTTTTATTTTAACTAGGTATTAATTTCGAGGATTACTATCTTCTTCATCAGCCTGTACTACTTTGAACCCGAATTTACCTTACTCATGTTCTTAAATACCTTTTATGTTCTTACTCATGTTCTTATATACCTCAGGTATGATTTTGGCTCCGCCCCTTGTGATATTTTCATTTTCCATTATTTTTTTAAACAGGTGGTTGATTTTAGTCTGTACCTGAATGTTTATTATGTCCTTGTTATGTCTGTTTTTGTAAATTTCGTAATCTTCCAGTGTTGTCATCATGCTACCATTTTTACATTTATGCAACACTTTCAGATTTTCGTTAACGCCTGTGTATTTGTGGTTACTGTCAGTCATGTGTTGTGCGTAGTTTGAGTCTATTTTGGGTTTGCCGATTTCTTTCACATGTTGGTTAAACCGAGTTGCGAAAGATTTACCGGTTTGGCCTATATAGAACCCATCACAGTCGTCACATGATAGTCTATAAACTCCCGTATCTTGAGAAGACGCTCTTGGTGGGTTTAGTCTTTGTCCTGTTTTGTTGCTAGTTTTGAATGCTGCTTGTATACCATGATTCTTCAGTACTTTCCTGATGATGTTCGCTGTATTTCTGTCGTATTCAAATGTAACGTATTTGTTGTCTTTGTCGTCTTTGGTTATCAGGGAAGTATACTGTTCGTTAAGTTTCTTGTTATTGTGTTTTCTGTTCAATAGGTCCATCCTTGCCGGTTGAAACCCGTTGGCCCTAGCGATCTGTTTAATAGTATTTAGTTCCGCTGTGTAGTCTTCTTGGTTCATTGGTATCGTATTCAGTCTATTGATCATGTGCAGGTATGCCGCAATCTTATGTTGTTGTGGATGGTGTGAGTCGTTATGGATTGTGTGGTCCGTTTGCGTTGGTTTTCTGAAGATTTTCAACTTGTGTTCAAAATTTTCATTTCGAATCGTTAGATCCAGGAAATTAATACACTTATTTTCTTCAGCTTCCAAAGTGAATTTGATGTTGTTATGTATATTGTTAAGATAATCGTGAAATTGTTTCAATTGCCGATTGGATCCTCAAAACAGTGTAAGTACATCATCTACATATCTATGCCAGTATACCACACAGTTCCTATAAGGGTTACTCTCACTCAATATTTTCGAATTCTCTAAGTGGTTTAAGTAAATATTGGCTAAAGTTCCCGATAAAGGGCTTCCCATGGGTAGTCCTTCTGTTAATAGAATATGTCTTGATGTTCGAAGTAATTCTGTTTAGTAATCACCTTTAAGAGATTTCTAGTTTCCTCTGCACATTCCGTTTCTCCCTGATTCACGAGCAGGTCGTAAGTGGTTCCAAAAGTTTCTTCTATTGGAATGTTACTATACATTTTCGTTATATCAAAAGAGGCCAGTTTGGCACCATGAGGAATTTTAACTGATTCTATTCTGTTCACAAATTCTAGGTTGTTCATCAACGAAACGTTGTTTTCCAGTTTAACTTTATTCATTAGATACTGATTAACGCGTTTCGCTATCCTAAACGTGGGAGCGGATGTGAAGTTCAGCACCGGTCTAATAGGCATATCCGATTTAAGAACCTTAGGAAGTCCTTTGATTTTTGGCGCCGACGGTTTCATTATTTTCATGTACCTTATTTCTTGTTTACTAAGAAAACTTGTACATTTATTTATGCATTTGTTGATACTACTGCAAAATTTATCAGTTGGGTCACAACTAAGTCTAATTATATCATTATCCGTAATATAGTCCAACACTTTGCTGTTGTATAACTAGCACCCATGATTACCGTCACGTTGCCTTTATCGGACTTAGTGACGATCGCCCCATGTTCTTTAATCTGTAACCTACACCTCCGAGCTCGAACGGTTACAGTGTATCACATCAGTTCTACTAATCCCATTCATAATTTGATATCTCAAACTATCTTGTAGAATAGTGTCCTTTTTGAGCGCGGCGCACTGTAACGAACTTTCCGAACTAAATAGAGATCTGTTTTGTTGCCGTATGTCACTTTTAAGGGTTAAATTAGAATTTAATCCTTTATCAAGTAGGCATATCTCCTTGGCATTAAAAACAATTTCCGTTAGATTTATGCTATGAAACTTATGTTTTACATGAGGATTCTCAGTGGTGTTTCATTTAATTGGTTTTAGCTGGAGGTTTCTGATTTTGCCTTTTATATTCAATCTCCTTTGTTACAACCTTGACTCTACTTTCTTTTCCACAAATTCTCTTATACTACAATACTCTAAATAGTGGAACTGATTCGCTGTTTTTGACAGTAGGTTATAAGTTTTTATGGTTAGAAAGTTGATTCTGGTGTAAAGTTCCTGAATAATTTTGCTTAACCATAACCTTTCAGCTTTTATTTTATCAATAATAAAAAATAAAACATAATATTGTCTAAAACGTCTGTTGTATTCCACACTCCTGTGCCAAATTTTATCGAATTCTGGAGCGACATCCTCTAAGATACTTGAGCATAGTCTTTTGGGTTTTAACGTACTTTTAATTATGCTTGTGACACTAAGCACAACTTTTATAGCAGAATACTTTTCTTTAAATCTAAATTGATGTGGAAGAATTAAATTTGTGTCCAAAATTATTTCTTTAAGTCTCTTTAGTAGTAATTTTATGAAAAGTTTAGACAACATTAGCAGCAGGGAAATATAGGCCTAATTGGTTTTTTATTGCTAGATTGTTATTAGGTTTTGGTATTATGATTACTTCCGATTACATTTAGCTTACTTTTTAGATCTTATAATACATGGATAGTTAGACTTACTGACTGTTTGTCAAGCTTATCTAGATTGTTATTATATTTTACTTGGCCGTTTAACTTGAAAGTGGTTAAAATGTATCCTCGATCAAACTCAAGACTGCCAAAGTATCAGTTAATTGGTTTATTTATAAACTTCTTTAAGATAATATTTGAGAAAGCTAAATACATAAATTTCTAGATATATATTCTAGATTTCCGTTTCATAAGCGTTTTTCTTATTCATATATCCAAATATATTTCATAGTTTAATATATACCAAGTATACCTTACATTAAATCCTACCTCTCCCTAATAAAAAAATATCTCCCCCAAAAACCTGTATACATAAACTACTTCCAAAGAAGCACGAATCATCCCACTCCCATCAAATAATTACACACGGCATCAATGACTTTATATCTATATATATATAAACAAACGAACAAAATATATTTTTCAATTTCCCATTATCAATTTTCCTAATCAATACTAAATTGTACTAAATAATTAATGTTAATCGAATTCCGATAAATACAAAAATTCGTTTCGAATTTCATGCATTCAAAAACTATACGTATGTAAGGAAATTAGAAATTTGATACCGGATGTGTACTGACATGCGGTAAAATTGCTTTTGTAAATCGTTAGACTATAATTAGATTGATGCAAATTATGTGACGTAATGACATTAATATTTCATTTCGATACGAAACAAAAGTATAACTTTCACTTTGAAAATTTCATTTTTGGGAAATTTTTATTTTTTTATTTATTTATGCGAAAGGGTGAATAATTAATCCATTTTACCTCCCCATATAAATATACACATAATAATATTGTATTTTCCATCGCATTTTTTTGCCCCACCTTTAAAAGTTTAATTTTATTTTTCTTCACACAATTATCAATTTAGAAAATCTTTATTTGAAAATAAATATAAAACGGGAAAACTAATGAAAATAGAAGTGATATTATTTTTGGTAAAATTTGTGGACTATATACTAGGTTAATGAAGTGGTAATTGTTTGTTGTTTGTGCATTTTTGTTTTAGTTCATTAACCTGGAGACATAAATTAGATGTTAATGTTTAATTTGAAAAATAAATTGCATACATCAACACAGAGTGTATAAAAAGTGCGGGAGTGGTCGTAATCTCAGGGGGATTAGGATCTAGTAACAGATAATGAGGTAGTACGAGTAGCGACCATTTTTTATTCATATTTCGTGCAAATTTATAGAATTCGCTAGAACTCCGTCATGGGCATGATGTGATGACAATTACTTTTTTAAAAAACTTAACAAATTCCTCATCAGATCGAAACTGGACATTGCAACAAACACACACATACTTCCAAATCTGAATAGTTATATGGAGGGCCCCCACGCGGTTATTACTCTCACTCTGATTGGAGGTAATACCGTAAAAATAAAAGCGTGCTTATTCTAAGTTACTCTTTGTGAAAGATATCACAATCTGATAAGGGCCCAAGACCTCAGAAAAAAGTGTGAAAGGTGGAAGGTGGACTCTATTAAGTCTTAAGAGTACAACAACTCAGCAATGAATGCAGTTCTCGTTGCTTCTTTAAGGGAGTCACCGGTCTGCACCATACCTTTAGAACTAGGTCTATCGCCAATCGTTACCAGGATGGAAACCTCTGTGTTAGCATCGATGCAGTGCTCGATACTGGGAAGGATCATTTCAGGTTTATTCAATGTTCAACAAGGGTCAAATTCTGTGTTTGAAAGTTGTCAAATACAGACTGCGGAGATGTGCATAGAGGACTGATCCTATGAGGAATTCACACAGACCATGTAATAAACCGGTTCCCTGGGGTTGATTGCATTAATTCCGATCTCGTGATATTCGGAGGTGATACTTTGTGGAACTATCTTTTCGACCTCATTCGATTAGTATAGCAAAGCGAAGGTATGCCCGAAGTTATACCAGCGTTTTTCGTACTTTTCCTTGTCTTTAATAGAAAATTAGAGATAAATTATGAAATATCAATGGTAACTCTATAATAACCTCAAAGAAAACATAAATTAGCAACTGTTAGAAAGTTTTGAAAACTATTGAAGCGATAAAATTTTGTAAATTTTCCTAATTCCGTATTCCCAAGGAAAACCAAAATTAAATCCGGTAAATCCGGCTCACTATATATATGAAGGAATAATAGATAAACGAGCCCATCAATTTTCATGAAATTTCATTAGACTTTTTTATTTTTAAACTTTCGATAGATTTTTATTTTTCAATGCACTGTACTTTCTGTCGATACTATTCGTTCCTTTTACTTTTAACTGTATCAAATATAACCGATCTCCGGACAAGCCCTTAGATTTTAATTTGAAATATATACACACGCACATACATATTTATATATATATATATATATATATATATATATATATATATATATATATATATATATATATATATATATATATATATATATTATATATATATATATATATATATATATATATATATATATATATATATATATATATATTACTTTATTTATTTTTATCGGAAAAGTTATTTACTAGAGGAAAATAACTAAATAGGAATTATTATTGTTTAAGGGGGATTAGAAAACACCAGCAATAACAATTTACTATGCATTTGGGAAATTTCAAACCAAAAAAAAAAAATCATAATATGTTTAGTACTTTTGGTGATAAATTTACGAATTACTTTTGAATTATTTTATGGTATCGTTGTACGGGGTCCAACGATAAATAAATATTACATTACTTGCGGGACCCAAAACAAATTTAAATATATAATAGACCACAATTATGCGAAAAAATCTGAACATTTTAAATAAATAAATTGATTGGTACACAAATATAAAATATTGTTATACCAAAATTCCCAAATAAATCGAAAAACAATAGAAAATTGTAATCATAACATTCATGATGTGTATGTTGTTTTTCCTCATTTTCCACCTACATATGGATCGTATACATACAAAAGAATGTATTATATGTATTTGTATACATGTATATGGGGCTGATTACTTGGTTGAGATAACAAAAACAAAAAAATAAATCGAATAATTAGAAAAATATTTGAGGTTCGGTAAATGTTTCCCGTACATATTTGGAACACCCGCTCCCGTATACACAACGATTGAAAATACTATTATTGTTATTAAGAGACTTTCATATTTTTTTTTTTTTTTTGGTTTAATTTTATTGTACATACGTATCTCGACTCGACTATCTTTTGGGTGTGAAAATATTAAAACAAAAAAAAATTTAAATTACCGAGAATTTGACTTTGGAAAATTGTGTATTGTATATACGGAGAGAAAATTGGAAAAATGTGAAATCGTGTTGGGATAATCAAGATAATTATATTGTATCCCGTTTATTACTCTATATATATATATATATATATATATATATATATATATATATATATATATATATATATATATATATATATATATACGATATTATGTACTGTGTGCGATGTAAAAAAAATATATTGATTTTTAGATAAAAATTCTGTGAAAAGCTCTTTAATGCTGAGTTGGATGGGTCTTGTTGACCTTTTTTATATAATTTTTTTTAGTTCTACCGGATAATGTCTACTTTTTCAAAGGCATAATTGGAACAATCCGGTTCGTATTTTTATGATTGGGTTTTTATATAATTTTGAGTGACAAATTTTTTTTTGTCCTTTTGGATTTAATTTTAATTTTTATTAAATAAAAATAATTTAATTTTTTCCGAGTATATTGGTCCAATGTTGTACTAATCTTATAAACTCTTACTCAATCTGAAACTATTTAGCGAAATTGAGGAGTAAAACAATTTTTTTAAATAAAAGTTCATATGGACTGTCAAACACAAACCAGAATACATATCTTAACGCAATTACATATCTTAGTTACACATCTTTTCCAACTTTCTTAGTGATTCCTACAGTTTGTCAGTTTAACGGTTACTTCACTTAATTTTCGTGCTAAATAATTTTTTTTAATATTTAGAATAAAATATTTTACATTTTTTATATTTTAGGATGATAGGTTTAATATAATATTTTGTATAATCTATTAATTTGTAATTGAAATTTTAGAAAATATCCTGCCACTCTAGGAAAGAGACAGTTGCAGATAGCTTCGAATTGTGTTGTTTTGTGCCGTACGATCGTGGAGGTGGAGGTGTACTAAATGTATAGTTCTTTTAACAAAGATTTGCTAACACATTCTCTTTATTCCTAAACCAAATATTTTTGAACCAATCGTCAGAAAAGTCTCATTTCATGGCAATAGGCTCCTACATAAGTGGTGATTATAAAGAGTTTCAGAGTTTTAAGGACCTATTCAAGCATCAATCGACAAAAAGACGTATCTTTCAAATGCTGAATAATTTCAGTACTTAAGAAGTTGCCTTAAAGATGAACCAGCAGGAGCAGTGTGGTACTTAAAATAACTAAGCTCACCATTAACATATGTGAAGCACTCGAACTGTCAGAGGTTTCCATTTACCTGTAGACCGATTTAACGGTCGTATTTTCTAACCTAAAATCCACTCCCCGCAAAATGTAGAAGAAGTAGGGGCAATCCAGCAGACTTGGCTACCAGAGGTGTTCATACCAATAAGCTCCAATCGAATGAGTTATAATGAAAGGGAACAAAATGGTTACAAAATTGCGTCAAGGTTTGGCTAAAACTAGTTAATGTTAAGTAAACATAAGGAGAATGCCTTGCATATGCCAAGGTGTATCAATTAAGTACCTCTGCGGGTGACAATTTCATTGAACAACTAATAAACAAAATGTCACAATGGACCAAGTTGGTGTACGTGTACCCTCCATAGTTCTACGATTTGTTTACAACACACGTCACGGTGAACATCACGATTATTAAACATATTTAGCAAGCCTCGTTAATCGGTGAGATAAGAACTATCAAAGCCAATAACAAGCTTCTTTCCAAATCATCAGTACTCGTTATCACCATTCATTGATCAACTTGGCATGCCTGGAGTAGGCTTAGAGAATGCAACATGTACCTGGGACACAATACATCTCCTGATAATTCCCAAAAAACATAAGATTTCTTTGTTGATTCTTAAGTACATACATAAGAAATGTCTGCATTCAGGGCCATCGCTTCTAGTCTCACTATCACGAACAAAATATTGGATACTAGGTGTACGCCAAACCGCACGTAATATTTATGGAAAATGAGTAACTTGTGACCGGTATGCGAACGATGAAACAGAGGTGCGAAACTCGTGAAGGGGATAGTAATTTTCGTTCGCTTATGTATAAAGGCAGTGCACATAAAAATCCTAGGCGACATGACAACAGCAACATTTACGGGAGAAAGTTCATTTCACGAAGAGGTCGAGTACCCAAAGAAATTATTTCCGATAAAGGTTCGAATGTCCGAGGCAATTAAACTTTGTTATCTGATATTTACAGACTATTTCAATCGATTGAGTGAAAAGTATAAAGAAATGGGCACCGTGATGACTCAAATCGAATGTGTTTTGAACTCTAGACCACTATTAGCCATCACTAATGAGGATCCTGAATACAGTAATGCACCCACACCAGCACATTTTATAATTATGGGCACTTATTCATTTTTACGTGAACAAAATTATCTATAAGGTTCACAATTAAGGCTTACACGCTGGCAACAAGTACAACAAATAGTACAATTATATTGGAAACGCTATTATAGAGATTATCTTCATGCAATGCAGCAACGAACTAAACTGAGATTCCCAGCTTAAAATTTTTAAATACATGATTTAGTTTAAGTGCAGGATGACAATAATTTACTCGAGCACTGGTCGCTTGGAAAATCGTAACTATTCACCCCCGAACTAATGGATATGTAAGAGTAGTTACAGTCAAGACCATAGGTTCCACGTTTAATTGAGCAGTACCTCACACTGCAGTACCTCAGTACTTAGCAGTAACGAGCTACCTAGTGTTATTACCAATTGATGGTGACGACAATGCCAATAGTTTAGTTAAACCTCCCAGCTTTAACAAAGGATAGTATGTTCGAAATTCATAGTTCAATTCGAAGAAGTTCGACTATACAGCTATTATGTAAAATTACATAAACATTTAACATTAAACAAAACTTATTGTAAACAAATTATACACCGTACAGTTCGATAATTTGCATCTGAATTGTAGTTGACGTAGTTGATGGTTTCAAGGGTATACAGACCATGTCTGGGTCTACAGATATTCAACAATTCTAATAATTCACAAACTAATAGCTCATCACCTTACATTTGTGAAGATTGGTCATTTCAAGCACTATTGTCTACGTACTGTGCAAATTCGTATTATTAATTAAGTATAACAGGTGAGGGCTTTAATGGACAGTGGGTCATAATCAACATTAATTACCAAATCATTAGTGCAACGGCTAAAATTGCAACAGCTCACAGCATTGTGTGCTATCAGTGGATTATCAGCCAGACGATGTGCTATCAGCCAGACGATGTATAAAGTTATAAATAATCTTAATTTATTCCAAGGCAACAGTGTTAAATGTAGATGCCTTGATATTGCCAAAACTTACATCTCAAATCCCAGCTAGTAAAATAAATGAAGCACGATGGAAGTTAATTAACTTAAAACTGACCGATCCAAATTTTGATATACCGGGCCTCATCAACATGGTACTATAGGCAATGAATGATATATTTCTGTATTTATACTTTTATCCGAAAAAAATCAGACAGCGCAGCATACAGTATTCGGTTGGGTTATTGGTGATAAATTATCATTAACAGCATTAATAGCTTTATATATAGAATAATAATAAAGCACATTTTTATTTACCTCATCTCGCAATATGTATGGAGTTGAGTACTACTACAAAGTACTCTTTACTCTTGTAAGTCATCATCTAGTTGCGTTACTTAATGACATTCTATTGGCCGGTCCTGTACTACAGGATGACCTTACCACTATACTTTCGAATACACTTAATAGCAATATCGGTTTAATAGCAATTTGCAGCGAATATTATGGCATATGATGATTCAAGTTAAACCTTTTTAGTTGTGGAGACTTTGACACTCAGTTAATATTTACTGAACCAAAAATTATTAAAAGTTATACCATACCCATTAACCAAGGTACAGATGAAACTATTTCGCCGATGATGATGTAACATATTTCAAGACAATATAGGACATTAAAGGACTAGGATATTGCGGAACAATGGCAAAAAATCAAATTATCGTCCAACTGCTACAAGCAATCGAAATCAAACTTTTCAGTTTTGAAAATAGCTCAGCCTACCTCCGTGTAACTCCACATATTTTGAGATGAATTAGAGTACTTAAGATCAAAAAAAGGAACTGTTGATGTTGTCGTGCGATTAATATCTGCAAAAAGCCGGGGGGCACCAATGGAAATAATCACATTACCTCGACTGGAATTATGCGTTGCAGTTTTGAGAACCAAACTATTCAATTTATTTACAACAGGCGCTTAAATTATCATTCAATTACATCTACGCTTAGACAGATGCTTAAGTTGTGCTGGCTTTGTTGTCCGACCATCCGCAAGCCGGTGGAAGAATTTTGTAGCCAACCGCACAGCATTTATAATGTTACACATATTGCCGAATCATTGGAACCATCTTGAATCTAAATTGAATCCTACTGATTATTCACAGCGAGACCTAAATCTACGACAGGAGGACTATGAAAAGACAAAGTATTGTCGAACTCATTAAAAAAAATATCCCTACTTATATGCTATATCTGTCGTTACTATGCATCAATAATCTACTATGTAAGGCAAAAAGGTAAAACTTAGCTTCGAAGAGGCAATCCATAGATATTCAACTATTACTCCGGTCGCAGATCATCACATTTTGAAGCATACCTAATTAAATTATTTGGTGATTTAAGATTCTTGTGAATTATGACTGGTAATGTTGATTGAATTTTACTTAATTCATAAACATCACATTTCAAATCAACTAAACTTTTTAAGTTATAAAAATAGTCTTTGTCAAAGTTGAACGTTCTCAAGAAAAAAAACGAAAATCTGAAACCCTGCGGTTTTTGACAGAATCGATTAATAAAATTAAATGTTGACAAATCACTAAAACGTTGAGCCAAAATATATATTTAAACCGCAAGCGAAAAAAAAATCAATATTTTACGGTTGATGGTTGTCACAAGTACTATGGTGTTTTTATTTTTACTTTCGTATGCGACATCGATGTGGGATACGACGCAGTCATATTTCGTATTTATACAGTTAAAATAATGATGCTTACTTATATTTTCTCAAAAATGTTTTATTACATTTAAGGAGATTTATTTTTAAAAAAAATTGTGAGAGTATTACCATCTGGTGGTAATACCATATTATTTGTTACCATTGTTCTTCTTTCACCTGAACTGAGGCACAGTCAATTACTCACAAAATTATACCGGCCATATTGCAATACTTGCGAGAAAAATAAAATGCATTTTAACTATTCCATCTGGATCCCTCGTGAGCCCATTTATATTCAATTTACAAAATCGATTTTTTTTTTAACTTTTTCCAAGGATGAAAATTTAACAATAAAATCCTCTATGGAAATCAACACAATAATAAAATTAAAAAACAGAAACAAAAAAAATTTCCATAATAAGTAGATCGTTCATGTTCTTCATCATCTTGATGGAGCGAATGAGTAAAAAGTTCAAAACCGGGAAATACATAAAATAAATTTCCCTACCATATACATGGCACCAACACACACTCACGTATATAAATATGTATACATATATTATACATTAAAATAAGAGAAGCTTGTCTTTTATACTATGCGCTGTGTTATGTTCTACTTTAATGCTATCATTATAAATTCAATAGAATTTCCAATTTAATTTAACAGCATACAACGGAAAATAGGTATATACTAATATCACTAGCGTGCACAGCACTGAAGAAAGTTAAAGATGTACTCTAATTTTATTCAGTTTATGTTTGGTGTGTATATATGTTTACTATACAGGGAAAAAATGGAAAATTATTTCCAATGTACGTTTGTATTTTAAACTGACAATAATAATAATAATATTATTTTTATTTGTGACAGATGTTACAACATAAATTTTCATTTTTATATAAAAAAAAAATACATAATACAGCAGCATCGCATAAAAAAAGGAAAATTTAAATTATTACAAGAAAAATCAAATTAATTTTCCACTTGTTCTATTTAGCAAACACAAGATTTATTGTTTGTGTGTTGCTATTTTCTAAACGAATGAAATAAACGTTCGTGTATCTTCTTAAATATTATTCATGAATATTATAATTTGCACCTGGACTACGTTTAAATAAAGATATTTGCACGATTCAAACGAACGTTTGAGTATTTTATAAGTTTGATTCAGTGCTGCATGTGTAATAATTTAAAAATATTTTAGTGGTTGGAAAAATTAGAATTCATGCAGTCAATAAGTATCAGTGGCAAAAGATGATAGGTCAGCGCTAAAAATGTTTGTGCATCTTTATTACAGGTACGACAATAAAAAAGCCCAAATTAATTATTTCAATGGCGTGGACTAACATAATGGTCAACGACAAGAAAACAGCTCCGCGAATATAAAAATGAAAATAAACTTAAATGATGGAAGGCCGATGTTCGAAAAGAACTACCACAATTGGATCCTTTGTACGATTCCAATTTAGATTCCGTTTGTCTCCAAATTAATTATCCTTAAACTAAATAACACAGCACTGCACTCGGTAGGTACTGTTACTTATCTGAAAAGAAGGCAGCTCTAAATTCACAAAATCAAAAATTTGATGAAAATTCAAATATTTGATTTCCTTTTACATTTAAAATGTGAATAAAAATTAGAGACGTAAGAGGTGTGGGATATGTGAGAGATGTGTGAAGATGCAAATAGGTGATAGTAGATGAAAACATGTACTTGATTTAAGATTTGTGATTGAAGATTTGGGATTTTCATTATTATAAATAAAGAATTAAACGATGAAGCTGAAACTTATAACAACTATTACCAAACTTATTTATTTACAAATAAGATAATGAGAAGAAATAATGGCCTAAAACTAAAACATTTAAGTTAGAAAATAAAATTCTCTATCGTTATAAAAATCAATCTTAACTAATCTATGGTATGGAGAATTTAAACGTTTCTTGTCGCGTTTCTAAAAAGTTCCCTTTAAATATGGAAATAAATGAATCGAATAGGGATAATCTTTTTACAAAATACGAAATATGTACTTCCTACGTATAAAGCGAATACAGCACACACAAAGTATGTTTATATATATATATATATATATATATATATATATATATATATATATATATATATATATATATATATATATATATATATATCAAACGCCACGTATTAAAATTTTATTTATTCATCCAACTGTTTTGACTCTCGCATGAACATTTTTTTTTTTTTGTAAATATTTCAAATGATGATGGGAATTTAAGTATTTTTGATTGTTTCATGCTTTCTAAGGGAGAGATTGGAAATTATTTTATTACTTCAATGTTATCCACATAATATGAGTATGCTACGTCCTTAATGTCGACTACCCTTACTTTATATATGTATATTATTCAACTTGAAATGCAACAACCACTTGTTCGTCGCTTTGAATTTATCACTCGACGACAACAGACACAGCCGTTGTCTACGTATATAAAATGAAATTTTTTAACAAGCGCAAAAAATATTTGCACGATTCAAACGAACGTTTGAGTATTTTATAAGTTTGATTCAGTGCTGCATGTGTAATAATTTAAAAATATTTTAGTGGTTGGAAAAATTAGAATTCATGCAGTCAATAAGTATCAGTGGCAAAAGATGATAGGTCAGCGCTAAAAATGTTTGTGCATCTTTATTACAGGTACGACAATAAAAAAGCCCAAATTAATTATTTCAATGGCGTGGACTAACATAATGGTCAACGACAAGAAAACAGCTCCGCGAATATAAAAATGAAAATAAACTTAAATGATGGAAGGCCGATGTTCGAAAAGAACTACCACAATTGGATCCTTTGTACGATTCCAATTTAGATTCCGTTTGTCTCCAAATTAATTATCCTTAAACTAAATAACACAGCACTGCACTCGGTAGGTACTGTTACTTATCTGAAAAGAAGGCAGCTCTAAATTCACAAAATCAAAAATTTGATGAAAATTCAAATATTTGATTTCCTTTTACATTTAAAATGTGAATAAAAATTAGAGACGTAAGAGGTGTGGGATATGTGAGAGATGTGTGAAGATGCAAATAGGTGATAGTAGATGAAAACATGTACTTGATTTAAGATTTGTGATTGAAGATTTGGGATTTTCATTATTATAAATAAAGAATTAAACGATGAAGCTGAAACTTATAACAACTATTACCAAACTTATTTATTTACAAATAAGATAATGAGAAGAAATAATGGCCTAAAACTAAAACATTTAAGTTAGAAAATAAAATTCTCTATCGTTATAAAAATCAATCTTAACTAATCTATGGTATGGAGAATTTAAACGTTTCTTGTCGCGTTTCTAAAAAGTTCCCTTTAAATATGGAAATAAATGAATCGAATAGGGATAATCTTTTTACAAAATACGAAATATGTACTTCCTACGTATAAAGCGAATACAGCACACACAAAGTATGTTTATATATATATATATATATATATATATATATATATATATATATATATATATATATATATATATATATATATATATATATATCAAACGCCACGTATTAAAATTTTATTTATTCATCCAACTGTTTTGACTCTCGCATGAACATTTTTTTTTTTTTGTAAATATTTCAAATGATGATGGGAATTTAAGTATTTTTGATTGTTTCATGCTTTCTAAGGGAGAGATTGGAAATTATTTTATTACTTCAATGTTATCCACATAATATGAGTATGCTACGTCCTTAATGTCGACTACCCTTACTTTATATATGTATATTATTCAACTTGAAATGCAACAACCACTTGTTCGTCGCTTTGAATTTATCACTCGACGACAACAGACACAGCCGTTGTCTACGTATATAAAATGAAATTTTTTAACAAGCGCAAAAAATAAAATATGAAAATTAATGACAGAATCTGTCATTTCATTAATGCTAATTATAAGTAATTTATTTTCCATTTTTCCTATTATTATATATATACTATATAAGAAGATGACGAACGAACCAATTTAGAGTTTCATTATGGCAAAAAAATAAAAAATGTTCCATATTAATGGGAGTGGTGAATCCGCCTTCAACGAATTTGATTTATTTACCCACGCACCAAAGTTGTACTATTTTTGTCTTGGCAAAAATAAATAGAAATTGTCTCGTCAATATAGTATTCCGGCGACAAACTATTTTCCAGCCATTTTTCTTCTTTTTTTTTAATCATTATTAATTTTTCAGTTTTCCACGTTTTATTGTTGTGTACTGATGCTGATGATGATGATAACAATAATGATGATGACAACAACAATAACGAAGAAGATGGCACAACAATTTCTATGGTATAGGGAAAACAATAAAAATTGTGAAAAATTGTATGACAATTAAAATGAGATTTTTCTTCGGCAAAATAAATAGAAAAATAAAAATTCATCAAGCATTGTATTGTCACGAGAGCTTTTCATATGCGATGGAGGTTTTTTTTAATTTTTTTTATTATATAGATTTGTTTGTGTTTGTGTTTTGTTTCAGTTGTATTCAATATAGATGCTTGCTTGTCTTTTGAATTTCTAATGAATGTATACGTTTTAATGAATGTGTCATGGACTGAAAGCTAATTGATAAAACCGTATGCTTAGTAAAATGGTATACATTTTAACTTTTCAAAGTCTGGAAAAAGCTAAGAAAATATATACTAGGTGCAAATTTTCACGTTTTATTTAATTATAATGTGTCTGTGAACCTTTAAACATATAACTGTTATTGAAGTTGTTTTGTGAAAACGCAAATCAGATTAAGCAAATAAAAAGTATCTGGTTATTGTTCTTAATTATAATCGTATCAAAACATACTGAGACCGAAAATTATTTATAAGGTTATTTGAAGGTTACATTTTTATTAATGAGAGCTTTTACTAAAATTCAATTTCCATAGAAATAGAATTTACAGAGGATATTCTCAAAGCTGCTGAGAATGCAGGAGCAACTTAAAAACATCTAAGCACTACATCACTGGAAGGTCATACTGAAATATTCAAAGGCAGAACAACTGTAAAAGCATTAACACCAAGAATACTAGAAGAATTCTGACAAAAAAGAGTAAGTTTACCAACCAACACAAGAAGTTGTTTTAGGTCTAATTAATTAAATAAGACGTGTTCCTCTTCAACAAGTGGCGAAAAACAGCGTTGTCTAACTGCTACATACCTACAGCGACACAAATACAATGTATTATCTAAAGGGTCATTTAGAGAGTGTCGCAGCCAAGTTTATTAATCATCTTCAGTAAATTGAAGAAAAGTATTAGGCAGCTTGGGACATCTTGAACAGTCGATACAACAACAAGTGACTGTTAATCTCAACTTGTCTAAAACGTTGTTGAGTTAAGTAAATATAACTGTATAGAATTCTCAAACTAGATATTCTTCAAACTAAAAAAAATGGTAATTATTAATGATTAATTAAAATCGTTTATGGAAATTATATAAAGTTGCCTAATCACTCGAGAATTGAATAAAAAAGTCGATTCCAAATCTGACACATTAAAAATAAATTATCATTATTAGTTCCAAAGATATATAAAAATAAATCATGTCCCTGGTGCAATTCGCAATGTGAAAAGTTCTTCTAAAGCACAAACAATATTCTGTTACCTCTTTGAACCTATTATAGTTCACAAAAATAAATAATATTCCAAAAATTAATTGTTAGCCTACGTAAAATTTACGGCAGGTCAAAATATTGACTTAAGTTTGTGTTAATGACATCTACCACACCATAAATATTAAATTCACAAACTATTTAACTCATCGTAAACACACCAAAATAAATACACGAAATTAATCAAAAAGGAAAATGAAGAAAATCGAATAAATTTTCCTATTTATACCCATAACAATAAAATAAATTTTTCTCTATCCATGTTATATATTATCTGCCAACCACCTTAACGAACAGCGCGATTTTTTTACAATATACCAAATACAATATACCAAATACAAATACAACTACTACATAAAATTCAAATTGGGTGTTCGACATTCCTGGCATACACAAAATGCAAAAAAAAATACCAAACACTAAATTCTATTGGGTTCCCGTAACGAAATAAAACACTGAAGGGGAAAACAAAACTTTTATGGTTTTTCTCATTTTCATTACAGAATATAAAACGAACAAAAAACAGCAACAAACAACTACCATAAACTTTTATTTTCTAATTTCATTTCAATTTTTCGAGAACAGCACATTATTACGACTAAACTGAAAAAAAAAAATTGCGAGATAAACTTTACTAAATACTATAGATCGTTTCGCGTCAATTTTTGAACAAACAGTGAAACTTAAATGAAAAGCTCATCAAAGAAAATAATAAAAGTGTATAAATATAGAGCCCATGTGGCCAAGGGGTATTTAGATTACTCGTAAAATACAAAGAACCTCACTAAAGTAACTTTTGGTGAATAGTCGGTTTGGCAGGCAATTCAGGACGACTCGGTTCGACCCGGTTACAGACATTTTGGCGGCCAATGGTTAGTTAATTTTTGTGGGGTAGGAAAAGGAAAGGTACGTCAGTAAGAATTGGTCTGGTTTCCTGGTAGCCAATATTTAAACTACTGTTAGCATAAGACAATCACAATTTTACTGAACTTTAAAATTTATAAAAATTAGATATTAAAAAAATTGTTAAACTTTACAAATCAATTGGATTTACTGCTTTACGACAAATACGTCATGTAATCACCGAAAATCTAATTTATATACACTTTATTCGACACAAAACTTTAAAATTTATCACTTGCAGATACTGCAAGTCTAGTGACAACAAATTCCCAAATGTGGCACATTTTTTGTGATCTTCCCGACAATGGCTAACAAACAGCAAAAAGCTCTTATACAAGATTAGTGTTGTAGCAGAAACAGCTGCTAAACTGAATATGTCAACAATTAACCGGCAATGTAGAAATAAAAAATTAGTTTATAATAGGTAGGAGAAAATTGAATTTACATAGGTCTAAAGACATTTATCCTACTGATGTGGCACAAGATTGTAGTTTATCCAGTACTTCCGTTATTCAGGGAATTGTTGGTACAAAGTCTCTACTATATGGGATACAACCAAGGTCTTTCACTTGGTTGTCCTTGATTATAATATTATAATTAACGCTAAAACACTATTTGACAAGCTATAGGTTGATAACACAGAAACAAATTTTCCATTTGAGTGCGGCAGGACAAATAAATAATAACTATCGGCGACTTTAACCTTCTTTCACAGCGTCTAACACTGATAAAAAGGCAAAAACTATTTTATATGCCATCTTTACTATAATAAACCGAAAAATGACCAATTTTTAGATCTTATGTTTTCTAATGAAATGCTGGAAATCTCAGCCAATGCTAATTTTACCGACTGCACGAGGCATCATTACATGTAATATTTTGCATGTAAGTTGCATTTCCATTGATACATTTATTTACGTTTTCCAATAATTTTTACTGTAATTGCATTTAGAAATGCCGATTACTCATCTTTTAACGAGTATATGAATAACTCCGATTAAGAATCTATCTGATGCAAGGTGGAAATTTGAATGACATTGTTTAACATTTAACATGCTGCTCAAAACTGGAATTAATCTATTTTACATGTCGTTTGTTCGATCTATTTTGGGATAATATGCTTCACCCGCTTGGTCACTATTACACAGTGTAAAGCTTAGTACTCAAATCGATTGCGCGAAATGTTCATATGATTTTACCAAAACGAAATTAAAAATGAAAATTTTCTTTTTTTTGCGCTGCGTTTGTTTAGTTCTAAACTGTCTGATAAGAGGCGTTTGTTTATGTTTTTTTGCCTCACAAATCGAATAAAGTCAAAATGGCAGTTATAATATTACATATAGCAGAAGAAGGAACCACAAGAGGAAACCATCATGATTATCGCTAAAAAGCATTCTCCTGAATAAACCGTTTTGGTCGGCATCCGTTTCGAGCCGCTAAGTTGACATCACTGTGGAGAAGGAGATTAAGGAAGTGGGGTCACTGAATACGCGAGCCCCTCCGAAGCCGACTAACTAAAAGCCAAAAAATCGGAATTATCCTCAGCGATTGACACAACATTTAAGGAGACCACCGCATCAATTTTATTCGGTTACTCCCTCACATTATTTAATACGTCTAAAAAGCCCGGATTCTTAAAAGTGCATATTAAATCATAGTTAATATCCATTCTCTTATAAGCTGCAGGTGTTAATATCATTTCTTAATTCAATGGTTACCCTGCATTTATTCGAGGTTTTTCATAGTTGACTAGATGAGAATCGGGAAGAAAATTACGCTAAACAAGAAAGTAACTTCGTTCTATCAAGGATAACAATTGGCATGAATTTAACGTAACCTATATTCGGTATTTCTAAAATTCAAGCAAGTAAATAAGAGAGTCAAGAATTTATATATTGCCTGGCAGTAGCATGTTAAAAGATACATCACTGCGATGTAAAGTGCCCAGATCGACCAAGTTCTATTATTTTAATAAAAACAAATTTTGTTTTAAAAGACCTAAGTATTAAAAGCTGACATATTAAAAAATTAAATCAATTTTTTTTTTCAACTACAATTTGCTTGGCAAGATTATTAAGGAAAGGGAAAAATGCAGTTTTAATGAGATGTCGCTGACGTCATTTTAAGTATTATTATGATTGCGCCGCTTGCGAATATTCTACGAAATTAATATTACAGAGTGTATTTTGATAATTATTAAGCATTACTGCCTGTAAAAGAATTTTAAAAAAAATATTCAATCTCTTAGAAATGTAAAATGGAACAGAATTTCTTCGTGGTAAAGTCCTTCGTGGTAAAGTGCTGAAGGCACAAATGGTTCATGAGATTCTTCTTTTTGCGGGATATTACTATAATAATGAATGGTATAAGGTTTCATTTTGATATTAAAAAGAAACGAGTATTTTTTCAGAGGAATCAATGAATGTTTATTCCATTGTAAAAAGGAAGGTAAGTCATTAACATTTGAAAACGATATCAGCCAAATAGCCGCCACGGCTACGCTTGCAGCACCATATCCTTTTCATGACATTTTCCATAACCAATTCGCACATTTGCGGCTGTATGTCCTCAATAACTTCACTTGTGTTGCACGTAGCGCCGTCTTGCTGAAAATAAACGTTGTCCACATCAAAATCTTCCAATTCCGGCTATACGAAATCATTTATCATAGCTCTGTAGCGCAAATCATTCACCATAACAGAGGCACCAGCCTCATTTTCGAAAAAGTAAGGTCCAATCACTCCGCCAGCCCAAAACCGCACCAAACAGTGACACGTTGAGGGTGGAGAAGCTTTTCAACAATCATTCTTGGATTTTCTGAGGCCCAAATGCGACAATTCTGCTTATTAACGTAGCCTCCAAAGTGAAAATGGACCTCATTACTGAAGATGATTTTTCGATGAAAATCCGGATCATTTTGATCCATTTCAATGACCAAATAAGCGAAGATACTATGTTTATGGTGATCGACCGGCTTGAGTTCTTGTGTTAACTGAACTTTAAAAGCCTTAAGACTTAAGTTTTAATGCAAAATACGGTGTAATGTCGTTTGTGGAATGTCTAATTCCAATGATCGACGAGGAATCGATAAACCTGGGTTTTATTCAACACTACGGGCTACAGCAGCAATATTCTCACATTACTAATTTATCCCAATAGCTCAACTTTTTCCACCAGTTTCACGACGGCCAAAAAGTGCTTTAGTTTTGCGAACTGTGACTGCTAATTTTTCACCATTTTTTTTTAGTGAATTTTAACAATTTCAATGCGTTTTTGAAGCGTGCATCGTACCATTTTCAGTAATGGCGTAGTTTTTACTTGTCAAATGTCAAAAGATAACAGCTTCAAAATTGACAGATGCCCAAATAGCTTCATATTAGAATAGTCATAGCTCGGAGGTACCTCTGATGTTCAACGAAAATGATATGAAATATGAAAAAAAAAAAAAGTGTTTAACCATTACTAAAACCAAA
This sequence comes from Tipula confusa, assembly GCA_963556175.1. Classification (NCBI taxonomy): domain Eukaryota; kingdom Metazoa; phylum Arthropoda; class Insecta; order Diptera; family Tipulidae; genus Tipula; species Tipula confusa. The sequence goes on along the minus strand of OY744475.1, from coordinate 61,685,394 downwards.
GATGTTCGGTTAGCCGGATTTACCATTTTCTAATTTGCAATAAAATCTGTTCAGTCTTTAATCGTTTAACAAGAATAGGAAATTTGGACTGGAATTAGGTGGTAATTCGAAAAAATTAAAAATAATTAAAATTCGAAGTTCAAGAATTTTAGCAAAATAATAGTTCCTTCAAATTAAGAAAAAAACTAAAGATGAGTAAATCTTTAAAAAAAATCCAAACTGACAGTTTAAACGGAAGCTTATTACTTGAAACCATCTCGGGACAGTAAAAATTGTTATATAGGGATAGATGACTTTAGCGGAGGTAATATCTCCTCGAAATACAGATCGGCTTGGTTATTTTTGGTGGTCGCGGAAATTAAATCTTAAACTATGGATTGATATAGCGATAGAGCCAAATGTTTGCTACAGTACGAACCAGCAATGGCCTTTAAAGTTTAAACTCAGTTTTTTTATTACTATTATTTTTGTTATTAATGTTTATAGTTCGTTGTATAACGTGTATTCATCAATAAATAATTTTACCCCGCGCGATTTACGTGAAAATGAATAAAATAATGTAATGAAATTTTTCGTTAAGTGAGTGGTATCTGTATACGTCAATGAAACGATTAAAATTGTATGTCTTGAATCGATATTTGTTTTTAGCTTCGATTCTCACCCTAAGTCATATCATTATTATCAAGAGATTACGAAATAATAAGAACCCTACTCGAAATTGTTACTCACCCTCGTATATAGTGAATACAATCATATATACGTATATGAAAAGTCATTCACCCACAAAAATTCGTCCCATTTTCACATTCATTTGAAACCACAACAAAAGAACGACGAAAAACAAAAACAAAACTACTTTTCACTATTAAAATTTTTCTTTTACTTTGCATTCTTAAATTATAATCATTTTAATTATTTTTGATGAATTGGGATATTTAATTAATTAATTCAAACACATTCGCATTCTTATTACAACTACATATACATATGCCATACCATTATTACATATTATTATTATTATTATTACGACGAAGAAAAATAAAGGAAATTTTTTTTTTTCGAAATTAACCAACCATAAAATAAAAAAAAAAAACGTTGAACGTATATAAGAAAATCCATTACTCAGTTGCTCTCGTGGGTTTTCAGGTTTGGTTGGCTTCAAAGATTTTGAATTACATTTGAGAATTTTGCCGTCGTATTGTTTACGCCAACATAATATTATAACGAAGAAAAGGTGTTTGTTTGTGTATTTAGATCGTAACCAGTTTGTTGTAACGAGCTACCCAAGAAAATGGGGTTATTCGTTATGACTATTGGTATAAAGAAACGTTTTTTAGCTTCGTGTTTATATATACGAAAATTAAATTGTTAAATTTCACTCAAGCGTAAGGAATAAATTAACTATTTTCTTGTTAGGTTTTAAAATAGGGGCACATATCATTTTGAAGAAACTCACGAGCTTAACAAAATATTAAAGTTGAATACAACAGCTTAATCGCCATTTTGGTAGCAAAGAAAATCAAATAATTGAGATTGAATTTAAATTTATGAGTTTTTTATTCTTACAAAAAAACACGAAATCGATCGAATAAGATCATTTTATTCTATTTACGCCATAAATCTTCACTTTAATAAAATTAGCGTTTTATACAGAAACAAAGAAGAAAGAACTCAAACATAAAACTAATTTGCATTCTATATACTTAAGTGTTCTTTATTCCATGGTTATTACCCTGTTGGCTACTATATATTGATGTAACCTATAGAAATAATAAACGAATTTGTATAAACCATCACAGCTCCATACATCAGTAGCAATAAGACTTTATCGATTTCGATCAAGAGAAGCCAAGCTATTTTCCCTATTTTGTGAATGCAGTGTCCGCACCACAATGGTGGATTATATTGTAATGTAATTTAATACAGGTTATGTACAAAACTTGTTCTTAGAGACACCATTGAGTCCAATCAGACCACTATTGCAGATTTTGGCGTTTTTAATTTTTAGACAACTCTAAATTAAGTCAAAATTCGGAGACAATCTATCCTTAGCAGCTAAGAAATAATTAAGTGATTTAAATGAAATTTATTACAGTTAATGTAATCAACAAAACCTATTCTTAAAGGTATCTTAAAATACTTAAAGTAAACACCTTTTAAGCTAGAGCAAAACTCTAGCTTTCAACCTGTCAATCAACTGTAGTTGCAGTATTTATATTATACCTCGTCCTTTGTTTCATTTGAATTAAAACAAATTGTCATTGTATCATTTTTTTTACTAATTTTTTACGAAGATGCAAATTATGATCAAAAATTCGATGACAACCGCAGAAGCAAAATGTTCTATTGCTAAAACTAATACAACTCTATTCAAAATCTGAAAGGTGAAGGAAACCAGCGGAACCAAATATACCTGATGGTTAGCCCATGACATCTTTGAATTTTTGGCACAAATCGAAATTTTCCAAAATCCAGAAAATGTCCATGAAAACTGTGATTTTATGGCACAAATCAAAATTTCCAAAATCCAGAAAATATATATGATGATTAGCGCATGATAACTGTGAATTTTTGGTTTTTGGGCCTTCACAGGGTAAGAAACGTAAAGCACATAAGCCCGAGTGAATAAATAGAACTGCAGCAAATAAAACCGAGCTTAATGCCCTATGCAAAAAACTGAAATCTGTTATCGGGAAGTTAAAAATGGAATAATATAGAATCATATATATCTTCAGTTACTGGTCATATTTAAAAGACACTGAATACTCCTTTTGGAAAGCAATAAAATCGATCAAGAGATCTCAAAATTCGACAGCACCTATTAAAAATGACAACGGTAGTTGAACTCGAATCAGTAAGCGGATCTGTTTGCGAGATACCTCGAAGAAACGTTTTAACCACTACCCAGACAATCTGCGAATGAAAATGTTAATTTCGTACACAGATCAAATGAGATTCAAATACAAACTGTAACGCTCCGTGAGTTAAAAGAGAATAAAATCTTTAAATCCGAAAAACCTCCTGGACACGATTTAATAACTGGTCAAATTATGAAAGAACCACCAGACAAAGCAATACACAAAATGTTACACATAATCAATGCTGTGTAACAGAAGTGATTATGATTTTAAAGCCAAACAAACCTCAAAAATATTTGAAAAATTACTTCTGAAGAGAAAAAAGCCTATTAGAGGATAATGATCTTATATCGGCTTATCAGTTTGGATTCAAAGAAAAAGATTCGACACCCTGGAGCAAGTTCACAGAATTACATATATTATAGAACTTACTCTAGAAACAAAAAAAAACAAGCCTCTTCTTGGATGTAACTTGATCGTGTATGGCACAAAGGAGTAGAGTACAAGTTACAACGAGACTTTCCCAAACAGTATTATGAAATTCTGAAACCTTACATAACCGACAGGTATTTCCATGTAAAATATGAAAATGAATATTGGGATCTAAAGTAAAAAAGCGTTTTTGGGTCCTATTTTGTACCTTCTGTACACACGACGCATACTGCACCGAGATGCTACAGCAATTTTGGCAGTTGAAGAAATGGAGAATTAAGTTCGATGAAACAAAATCGGTTCATGTGAAATTTGAATGCCCATTGTAATTAACTCTAAACAAGTTCCTTATGCAAATACAGCAAAATATCTAGGGATGGTGATGGATGCCAAACTTAAATGGAAAGAACACGTTAAAAAGAAAAAGACAAACTCTGAAACCTGTTTAGACTTACGGAATACAGCTTTGGGACTGTAATAAGAAGACGAACGTTAAAATAATTCAGACGTTCCAAAATAAAGTACTTCGGAACATTGTAAATGCCCCGTGGTACATTCGAAATGAAAACCTGCACCGAAACTTAAATATGGAAGACATCAATGAAGTAATTGCAGTTTATGCCAAACTTGATTCACGTCTTCAACAACATAAGAATACCGAATTACATCGTATGCTGGACTGACCGATGGCAATAAGATGCCTACAAAGAACCAAATCAATGGATCTAGTGATTGCAACCCAAGCTTTGTAGCTTTGTATAAAGCTCAAGTACATACAAATACTATACCAAAACATGATTATAGAGATATTTTATAATCGCGCAAAGTGGCACATGAAGGTCTTATAAAGTTACAAAAATAAGTAGTATTATAGTTACTAATACTACTCAATTTGTCTGATAGATGAAGGCATTTTGTTATTTTTTTTGTACATTCAACTTTCAGATTGGAAATCAATCCCTGGAATTAATCTCCTATCTGACACCATATAATCTTACAAAATACTATCATTGCAGTACATATATACAAATCTATCACTGATTCGTTCAACATTGTATTAAAATGGAAAAAATAAAGCGTACCCAAAAAAAATCGACAAGGCAACGTCCATTAAATTTGACCTTAAAGAAATCGGCCAAAAAAAAAATATAAGATTTCTATAAATTGGCATTTTGCTGAATTTTATTTAATTTTATTTTTATTTTGAAGATTTTCATTTCATTTTTTGCTTACCTCGGATAATTTCGAAAATAAAATCAAGGAAAATGTGTGTGCGAGTGTAGATATAGAAAAATATAAAGTAGAATAAAAAAAAATGTTTCCTTTTACTTTTCATTAAATTGATTTTCATTTTGTGATAACGAAATGGAAATTGGAAAACCCATTTAAAAAATAAAGATGTGACCATTTTCAAATTTACGTTACCGACGAAATGTTATGAAAGTTTATTTTTATTACATACATAGAACATCTAAGAGCTACCCTTTCCAAAGATACCTTTCGTAATATTATCAAGTACTATCGCGATTTAATATCAAACTCAAATTACAATAAATTTTATTGAAAATAATTTTAATTTATATTCAACGCCTTTATCCTTCTGCGAATTCATTCGAAATTTATTTTCGGGTTGTTTAGAAAAAATAAATATCGAAAAAAAATTCTCTGCAACAAACACCAAAAAAAAAAATGGTAAAAATGTATCAAAATGCATTTCTTGTGTTCTTGTTTTCTTCCTAGTTTTGCACCAGTGTTAAAGTCGTTGTACAAAAACTGTGTTATGTCGTCAATCGTCATATATATTTTTTTGTAGATATTGATTTTTTGAGGCGAAATGAAGCAGTGCTGTTAACGAAAATACAAATGGAATTTGGTCACTTTATGATGTTCACATACATTGTTACGTAACATCATGATTATGTTTGCTCTCTCTATATATGAATAAAGTGTTATCGCACTTGAATTTTCAAAATTTATTCACATCTTAATCGGCAACAATTCAAATTCTTATTCATAAGTTGAGCATTGAAGAGCAAACACACACACACATCATATAGCCTGAAGTAAGTAAATATTATATTTTTTTTTTGGATTTAAGATAACCAAATTAACATTTTATTATTGTAGATTGATATTTTAAAAAAGATTATGCGACCAATATTCGTCATAGTTTTATTAGCAGTAGGATTAGGCAATTCTCAGACTATCCCTAAAGCAACCGATATTACTAATCTCGATGATTTGATCGAATCACTTTTTGCTAAAGATGGCAATGCAGCAATATCTCCAGCGACAACTGATCCCGTTATTGCCGAACCATTACCACCCGGTGTGCCAGATGGAGATGTAAGTTTTTTTTTAAGTTTTTTTTTTATTAAAGTGCTTTAATAAATTGTCCGTTTATATAAAGATATGTACCGTAGGCGAATGTGTACCGTACCACAAATGTGCTACTAATGAATATGGTGATGGTCTAATTGATATTCGATTCGATAAAAATAATCCAAGAAAATGTTTCGACTATTTAGAAACTTGTTGTAGCCCAGAAGAACGTATTGTTGAACCAATTGTACCAGTTGTTCCTAACTCTAAATGTGGACAACGTAATTTACTTGGTCTTACAGTTCGAGTTTCTGGTGATGATAATGTATCACAATATGGTGAGTTCCCTTGGATGGCTGCTATTTTACAGGAACAAACCATTAATGGTATTACACAAAATATTTATCAATGTGGTGGTTCGTTGATTCATCCAAGTGTAGTGCTAACAGCGGCACATTGTATCGCCGATAAATCATTGACCACACTAAGAATACGTCTAGGCGAATGGGATACTCAAACAAATAATGAACAGATCCCGCATCAGGATCGGACGGCTATCGATGTTTTAATTCATCCGGATTATCGTCAACCACCATTATTTAACGATATCGCCCTAATCTTTTTAAACGAGCCAGTCGAATTGGGCGAAAGTATTCAAACAATTTGTTTACCGCCCCACAACACTATATTCGATCATAGTCGATGTGTAGCATCAGGATGGGGTCGAAATCAATATGGACGTACTGGAACATATCAAGTAATTTTAAAGAAAATTGAATTACCAATCGTGCCACGAGCAAAATGTCAAACTCAACTACGGATGACACGTTTAGGTCGTCGATTTGTGCTGCATCCGAGTTTTATTTGTGCTGGTGGTGAACGCGGTAAGGACACATGTAATGGTGACGGAGGATCACCACTCGTATGTCCTGTCTTTGGTACCCAAAATCGATACTATCAAAGTGGTGTTGTCGCCTGGGGTATTGGATGTGGGGAACATCAAATTCCCGGTGTTTATGTAAATGTTGCACAATTCAAGAATTGGATCGACAAAGTTTTTACACAAGCTAATTTAGACAAATCTTTCTATACTTACAACTAAAAGTCAAAAAAAAATTTTAATAAAAACACAATTCCAGTTAAAATATTTGTTTATGTTCTTAATTTAATTCTTGTTATTACTTATCACTTAACCTTTTCGGGGGGCAAAACAATTTTTTTTTTGTTTTGATTTCTACAAACTAAATTAAACTAGCTCTTATTGTAAAAAAAAACTATTTTTACTGGTATGTTGGACGAATACATCCTTTGGTGTCACTCTTCGGAATTATAAGTGAATTATAATATGAACCGATGAATCGACTTCAATAAATTAAACAACACCGATCTTGGCCTCTATAAGAGTAATGATTCGACAATTCCTTAATGATCCACGCAGATCAAAAACGGATTTACTATATCACAATTTTGGCGGTATACGCATGAAATCAAGATCATTAAATTTTTGAGAAAAACTACGTTGTTCATCGGAATGACAGATATCTTCAGGAGGACGTCTCAGAAAAAGGAGGTAGTGTTTACATATAGTTCTAGATATGCACACGAATAATCGCTTTACAGGTCATATTATAAGTGACTTTAATTTACTAAACGCACAGTGGGGATATGATGTTAGCGATATAATTTGACGCCTATTAATTTGAATACCGGAAAATATGGAAAGCTTCATCTCAGACATTTGCTCACATGGTTTGAAGCAATGCGTTACTTTAAAAAATAATTTCGGTAACGTTTTGGAATTGGCTTTTTTTCCAGTAAATCATGATTTGAGAATAGCTGTATGTGCTGATTTAACCCGGTTGTCTAGTATTTTGCATTAGTCGTTAAATTTCCGTTTATATATCTGGTTTAAGGAAGCTAGTTTAGAAGAGGCGTATGGCTTTCTATGTAATTCCAGTTCTAAGGAAGAAAACCAGGAAATTTTCAAAAAGACCAGATTCAGACACGTTAAGCACATCAGAAAACGGCGATTCGTTAATACCGTGCTTCGGGAGAAGTTAAACGAAAAAATAACAGTGCCACCAGGACTGTATAAGTCCTTTATGACAACTGTCAAAACTTTGAAGATAAAACTCAAGCCACCTATAAGACGGATCCGAATTATGTTAAAACAGAATGAAAAACTATCGGCTACAATCATAATAAAACACAATATCATAACAGCTGAAGATTATCCTGTCTGAACAAAAACGTTTAGGTATCCGGCTATATAATTGTACAACAAGAATTAAGTTAAAGAATTATGAGGAACAGATTCTATGACAAAGGCCACTTTTAGTTTACTCGAATGTTCTTTGACCTTAAAAGAATGGTCCCGCTATATTCCAACGGGTGATGAATAACGTTTTTAATGATCTAAAAGGAAAAATTTGTCATGTGTACCTGGACGACATTTAAATGGTCATCTTAATTTAATGTGCGATTTTCCTAAATGGGAAACCGAATTTTTGGTAGATATTATCACACAAAATGAGATTAAAGCCAAACGTCGATAAAATACAAAAAATGATGGCCGTTACCTAAAACACAAAAAGAAACTAAACAGTTTTTGGGACTGTTCGGCTGTTATCGAAGATTTATCAGAGATTATTCGAAGATAACCATGACGAAATATCTATAATATGGGCTGTCAAAACATACCAGTGTTACGTTTATGCAAAGGTTGCAACAATAATTATACCGAACAAATATTTAAAAAATTTAGAATTTATAATGATAAATCAGTCAGCAACTTTGACAACAGAAACACTATTCCAGAAAGTTCAATAAGCATTTAGAGAAAACTCTTTCAGAGACGGTCATCTCGTTTACGAAAATGGTCGAAGATGTGATGAATGAGAATCCCCAAAACACTGCCGTCTCAAAAGAACACGAACGAGCCCACAGAGGGATTAGAGAAGTCAAAGGTCAGATTAAAAATTCCTATTTCTTCACAAATATGGCGCGTAAGATCAAAAGCCACATTAATGTTTGCAACATATGCCACAGAATAATTTCTAGGTCGATCACATGTAAACCACTAGAAAAACTTCACATCGATTCAGCATTAATAAGACAAGTTACTTATCAATAATTGATGTGATTTCGAAACATAATATGCAGATGATTCTTAAAAAACCAAGAATTTACACAATTGTCTCGACCACGAGATAACATTTCAATTTATTTAATTTTAAAATTACCTAAATAGACTTAACGTAAAATTGGAATACGCATATTTGTTCGAATCGAATGCATAAGTTGCAAAGACGTTATAACGAACCTGGATGTTGTATTGTTATTTCAATTATTCAGATGTGTGATGGTGTGTAAAGCAAAGCTCAGTTTCGATCTGATGAGGAATTGTTAAAAATTAATTGTCCTCTCATGTGCTTTGTGTAATTACTATTTTACCCTCTATATATATTTATGTACAGTGTACATGAAGCATTAGCGAATTATATGAATGTGAACGAAATATCTGAATATTTAATTGTGTGTGTAGAGATGGTCGCTACAACGTATTCAACAATAAGTGAGATTTCCAATAAAAATAAAAACAAATTTCCTAGTTCCAGTATTCCAGCCGCAATTTAATTGTCAGTAGCTCAAAAATTCATCAAAATAACCTACATCAAATAAACCCAATACAGCACCAGAGTCAAACGATTAAACGCTTTGAGCTCAGGATGAAGTTGGCTTGCAACACCATGAATCAGCTGATAGACGCCAATAACCATGAGTACTATGAACTTGGCAATAACAAACAACTCAATAAGTAATAAGTCATGTTTGACTGGTTCAGGGCGTTTATTGTTGATTGTTTGCAAAAGGTTCGATATTATGCTTCTGTTAGTAAATCTTTGGTTCTGAAGGCGAGTGTTCCTCAGGGATCAGTGTACTTCGGATGGTCTTCCTCGCTTAGCAATGGTAGATGCGCCTATAGTGTCAACAGAGATCGAGGTAGTTCTATTCTATTCTCATTTTTATTTTGTATCGGCTAATGGGGCTATCAAGTAAATCAACCATTCCCATATGTCGGTTGTATTGCTTTACAAAAGCCGGACAAGGAATCTGAATCCCCTCTTTGTTTTTACGATCATATCTATCAACCGTATGAATTGGTTTGGTGCCCACAAAGGAAGACAGTAGTGTGACAACCTTATGTTCCTTCAAAATTACAGATATATCCATCGGAGGTTCCTCTTTTCAATTTCTTCATTTGAGAGTGAATACCCTTTTTGGCTAAATATCCTACAACTGGGACGGACGTATACTAATTATCAAAGTACACTTTGCAGTTTTAATTTCTTGGGATGTCTTTAGCAAGCCGCACCACCACGTTGCTACTTGCGCCAAAATCAGATTCATGTAAAAAACTTTTCGCTAGATTATTTTCAATTCTGGAATAAATTTCAAATTTGTAGCAAAATCTGAAAACTTCTGAGAGAACAAACAATTTGTAACCCTATGTGTGCGGCTTTAGCGGTAAGTATTGCTTTAGATGATGGCGAGCTTTTGTGGCACAAATTTGCTCGTCGATGGATAGCATTTCCTCCATATAGGGATTTGTAAAAACTTGGATGACAGCGCGTTTATTACCGGACGTAACTTGTGAAGTTTATCGTTAGCTTGTGTCAAGCCGTCATTAAATTTTTTTCGAAAGCCTTCTGGCTAATCGAATTGCGTATAATATCCATCCCAACATTTTTATTCCAATACATTCTCATATTCAAAGGAGTACAAGTCGATGACATAACGCAAACGCTTAAATATCTCAAAAGCTCATTTTTGACAAATTGAAAGAGTTGCCACTGTGGTTAGAAAAACTGTATTCCTTCGTTCCTTCAATAATTTTCTCAATAAGGTTGTCATCGAAAAAAAATCTGAAGAACTGAAATGGTGTTTCTAGTTCTTTAATGGATGATGGTAATTCTATAATTCCTGAAAAGTCACAAGGCACGTTTTGGTTTTATGTGTTTACGTCTCCGCCTAAGATACTTTAGTTTAGAGGCTTCAGAACACGTTTTGTTTGGAGTCGAGGGTTTTATCATCGAAACTGCAACATATGTTGAAGGTTCCTGATTTAAATTACGTTTTGAATAAGGAACATGAATTATCATTTCTTCAACACTATTTCGTTTCAAGTATTCATTTAATATCTCTCAGAAGCAACAATTGCTACATCGTCACTCAGTTATTAACTCTTCAGGTAAAAATTTGCCTCATCTTCATCACCGTTCTCTTCTATCTCACCCTCACTAGCATCAGGAATATGTTCAATAAAAACGTCTAATTCGTTGCTTTGCATACTGTGTAAGTCTACAATTTTAGACTGTAGTCATATGCCCGCGGTTAAAACTTTACATGAAACATTAAGATATAATTTCTGATCAAGTCTACAAAGTACGTTATCAATGCATGTTGCAAGACTTAAAAATTAAAAAGTAAAAAGTGTTGGTTCGGAAACAAGTATATCTAGTCCATTATTAGACAAAACATCAAATAGATTATCGACTTCTGATTTTTGTAAAAAATCTATACTAAAGTCGCCCTTAAGTGTAAGATTTGAAAATGTCAAATCAGACAAAAACGAAGTAAATTCTGTACTGGAATTAGGCATATATAGAATGCATTTACTTGTTTGTATCCTATCATAAACTTTCCAATTTGATAGGTTTACAGTGTAAATCGTTACTCACATAAATTCGTAATATCAGCAGAATTCATCTAAAAAAAGCCAGAAATAAGCAAACTAGAAGTTTTTTGTCGGATTTTACAAGTCATGGATAAAAAATATTTACTACATAATACAAAAATAATTAAATAATTATAATTAAAATTGTGTGACTACCGAGATGCACCAAAAGTAAATTGTGATAATTGCAAAAAATATTTCCTTCTACTTGTGTGTGCCTCAGAGATGCTGACTTAAAGATTTTGAAATGTGAAAAACGTGGAAATTTACTATGTGCCTCGATACAAATAAAGGGATTATGAGAACTGTCCGACTTCACCATAACTAAACATATTGATGCAATACTAGAAAAAATATACAGTGAAATACCCGAAATGAAAGAGAATAATTAAAAAGGCAACACGAAGACATGATAAAACGTTTCGATGTATTTCAGATTGCCAATAATAAAAAAATGTGTGCAGTCTAGAAATAAAGGTCGATTACCTTCCATTGAAATAAATGAAATTCCATATAACAAAAACGAAACATCGAAGATGTCATTATGTGGACGTACTGAGCCAAGGTATCGATTTATATATTTCAGTCGCTGATATTGATTATTGCTATCCAAAGAGTATAAAAACCAACCAGATAAACTCTAATCAGCAAATTTTTAAAAATGAGCACTAAAGAAACGAATTTTATAAGCTAGGGCGAAATATAAAATAAATTATTCAAAATTGGGGATTGCGTCAAATGAAAATTATTTAAGTATGCAATCTTTTCTGGAGCCGAAGCTCTCCTAATTCTTTCGCGGTTAATTTTTAACGTCCTACCTTGACGCCGTCACCAGCTATGGAGGACGCACGAATACAGGTTCGATTCTAAATTCATCTGCACATCGCGTTGCTCCATCCAGCCTGTACTGACATGGACGATGATTTGGCCCATGAATTCTGCACTACAACAGAGGGTCATAGTTGTGTTCATTGTCATCACCGATCGTAATCAGGTGATGAAAAATCCTTTTTTCATGAAAACAGGATTAAATTTGTACTTTTGCTCCATAGGGCTAAATTGCCAACGTTCAGAATATTAACATACATATCTCCAGAACAATAAGGTTCTTAGCCGTGATTGGTTTTAAATACGTTATGAAATGCAATACAAACTCATCTATAGGCTGTAGATGTATAGCCTATAAAAACATACAACACAAAAATAAGAATTTCTAACCGTGATAATATTCAAAGCAAACCTGTAAGTTTGGGTCTTCGATTTTTCTGGTGACAGCTTAAAGTAGGACATCAAATTAATTGTGAAAGAGTTGGATGTGCTTCGACCTCAGAAAAGATTACATGGATTAACGCACAAAAAAACATGGATCTCAGTTATAACTACCCAATTTTTTTATTTTTCCCAACTGAAGAGCAAAAGGTCTATCACACCAATAAATCACTTAAGAATAATTGTTTTTCGTGAATTAGTCAGGAAATACCCCATATTTTTAATAAAAGACGTAGTGGATTTTATAATAATGTAACATTTTAAATTTTAGTTTTGTCACTGGGTTTCAGCTAAGAAATAGCTAAGTGAGTGATTATTACAGATTTCGGTTTTTTTTAGCTTGTCGGCCTTTCCAATGTATTTTGACTTATGCAGTGGACGTAAGGTATTCTGTTCGACAACGTAACAAAGTTTTCACATTCAAACATCTGAGTATTACTAAACGTTTCGGAAGTATTTCCCAAGACTAATTCGACGCTTGGGTTCATTAAAAGATTTAGCAGATTTCCATAAAAAAATTTAAGAAAACAATTAGTTGGATTACAATAATACGAATTACATAATTGATTTCCACCAAAGTTAAATCATTTTCCCATTAACCTATATATTATATTCTGAATACGAGAAAAAATGCATTTCCCACACATTAATTCATTTTCGTCGTGTCGAGTCCACCAACACAGTTTTATTGGCATTTCAAAAAGAATTTCATTTTTCCCAATTTAATTTATAATTCGAATGCGTGATAGAATTCCAGATCGTGTATTTCGTATTATTTCCACCAAAAACATCCAACAACAAAAAAAAGAATATAAAGCTACGAAAGGCAATAAAAACAACGGAATTTTAATTTTCTTTCACCGTTTTAGGTTCTTTGACGTCATTTCTTTTATGACTTTTTGCAAAATTATCCAAAACAATATAAGCCTGAAGGGTCTCATTTTTTTTTTACTTATCTTAAAACTGGACAACATAATTTTAATGACTTACCGCAGTTTTGTGGTATTTTTGGTGTATATTTAGGGTTACACATATACCAAGTATACTTTAGAATCCTGATAATCCTCAAATTTAGAACGCAGTACTACGTCTACGACACACCAAAATGTTACAACACCAAAAAAACAATTCACTTAAATTTTACACTTAATTTAGAGATTATGTATTAAAAAAAACACCAACAAAACACTTATTATGTAGGTATACATACAATGCAACACTTTAAAAAATCAAAAGGATTTAAAAGAAAAATTAAAATAAGATTTTCACAATCAAAACGAAAAATCAAAATATGCACATGAAAAACACGCCACGCGATAATTATATTGTAATAATAGATAAATTTTATTATATCATTAAAGGAAAATTTGAATACACAAAAAAGGAAAAAGCGCACACACAGAAGAAAATTGCTCGAGGAGATTAAAAGAAATAAATTTTTTCGTCGTAATAGTAAAATCGCGACCGTTTTCCAACGAGGAAACAACTGAAACTGAATGAATTTACGTTTTTATGGTTTTCCATCACAGTGTGCAGAATTTTTCTTTCATGTCGTTTTTCTTTTTGTGTTTTTTTTTTTTTTTTTTTGGGGTGTAAACAATTTTCCAGGATATATGAGTTTTGTTGTGGTATGAAGTGGGTAGAAAAATAAAGCATGCGAATCCGATTTTTTATGTAAGATGGCACTCTGTACAGTTAAGTGGTTTTAAATTAACAGTTTTAATTTTTTTTCGGGAATCTAAGCACATCAGTTTTTTGTATTTTAATCACAATGTACTTGATTTTAAAACTTAAAAATTATGCCATCGATGACAAATTCTACTCAACTTTAATTATTTTTATATTTTAACACTTATATTTACTTTAAATTGATAAAAATTCAACAAACACATTTTTTGGGCACTAACTACGTTTTAACGCGATTCTCGTAATTCGCGACTGACCGACTTGCATGAATTTGAATGAAAATTAAAGTGTCCGCTACGAGCGCTTCGAATCGCGAAAAGTTTATGTGATCAACAATAGATGTCATGCAATTAACAAAACAACCTCGAACATTTCAAACGTCAAAAGCATAGTAAAATTTTCTTCTGCAGTCGAAAACAGATTTCCAAATTAAACTACCGCAATAAAAAATAAAATTCTAAAAAAATTACATATATATTAAGTGTTGTGTCGCTTTTATTGAAATACAAACCTAAATTTATTGTTCATCCTTTCTTTGATCATATATTTTGGTAAGTTATTGATTCGTTTAATTTCTAGATCGGCCGTAATATTGCGTCATTGCGACCGTAGTTCGACAGAATTCCGGAAAGTTCGAATATCTACACGTAATAACGTTCGTTTAATTTTAGATATTATCGTGTTAAAATGTTAACACGTCTTTTATTGGGTAGGACGCCCGTCCTAAGTGCGTCGCTTGCTCGCAATGTTTATAAACAATTTCCGTTGCGGCAAAATGTACGGACATATGCGCGAGATAATCGTACCGAATCGTTTGCTCGTCGTGCTGAACGCATGACATTGAAAGAACGAGCAATGGCACCGGCTGGGCCAAAAGCGTTTGCGCTTGGTAAAGGTGCCGTTGCTGGTGGAGCTGTTGTAGGTTTGGGTGCACTCTGCTTTTATGGTGTTGGACTTGGTAAAGGAACATCTGCGTTTCAAAATTCTTTGTGAGTATCGATGCCACAACGCAATACATTTTTAAATAACTCAAACGCATAATTTTTACAGAGTTTGGCCTGAATATGTTAAAAAACGAATTCATTCGACATATCTATACTTTGGTGGTTCAATTATACTATCAGCACTAGGAGCTGCCGCGGTTTTTCGAACACCAGCACTTTTAAAGTTAGTTGCGGCCAATGGTTGGATGTCTATTTTAGGAACATTTGCTGTAATGATTGGGTCTGGTATGGTTGCCCGAAACATCCAGTACCGTGAAGGTTTTGGAACAAAACAAATCGCCTGGATGGTACATTGTGGAATTCTTGGGGCGGTCATAGCACCAATGTGTTTCCTCGGCGGACCCATAATAACGCGAGCTGCACTATATACAGCCGGAATTGTTGGTGGATTATCGACTGTTGCTGTGTGCGCTCCAAGTGATAAATTTTTATATATGGGTGGACCATTAGCCATCGGTTTAGGATTTGTGTTTGCCTCATCAATGGCTTCGATGTTTCTTAATCCGGCAACAGCCTTAGGTGCCTCAATATACTCCATGTCACTGTATGGTGGGCTTTTATTATTTTCCGGTTTTATGCTATACGATACACAACGCATTATTCGTTATGCTGAAACCTACCCAACATATGCTCCAGTACCATACGATCCAATTAATTCGTAAGTAGACGGCTAAAATTACGTCGCAATTTAGTACAGCGCATAATCGATTTTTTTTTTAATTCCAGCTCAATGTCAATTTATATGGATACTCTTAATATATTTATACGGATAGCTTCGATTTTAGCGGGTGGCGGTAATCGCCGTAAATAATATGTAAATCGTAAATTTAATCGTAAAAAAATAATTGTAAACAAATTTATTCAAATATAAAAAATTAATTTAAAAAATTGTACTAGACTTGTACTAAAAAAAAAAATAAAAAAAAATTTTACTCATTTTGACAGCCCAACATTTTCTCCTCCATATTGGATTTTTATGTTATTTTTTTTTGTTGTGTGTATTGAATCCAAATAAAAAAAAATTAGAAAAAAAAGAAAATTGTGTAAGAAAATCTAATAAAAGTATTCCAATGTTTTTATAATTAAAACTTCATAAAAATTTGTATATTTTATTTAAAAGGAAATCTAAATCAATAACTTATTATCCGTATGTGTGTATAGTGTATTAAAAACTTTAAGATAAAAAAAAAAAAATCGTCAAACGAAACGAAAAAAGTCTTGACATTTTCTTGTACAAATTGAATATTTTAATAGAGAAAACTTTTTGATTTTTACAAATAAAAAAAGGTAACTAACCATAGATCTATATACAAATTAATTATATTTACATAAATTGCGTTGTTATGTACTCATTGACATAAGATTACAAAAACAAAATATTCTTATTGGAGCTGCTGTGATATAAATTTTATTGACGGATGAATGAGAATTTAAATTATGCGGGATGATTCATCTTTTGTTCCCCAAAACAAATTAAAATTAATTAAAAATTATAAGTGACGTCGTAATTATATCGATATTGTACAGGGTCTCGAACAATATGTGTGTTGTGTCTTGCCGCGTATATCGCTTAAAATATATAAAATAAGCCCCACCGCGATAATACGCCCCTTCCTCATAACCGATTTATAATTTTTCTTTTTATCTTATTGCTAATCCTCACGTTTGATTTACATATATGATTTAAATTTTGTGAATTGCATTATAACACGCGAATATCTTGTCGTTATCTATATTATGTACATATATTAAAGGGGCATCCATCATTCAGTTGTGCTTCTGTTTATCGACGACTCATTGTTTATTGATTTTATGATTAAATTAGCAGATCACGGTCCGAAAAAGTGTTACGTTTTAATATTGCATTTAGAAGTGCTTCCTCGTTTGTATGTTTTGTTCTATAAATATTTGTTAAGCCGCCTTTCCGTCTACTTTCTTTTGTAATCCGTAATGTACGTTCTCACATTTTTTGTTGTTGTTGCTTTATTGGTTTTGCTTTCTTTTCTATTTTTTGCCTACGAAAATAGAGTCAAGTCGATTTACCGTTAGCTTTGTTTTTTTATGTACGAATATTGGTTTACTTATAGTACAGTATACAAAGAAGCATTGTGTTGTAATCCGTGGCTCAAGTCGTTTGTTGCGTTTTGTTCTGTCAAATGGTCTCTCCTCGCAGATAGCGTACTTCCTGTCCTTTTACTTTATAGACGGCTCTTCATGGGTGTTATGTTCTTAATGTTTCCTATAAGCCTTTTGATCCTTATGCAAAGTTTCTAACGTAAACTGGTTGCTTGGCCCCGAATTTTGTTTTTAGTTTCCATTTTTTGTTCGTGGCCTCGCGAACATCAAAACTTTAGTTGTGTTTTCGACAGGTAAAATGGCAGGCTATCAACAGCAGCAGCAATTATAACACCACTATCACATGCGGAATAAGTCCCTGGAAGGAGTTGCACGGATCACATCAATCCTATACGAATCATAATTGAAAAATCTAACGAATAGAACTCACCGCTGTAACAAATCTCCGTAGACTTTGAACGATCGTTTGACTCAATTAATAGCGAAATCGGTATTCCGAGAAAAATAGTAGAACTTATCAAAGAAATGAAATGATGTTGGAAATATAGAAATACCTTCAATATGCTACTCAAGTTCTGGAACACATCCGCAATGTCAAGAAATACAAAGCTACTATTGTTCAATAGTAGCAGTACAAAACGTTCTGCTTCACCGCTCGACGTCAGGGCTTTGTACTTAATTGTACATATATTTTCATCGACCTTGGGCCACCAACATTATCGCCGAGCAAGCTCCTAATTCATTCTTTCAATACTCCGCCGCAAAATAATTGGATTCCCTTCTTTTGTGAGACCTTCACGTTCAAGTGCATATTTTCTTGTCACAATCGACGGCTATTCTCAATCCCTGGCAAACCATATTTAGAAAGGCTATAATGTCCTATAAATGTTCGTAGCTCACTTTTGCTTAGAGAGATTAGAGTCTTGAAGTACTCTTAGTCCAGCCTTGGCCACACTTATAGAGTATCTTATCTTATGACCGGTTTTAGTCGAAAAATTATACATTGCCTAGCAAGTTCGTATGCCCTACTATTCCCCTTGGCGTCTAGGTGATCCGGGACCCAGAATATACACTTTGCAGAAAAATTCATATTTAATTTATCATAGAGCGCTCCGGCTCCGACTTTACCGTCTAGATTCCAGCCTGCCGTCAAGGACACTTAGCTTCGGTTTCAAATATTGACCTGTTCTCTCAAGACTCCCTTGAATGGAATAAGAAAACCATGCACAATTTAGTGGTAGAACTAATGAGGCGTTTTTCGAGACTGAAACGTGATCTTGCCATTTTTGATGAGTTACCAAGGAAAGCTGGAGTCTGTGTAAATGGTAAGCGAAAATAAATCTATCTGCCATCATAATGTCTCTTGTTTGTTTGTACGAGAAGTGTTTATCGACCCGTTGATCAATTGCGCTGACAGTCTTAGCATGTGTATTGTATAGTGACCTTCGTCGACCATTCGACGGCAATGCTACGCGTGATGAAATGGAAGTCTTTGCAGTTATCGATTTTGAAGTAGAATGTGGAGGCTGTCAAAGCTGCGTCATTAGAAATCACAAGAACGGTAGTTTTTCGTGTTATAGTACCATCTAAATGAAGCATAGTATGGTGTATGCCTTGGCATACATGGCATGTACTACTGGAAGAGCTCATGCTAGACAGGAACCGCTCAGAACTGGACATTTTAAAACTGGATATTTCAAAATAGGATTTGACAAAACGAGATAAGGTACAAAACTGGATATTTCAATACGAGATAAGGTACAAAAGAGATATGGTACAAAACTGGATAGTTCAAAACTAGATATTTCGACATGTGCTTTAAACTTAAAATGATTTTTTAGGAAAGTTCTGAAATAAGGCCAATTAGGAAGGAACTCGGCGAGTTCTTAACCGATTATGATGAAATTCGATACGTAGGATGAAAATGAAATTTTAAAATGATTTGTTGGGAAAGTTCTGAAATAAGGCTTATTAGGAAGAAACTCGGTGATTTCTTACCCGATTTTGTTGAAATTCGATGTGTAAGATGAAAATGGGATTTTAAAATGATATTTTGGGAAAGTTCTAGAATATGCCCAGTTAGGAAGGAATTCGACTAGTTCTTAACCGATTATGACGAAAATCGATATGTAGGATGAAAATGGGATTTAAAAATGATTATTGGAAAAGTTCTGGAATATGGCCAGTTAGGAAGGAACTCGGTGAGTTCTTAGCCGATTATGATGAAATTCGATATGTAGGATAAAAATGGGATTTTAAAATGATTTGCTGGGAAAGTTCAGGAATAAGCCCAGTAAGGTTCCATACTTGAATATTTAATGTTTGTACATTAATGTTTTTTTTTTCTTTAATTGTATAATTAAATTTGATTTTAAAACCTTTTTTGGGAAAACCTCTGGAATATGGCCAGTAAGGTTTCATACTTGAATAATTTTAAGCAGAGAGATAGAATTTTCCTTCACTTAATCGGTTTATCATAATCGGTTAAGAACTCACCGAGTTCCTTCCTAACTGGCCATATTCCAGAACTTTCCTAAAAAATCATTTTAAGTTTAAATCACATGTCGAAATATCCTGTTTTGAAATATCCAGTGTTGTACCATATCTCGTTTTGTACCTTATTTCGTTTTAAAATATCCAGTTTTGAATTATTCTGTTTCGTCAAATCCAGTTGTAAAATATCCAGATTCGACCGGTACTTATCCTGGACATATGTGAACTTTGTAGGAAACAAGCAAAATGTCAACAGTGACGTGTTTATCTGAGTCCTAGGAGTATTGATTGCAATGGATCGTGTTTTGAGGGTTGTCTGGTGGTCGAAGACTGCGGTTGGTTTGTTTTCGAAGAATAAATACATGGCTGACTTTCCAATTTAATGCATCTTGTAGTGATGAATTTTTTGACATCATAAGAAGCAATAGTTGAGGTTGATGAGTGGTCAATCCATTCCGACCTTACATTAACATTAAATATCGAGACGTTTAGGTACACTTAAAATTCGTTGCAATCTCTGAAGAATGACAAAATATGCAAATTAAAATTATTAACAAGCTCCATTAATCGGCCATTTTTTTGATTGTCAAGTGACAATCAAAAAAATGGCCTGGAGTTAAAATGTGTAAAATATCTTTATAATTATTTATCGGAGTTAAAGGCCATGAATTAACAATTTAAATGTTAGTCCGGTACTCCAGCTTCTTGTACAACCACTAAAGTGCTGATGGTATGGTATGCTCGGCGATTTGTTGAGCACTCAAAAACGATAATACTTGGTCGTTGGAAATGTTAGAATTTTATAGAACTCATCAAAACTTCTTCGAGCGCCCACAAAATTGGTGGCGTTGATGCTATATATGGCGTTTGGAAGCCCTCAATTCATCGGTTGATAAATCTTTCACAACTTCGATATGGATGGCTTTGGTTTACCATGCTCACAAATAAACAGCCGGGTTTTTTAACTTGCTCTACATTTTATGATCGGGTGTGTCTCTGTAGTTCCCGTATCTCGGTTTAAAAGCACTCTTTTTGGGCCCATTTGATAACGAGTAGTTCAGCTTTTTTAAAAGTTCACACGTGATGTATAATGATTTCTTGCTATGACAGGCTTCTACGTATCTGATAAAATATGTTAAAACCTTTAGAATTGACCAGTGACCTCTATATTTCTGAAACTGAATAGGCGTTTTCGGGAGTATTAAAGATTTTATGTATGTTATTAGCGCATCAAATATTTTACCGCACTTAGATAATAAAGGTAAATGAGACCTCGTTTGTCAACCAGTACCTTCCTAAGGTTTTGATCAAATTATCTCTACAACATACCCAAAGATAAGTTTATCTTTGGGTATGTTGCTGAGTAGTTTCTGGCTATTGAAACTCCATTGCCTTAGTGAGAATCCGGTTCACATGCTACATTTTTGACACGTATTTAATGAAAGGCAACTAGTGAAAGAATGACCAGCTTTTAAGCAATTGATACACAATTTTAATTTATTGACAAAATATTTTCGATTTTCGATACTGAATACTTGGAAATTAAAGCACTTGTGTAGTGGTTTATTACAGTTTGCACATTCAATTTTATTAATAGCGACATGTGTTTCTTAGTATCGATGACTTGCTGTTTGTTATTTAAAATCGACTATCAGAGTCTATGGAATTTAATCCCCATTGTACCTTTGTTTCGTCTTCCAATTTTTTTGAAATTATGTGAACTATCCAATGGTCACGTTTTTCGCACTCTGAACCTAGTATATCTTTATATCTCGTAAAAGTTCATCTGATGTTTCAGTTAACGTTCGCAATGATGAGTGTTGTATTGACTGCTGACCCAGAAATTGTATAATTATGATGCGTTTCTTGGTGTATCGTTTGTTAAGAGTCTCAATGGTGAACCATCAACATATAATGAAGCAATCAGCGGTCGTTAAGAGGGCGATTGGGTGTATTCAGTGAAAAAAGAGTTTGATTCATTGACCAAAAATAACACTTGGAGTGTAGTCGATGTGCCTGTTGATAGGGATTTGTTTGGTTGTAAATGGGTGTTCAAATTGAAAACTGATATGAATGAGATGGTCTAGTCTAGACTTATAACCCACGGTTTCAGTGAGAAGTATGAAATTGACTACGATAAAATTTTCGCTCTCGTCACACGGCAACCAAGTTTCCGGTTATTATTATCCCCTGCCGCAAGCCGAAAAATGAAGATTTTCCATTTTGAAGTTAAAACAACTTTTTTGAATGGTGATCTTGAGAAGGAAATTTATATAAAGCAACTCCCAGGTTTCCTGATGCAATTGATTTGATGTACAATTGACCTGGTATGGGAACTTGGACACGTAAGGTGTCCTTTCTTTCTTATTTCGACAACCACACTCCAAAGGATTCATAAAATATGCAATCGTTATTCTCATTTGTTAAAGAAATGCCTTCGAAAATCATGACTAGAATCGAATGTGCCACTTTGAAACTTGTGACCTAGAATTCCATTTCTAATTTTGATTTTAAAACACGGTCCAATGTTATCTTTAACAATGTTTTAATCAGTTGTGCTGTGGTTTATATAGTCTCAATGAACCTAAGTGTTCTTTAAGCCCTTAGATTTATTTGATTAGATAACAATTGTGCGTTCACTTTGTCTCTACAAGCTGGCACAAAATATCATCCTCTCTCTTTAAAACGTGACTAAGTTGATGCGCTGTGTTTATTTAGGCAGATTACCTTATTTTGAAATTATCCCGACCTGCCCCTTCATCTCTCTACATTACCGATTGCTCTGGTTTGCAGTGCATACAAAAAAATAAGAAATTTATACCAGCAGAGATGTTGACAAATCCACCCTCTGCGGAGGTCGGCTCAAAGGATTTTGGAGTGGAACCTTATGAAAATTATGAACTTGGAATACAACTATTTGAAAAGTTAACATCGTAAAAATTAAAAAAGGTTTTGCATGTCGTCTCCGGGAAATGGGAAGATTCAACAAAACTTCCTCTTAAACTTTGAAGTAGCTGGGACACAAGGAAAAACGTTTGACGAAGTTAAACAGCCAAGCGACATATTCCAGAACTAAAAATATTTTTAAATACAAAAAAATTGGTTTATGCCTAATATCTGAAAACCATTTTATAGGTCAAGCAACAAAAAGCGTATTTTACTCAGAAGGTAATGCAAAATACTAAAAAACTTTTTGTATGTAGAAGACAGTAAAGGGCTTTTTAGAGATCACTTTTCTGTAATCATGACTCTCAGTCCAACGATTGTTAAAAAAGACGCGTTACCTAAATTAACAAATAATAAAAAACTAATTGGAAACTGTTCCAGAAGCTCTAAAAAGACCTAAAACGCCAATACCTGGAATAAAATGTCATGATGAAACTTTGGCTAGAAGCGCAAAGGTATAATCTTATTTGTTTAGATTCGACTCCCCCCCCCCCCCTCCCAATTCAAACTGCAAATGAAAACAGCGCAGATAACAAGAGTTCAAAGCTTTAATCAACAATAACTTAAGCTTAAAAAAATCTCCTGACTATGATCAAGTTACAGGACAAATAGTAAAAGCAGCGTTTAAACTTAAATATCTTCCACACCAATGGAAAGTGGCAGAAATGAGATTGAGACCAAAACCAAACAAACCACCTAACGACAAAAAATAGTATAAGCCGATTTCTTTGCTTCCAACTATTTTTCAAATTAATTCGAAAAATTGCTGCTTAAGAGACTAAAATTAATCATAGAATAAAGAAATCTTATTCGTTCCCACCAATTCGGTTTCAGAGAAAGACATTCGACTATAGAACAGGTCCACAGACATAACTGATAAGTATAGATGTGCTGGAAAAAAATATGTCCAAGTATCTTCTTGGATATAGCACAAGACTTCGATAAAGTATTGCACAGAGGGCTAGAATATAAACTGCATCGAGATCTACCAAAACAGTTCTATCAGATTCTAAAATCCTACTTAGTCTTTATATTTTCGGGTAAAATATGAAGGTGACTACTATTCAGTGACAAGAGGCTTATATACAATATATTAGAAAAATACATATGATAGACACATAGCAACATTTGCTGCTGACAAATACATCTAAATAGCTAAGCATGACACTAGACGATAAGCTTAAGTCGGAAAAGTCCCTAGGGACTTAAAGATGGTTGGATCACCTCTAAAACTGGATTCATACCGCTGTTTTGCAATTTCAGCTTCAATATATCAAAGCTGAACGATTAAAATTCATGTAAACGTTGTCGGCCCTGTCTCCTGAAGCTTAGCACAATTGCGGTTATCGTAGAGTTACTTTCAAAAATAAAAACCTGTACAAGATACTCAAGCAGGCGATTTTAGACAAGTTAACGCCATCAGACGAATGCAAATTAGAAACTCGTGAGAGGACTTGGTATCGGGGACAGGTGGCCGTCGGAAGCACTCCGTCATATACGTATATTGGCTGGACCAAATTTTACCCCTATAGTTATTAAGTCCAGAACATTCAGCCAGAGTCTTTGCAACCTGATGATCTAGCAAAGACCGCATATATATATATATATATATCACTTTTACCTTAAAAAACAGATCTAGTCTTATCAGCCGCCAATGGAACAATAATCTATACATATGGCAGTAAAATGCTTCAGGTAAATATTTTAGCAAATGTAGACCATCCTATTATTCGCGCTGATTTCCCCAGTAATTGCGGTTTCCTCGTCGATCTCAAACTCAGCAGCTGATTGATCCGGCTACTCAGCTGTCAATCAATGCTCATATAATGAGAGCTGATACACCAACTCCCATGCATTTCACGATCGATAACGGATAATTTACTCTCTTTAGTTGAGATCGTCAAATGCGTATTTGAAGTAACCATTCTTGTAACCATTTTCTCAGCTACCAGATCACCCTAATGACATTAAGGAATTCCCAGCTCCTACCCCAATCAAAGGAATCTAGCCCCTATGATAAGGTGCCACACACGTGGCCGCACTACTCAAGACGCCAAAGAGCGTCAGAATGCATTCACTCAGTTCAAAACTGAACATTAAACACGGTCGTGAATGCCGTTCTACAACAGTAATCAAATCCTCAGAATTCGATCGGGAACTACTCGCAATTTATCTGACAATCAAACATTTCCGTTATTTTGTCGACGGTAGGGATTTCATAATTTACACCGACCACAGGCCTCTAACAAGAGCAATTGAGTTAAAATCTGAACGTCAAAAAGCACAAAAAGAAGATTCAGAACTTCAGAATTTGCTTTTTGTTTTCGTTTGTCACACTTGTTCCAACATAAAACTAGAGCTTCTCAAATTTCCAGGCTTGGAAATCTATTGCGAAATATCAACAGGAAACAACCGATCTTATATCAGCCAGACTACATCGAAACATCTTTGACACTTAATATTGCGCACCAAGTATCCGTTCTACTCGTGAATTAATCACATCTCGAAACTTTTGGCCCAGTATAAATCAGGACGTAACCTGGTGGGCAAAATCTTGTTTATCCTGCCAAAAATCGAAAATTCAGCTACATACAAAATCACCCTCACGGCCAATTCGACATTCCATCAGGTCAGTTTGAGCATATCCATATAGACATCGTAAAATCACTTCCTCCATCTGGCGGATATCTCTTAACCTGTCTAGATTGTTGATATTAGGTCCTGTGTTGCATTTAAATACACAAAACTAAAACAAGGACCCAAATTAAATTAACAAATCTATTGCACTAAATACGCATTATATTTATGGTTGGTCGCACCGTCACTCGCCACATAACAATTCCACGTAAAATTTCGCATTCAATTAAAAAAATAATAATAATAATAATAAAATTTCTTATCACCCACCAAAAAAATTAAAACTCATTAATAAAAGTGTAACTGCTGTGTGTATATTGGATTGTTAATTATTTTGAGTTCCCACAAATAACGAAACCATAATATAGTACTGATAGCGTACACAAAGCCGCGTTTTGCCTCTGATAAATTAACAAACATATTTCACGAACGTTCGTTATGGATTTTTTTCAAATATCATCCAAAATTTACAATGAGAGTGAAAATTTTTTTCTCACACAATGTTAGTGGCGTGAGTCCGTTTTAGAGGATGATCATTTTGTCTTATTTTTTCGTTCCAGTATATAAAATGTCGACGGGACCATACAATTATAATTATATATTTAAATATATAATTATTGGGGATATGGGAGTTGGAAAATCATGCCTTCTACACCAATTCACCGAAAAAAAATGTAAGTAAATTATATTCAAATAAGATTGTAGATTTGTATTTTTGCCATTTTTAACTTTTTTTTTTAGTTATGGCAAATTGTCCGCATACGATTGGTGTTGAATTTGGTACACGGATAATTGAAGTTGCAAATCAAAAAATAAAATTACAAATATGGGATACAGCTGGTCAAGAACGTTTTCGTGCGGTAACTCGATCGTATTATCGTGGTGCGGCTGGTGCTCTAATGGTTTACGATATAACACGAAGGTCAACATATAATCATTTAAGCAGCTGGTTAACTGATACTAGAAATTTAACAAATCCAAGTACTGTGATATTTTTAATTGGAAACAAAGCCGATTTGGAGAGTACACGTGAAGTGACGTACGAAGAGGCAAAACAATTTGCTGATGAAAATGGTTTAATGTTTGTTGAGGCGAGTGCAATGACGTAAGTAATAGTTTTTGTTAAAAAAAAAAGTTTTTTTTTTTTTAATTAATTGATTGATTTTAAAAGTGGCCAAAATGTGGAGGAAGCATTTCTTGAAACAGCTAAAAAAATCTACCAAAACATTCAAGATGGCCGATTAGATTTAAATGCATCCGAATCTGGTGTTCAACATAAACCTTCACAACCTGGTCGAACAACACTATCGAACGATACTCAAACGAATAAAGACAATTGTGCATGTTAAAAAGGAATTTCGAATCAAAACCACACACTTACATTCACACAGTATCCACAAAGGCCACAAAGAAGACGAAATCGTTAAAAAAAAAAAAAAATTCAGAATTGAGATTAACGAAAAATTATTTAGAAAAAAAGATTTAACCAATTAAATTCATTTAAAATTATATAATTACAATTTAAAAACCGATATAATAAAAAACTATTTTGAAATTTAATTTCCATATTCAGCCAGATAAATATTTTTGGGGAATTAAATTGTGTAAATAAAATTTAATAAATAAACAAACAACTATTTAATTAGTGAACAATTTGAAATAAAATTTAAATGTCCGTTTATATAGATAATTAACTATCACACACACACTATATATATAAATATTATTATAATTAACTATTATTATACTAAATATAAAAAAAATAAATAAATATATATATATATATATATATATATATATATATATATATATATATATATATATATATATATATATATATATATATATATATATATATATATATATATATATATATATATTAATTTAAATTAAACAAAAATAAAAGAGTAAAAAAAATATATATTGTAGATTTAAAAAAATTAAAAAAATAAAAAAATTGAATAAATAACAAAATATAAAAATATATAAATGTAATATAAACTATTATAATTATTGTAAATAAATTTAATGCAAATTTAATAAAAAATAAAATAAAATATTTAAATAATATTCGTCGGGCCCTCTCCGTCATTTTATGCTAATTTTAATTTATAAAATTATTATTTGCCCTCCATCGTTCCAAGCTCTCTTTTACGCAGAACGAAATCGTAATCTCAAACAAGATATTAGTTTAGATATTTGATGAGTTTACCATTTTCAATTTTATTATATAAATTTATAATTTTACTTTGCATTCCTAAATTTATTTATTAATAAAAATTTTTATTTTAATAATTTTAATTTTTGTTGTATTGTTTAAATAAAAATTAATTATTATGATGAAAAGTCGATGATGATTTTTCTTTGAGTAAACCTAACAATATTACAAAACCTTGAAGCAGAGAAGCCATCTATCTAGCAAAGCAAGAACCTGGTCTTAAACCTTTATTTAAACACCTAGAAAACAAAAGTAGCTAGAAGGAGAAGAAAATCTTGAAAATAAATTATAAAACGAAGTAATGTGGACACAACGAATAATGGAAATACTACTTCAGTTCCGTGGATTCTAGGGAACCACATATTACGTCAAAAAACATTCCATTGAAGACTTAAGTTGCGTTACACGTCGGTCACCAGTAAAGAGTTTGTAATTCAGTTTTGTTTTTTTTTTTGCAGAATTAAGAAGAGCAAATTACACTAACGACAAAATAAATTATGAAGCAGAGACCGCGTTCTTAAATAAAAATCCTTTTCAAACCCTCAGCATCAAAGATGAATTCTGCATTGATGAAAGTGAACTAGAACGAGAAACCAATTGAATTCTCGAACAAAGAAAAAGAGTAAATAAAAAACGAGAAAAGACACTACACAACCAAAAGCAAGGCGGAGTGAGTAATCACCTGAACATGAACCAACACTAGCAAATATTGTCGATCCTAGTAAATAAATAGCTCTCCAAAAGTGCTTGATAAAGAGAAGAATCTATTTCCACCAATAGGAGTGAAAGAATACAATGGCATCCATAAACTATTGAAATCTGTCGTAAGGTGGTATCACTAAATAATAACATCTGGAAAATCAACACTACCTAAAGATTATACAGCTCTCGCTACTAAATTAAACATCGATGGGTTTTTAGGTATATGTATCAGGACAAAAATGGTCACCAAATCAAAGTAATGACAAGAGGGCTTCACTAATCTTGTTTTAAAGAAGTAACAACTAAATAACAAGTAAAAATTTTAAAATTAAAGTCGTAGACAATATCTTAAAAAAAAGAACAAGCAAAAAAACTTCCACTCTTGAAAAAGAAGTGATTTTTTAATTGGAGGCGACTTTAACGCTATTTAATATCTACTTAGGATCACGGATAACAACGACTAAAAGAAAGGAGCTTTTTCAGCCGGTAAAAAGCTGAAATGCGAATTCCGCAGTATGCCAAACTACTGGCCCCATGAACATCAATAAGCTTCCAGATCTTATAGACTTCTTTGTAACACGAGGTATATCAAAGGATTATATCCTTGTAGAAAACGATAGAGCCTCTCATTGGTTCATTCGCCAGTTATAATGACGCCAAACAATAATAAGAAAAGAGGTTAAACCCAAGTTAACAAATAACAAAACTAGGTAATTGGAATCTCTTTCAATCTTTTATACAGTAGAAAACTAATCTTTAAGTTCCAATATGTAATCCAGAGCAATTAGAAGATGAACTAGACAAACTCATAGAAAATATACAAAGTGCCGATGGGGTAGTACTCCTAGTCATATAAGGGAAACAAATCAAAACGTCACATATACCCGAACAAAGTGAGAGAAATGATTTAAAATAAAAGAAAAGCTCGCAAAAACTAGCAAAGAAATCGAACACCGGAAGCGAAGTGACTTTAATAATTTGGTCAATAAATTAAAAGCTTTAATAAAGAAGATTAAAAACTAGTCAGTCAATAGATACCCAAACAATCTGACAGGACAAAAAGACTCGACTGTTCTCTAACTAAGGCCCTGAAACGACCCAACTTACAGGCCTCTAATTAAAAACAACAATACCAGGGCTAGATATCCCAAACAAAAAGCAGATCTGTTTGCGAAAGAGACACTTCAATCATACCCAAGATAAACAGCAAAGGAAGTACTTCCATGCCTCGTTCAAGACTTTTAAAAGGGCATGCTATCCTTAGAATTCCACCAAAGCAACATAATTATACCGTCGTAATTTAACCCGAACCCCATTTATGTTAACTGACACACGTATGTTACGGTAGTCGAGTAGTATTCCCGTAATTGTTAGTAAATTAAATGTAAAATTGTCAGTTTCAATCGGATGACGGTCTGTTATGCTATGTCTCATTTGTATCTCATAAATATCCTCACATGAACCCTACATATAGGTCTCGTAATTGTTCATTGTTTTGGAATCTTATCTCAATTTGCAAAAACCGTTAACTGGCTCTTTATTTTAAAGCATCAAGTATGCTGGTATTATTTTCCTAGAATGGTAAGGTAACCACATACCGTCCACTAGGATCCCACTTAACCATTTGCCGGTAAATTTTTTTTATAATTTTCATCGGATTTTGTTAGTAGAGATTTAACAGGTACTTCTAACTCCCAAAACTTGTGAATCTCTTGCTCTAATTCTTCTTTTTTACTCTGGATGTCGTTAGAGACATTATGTTGAGCGGTTTTTGCTGGACTTACTATCAATCTGAACGTGGTACGAAAGTACCGACACATCCGCTCCGGTGTCAATCAAGAAATTAACCTTGCTTGAATTATCATGCAAAGTTGATTAACACTGCTTATGTCACGCGTTAATGTTGATGATGCTGACTGGATAACGACACTACTGTTATTATCACATAGTGACGATATCGGTGATTCAAAATTGTTGATGCTATACCAATAATTTTGCTGTTAAATAACACTTATTGCTAAACTTTTACTAACTTTAGTGGTTAGCTAATCAACTGCTTTGAAATCTAAAACTGCATTTTTCACCCGGGGCCCAAGGAGAAAACCAACACCAAAATTGCCGAGGTCACCTCCACTGTAAAGCAAAGTATAGCCTTGGAATACATAGTCTCCACTTTTAGCCATCAAGTTTCTTGGAAAACAACGAGTTCCAAGCAATATTCTTTCATCACGTACTAAAATGCGTACGGCCGATCCTTAACTGCGTGTCCGTTAACATAAGCGGGAGTCGGGTTAAATTTTGGCTGTATCCATATTTCCTTTTGTTAATTTTTTGAACAGTGAAGTTGTTTACGGATGCGGGTTTTCAGCCGAGCGGTCCAACCTTTGTTCAGTCGCCTCCTACGACAAGCCAAGGATGCTGTGGTAGAACTCGAAGAATATCATGATCGTTTAGAAGTTCTGCAGCTGCTCTCGCATCTGAAGACAACTCGGTATAAAAGAAACGAAATGACCCACTTCGTGAGTCGCAATCAGCACAATCCGATAAAACTCAATAAAAAATTTGTCATTGCAACCGGTGATGGTTCTAGAGTTAAGCTACAGTATAACAGTGGTTCAGATTTGACAATCATCTACAAGGCAAATTGAATATTGACCGACCCAGCAATGTGACCGTCCCAGTGACTTAAGTTGTCACAATGGAATTTCTGTAAACGCCTCCGGTAAACATATCCGAATACTCGGTTGTTTTGAGGCAACTTTAAAGATAGATGAACACAACGCTAAGAATGGATGAGAAAACTGAAGTTGTCAAACGTGGCACCAACAGCTTCCTGCTACAATCATCAACTAGGAAGTAAAATTCCACTTGCTTTTCTAAAACTTTAGGCCATTGCAAACAGATGAGGGTGTCACTGGCATTGAATATAGTTACGAAACCGTCTTCCACCATGCTTGACAGGGGCTAGCCTTGAAGCCTATAGAGGATAAACCATTCCACCTACTGAGCTAAAGCGTTTTCACGCCAATCAGCTATGCAAGCCATCCAAATGCTCATTCGGTTTGAGATCTGTTGAGTTTCTGAATTACATTATCGATGAAACTGGCATCCGAACAAAATGTTTCGTCACTGTTCCGGTGCTATGAACTGGTAAGGCAAGGTTATATCCAAGCTCAAGGAAATCAGCAGCCCACTCGACAAACTGCTGTAAGAAGGTGTCGAGTACTTATGGGTTGAAACTCGAGCCACACATTCAACTGGCTAAACCAAATACTCGCAACTGATTTGGCTCTCACGCAGTATGATCTAGCTAAGAAGATTATCGTTGCGGCTCATGCATTCAGCTATGTGGGAGTGGTGTGCTAATGCACAAATTGGATACCGATACCGAGGAGCCCATTACGCATGTGGCGGAATCATTAAAATGCAGAAAAAACGAGAGGCCATAGCACTGGTGCGGTCCATAGGTTCTTCTACTGTCATAAATTTGGGCTTCAAACTGATCACTAGCCACTGCCGTCGATCTTCGGTGCGAAGAGCGGTATTCCAACATCAGCATATTACGTGCTTCAAAAAGTCACCCGCTATGTACCGATGTCTCGCCACATCAGCAAAAACAAGTTTCTGAATCAGTACAATTCTTGAACGA
Source organism: Tipula confusa (assembly GCA_963556175.1). Classification (NCBI taxonomy): domain Eukaryota; kingdom Metazoa; phylum Arthropoda; class Insecta; order Diptera; family Tipulidae; genus Tipula; species Tipula confusa. The sequence continues at coordinate 61,653,365 of OY744475.1, read as the reverse complement.
CAAGCCAAAATGTTGTCGATACTGTAAAGCAAGGATGTCTTGGTATCCGAATCATCGCTTCAGATTCTGGATAGGTATTGATGGAGTAATCGAGTAGACTGCACGCCAATGCCACGACTGTGCAGCAAAAACTACCACCCCAACTAAATGCACATAGTAAGCCTGGCCGATGCCTTTTGGATCAAGGTCACCAATATATTATATACGCTGCTCATTTGAGATGGTCTCAAATTCTTTCAGACGAGTTCAACCGTTTCTGTAAAAATAATGGCATCGAGGACTCGGCCGCTTCTTACTAACCTTAAAACTGGCCTTAAAAAGCTCGATAGCGAAAGAAATTTAGAAAATATTTTACGCAAGTTCTTTATTTGCTACCGCTATACACTGGCCCATCAAATCACACCTGCGAACGATATGTGTAAATGGATGAGAAGCGTTTCAGCACTCACACTGGGACGAGGTACAAAGTGCTACTGTAAACAAAAAATTTGTGGGGTATTCCAATCGATATTTACGAATTAGATTCGAAATCGAATTTGTGCTAATAAAACGTAAGTTTGAATGAAATATCAGTAAGAATAAAGATATTTCGGCTAAAAATACCGAAAGGATGTAAAAAGCGAAAGTCATTTTTCACTATACATTTTTCGATATTGAAACTTTATTTTTTTCGATAATGTTTTAACATTATTTATCGATTATTGTAGTTTAAACGGTAACATAAGTGGAATTAAACAGAAGGATCATAAAATAATCGAAAATTTAAATAAATTTCACTACCAATTACTTTTAAAATAGATAAATTAAAAAAAAGCAAATATTTTTTTCGAAATTATAAATTTTATATGACGTTTAAGTTCGAAAATACCATTTCATCGAATCACCATGTAACCACAAAATAAATTCGGCTAAATCCGATTTCGACCCAAATTTTTCGATCAATTACGGTAAACCCAAAAAACATTTCATTTGTCAGTGTCAAAAAAATCGAAAAGGAAAATTTGTGTATCTCGAATTTTTCATGCCAAAGAAAAAGAAAAGAAAAAGAAAAAATTTTCTCCTTTTTGTATTTTATTTTCATTTATAATTTTTCATTATTATTTTGCTATTTTGTTAAATTGTAAATTAACATAATAGTTAAGTGAATTTAAATTCAACGTAATGTTGTAGACGTAAAATTGTTGAGTGAACGAGTAAGAGGGGGCACACAAAATTGCATAGTTCGCACGGGAACTTAAATCGATCGACAGGAAAAATGTCTGGAATGTTTGTGTACAGTCGAGAGGCTGTTCGTGTAAAAGTTAAGGTAATCGTTTGACTCATTGTACAAATTTGTTGTGTCTTTATGGGCATTATCGTCTTTTATAGAAATGTGAAGGTAATTTGCCACCTGAATGGAAAAAATTTAGTGTCGAGCCACAAATCACATCACTTGAGGTATTGTACAGTATACTCGCTAAGGCATTTGATTTGAAAACGGATTTTGGAATTAGTTACAAAGCGATTGATCCAACAAATGGGCATGAAGTTTATTTACCCGTGCTCTCGGATTATGATTTGGATGCTGCATTTTTAAGGTTAGTTTGCTGTCGTCTTTTCAATGATTTTTTGTAACTTTTCTAATTTTAGGGCTCATAATCAATCCATAACCACATCGTCTGAACCATGTCTAAATCTACGGGTCGATATTAAACCATTTTCGGAGGCAGCCGAATGGGAAACTTCGAATTCAAGTGTTTCACGAGAAACATCACCTTTACAGCAATCAATCAGTTCCGGACAGCGGTACGTACAAAATGTCCAAAATCGTTTACCCGTATTGATCATGAGTCAAATGGAAAAAACTTTTTCGATGGTGCAACGTGCGTTAAACCTGGTCGAAGATCCATCAATCTCTCAACCGCCACGACCGCCGTTGTCCGATGTTGAATTCCGAAGTTTTCTCGATTCCGTTGGTCAAATTGTGCACACAAAAGAATTACGCGATGTGATATTTATCGGAGGAATTGAGCCCAGTCTCCGACGTGTGGTATGGAAACACATTTTAAACGTGTATCCGGGTCGTATGACAGGACTCGAACGGATGGACTATATGAAGAAAAAATCGAGCGAATATTATAAATTGCGTGAAAAATGGAGAATTGTTGTGCAAAAAGGTAGTGTAGTCGGTGAATTGGCTTATGTTACGAGTATGGTGCGAAAAGATGTGCTACGCACCGATCGACTGCATACATTTTATGCAGGCAGCGATGATAATCAAAATATTGCGGCGCTTTTTAATATATTAACAACGTACGCGCTTAATCATCCCGCGGTTAGTTATTGCCAAGGAATGTCTGACATAGCGTCACCACTACTTGTGACCATGGGCGATGAAGCTAAAGCCTATATATGCTTTTGCGCAATTATGATACGATTACGAGGTAATTTTATGCTTGACGGAATTGCAATGACCACAAAATTTGCTCATCTCACCGTAGCACTTCAATACTATGATCCCGAATTTTATGATTATTTAAAATCTCAACAAGCCGATGATTTACTATTTTGTTATCGTTGGCTGTTACTCGAAATGAAACGTGAATTTCCGTTCGACGATTCGTTACGAATGTCTGAAGTTTTATGGAGCTCATTACCATCGACCCCACCGATTACCGAACTTCCACTGTACGAAAAAGAATTTGAAGCGCCACCGCCCGATGTGCCGGTACCAAAAAGTCCATCGGTTATATTACGAACACCACGAGAAAATCCGTATACTAAAATATGTGCGTTACGGCGACAAAGTTCCGCCCTTTCGCTATTCTCGGCTTCGACAAATTTAATAAATCAAAACACCAATAATCACAATAATAATAATAATAATAATAGTAATAACATTAATATTAGTAATAATCCCGATATTTGTAATAAATTAGATTCAACCAAACGTTTAAATCAGAGTCTCGACGAGACAGCAATCCGCATTGTTCCAAAATCAGCTCATCAAATTAAATCGCATCAGAGTTTGGATGAATCCAAAATTCAACTGAACAATTTGTACTATCAGCTAAATTTTGCGCCGCACACTAACTCCAAAGATGATAATTTTATTAATAAGAAAACGGCACATAATTTAACGCTGTTGAAGGATGTGGACAAAATTGAAAGACCTCGATCTGTTTCGCCGATTCCGTTAAATAAAACCGACGATGAAAAAGAATTAGAATTGGGTAGTGAATGTAGTAATACTTGTTCTGGAAATGACGATGAAAAAACGAGTGTTGATAGTGGTGTTGGAAGTACGCCGGGTCGAAAACATCGAGCTTTAAACCAACTCAACAACAAATCGATATTCTGTAGCACCGGGAATTTGATCACCAAGCAAGTGCCGTCGAATAAAAAATCGGGCCATTTTAAAGATCTTAAAGAGAAAATAGTGGCGAGTAAAAAAGGTATATTTGCATCGCTCGACAAAATCGAATCACTTCAGTCGATTCCCGATGACGGCCAAAGCGGCAAAACAAACAAACAAACGAAAAGTCATCATAAAGTTGTTAAAAATTTTAATGAATTTCTTAATTTCGCTACGATCAATAAGAATCGAATTTCAGATCGTCTTTCGGCTAATACGCGAGCAGCCTCATCGTCTAAAAAACCTTTAATTAAATTAACAAAATCATCGTTCGACGATTCATCGTCGTCCGATGGTGGTGGTTGTGGTTTACCAACGGCCGATAATATTAATTCGACTAAACCGCAAATTTGTAACGATAACAAATTTATGAATAAAAAACCACCACTACAATTACAGTTGAATAATATTTTATCGGAAAAAAGTCAACAATCACCGATCATGGATGGAATTTCGCCCGACGATTCCCAAGAATATTTCCCCATGACAACGTCAATGACTCGCGAACTTCGCTTGGAGCTAGAAAATTTGGATCGACAAGTGTTTGGCACCGATTTTCATAATCGTACTCAATTCAATGTACTCTCGGGCGGTGGTTGTGATACGCCCGAATCTGGTGATTCGGTCGATAAAATTCCGTACACCGAAATCATTTATAAAAAATTAAATCAAAATAATTCAATCGAATTATTAGAACATGAATCCGATTGTTGTGTAAAAATTAGCTGTAACGAAAATTTGGCGACAAACGAGATGAAAACAAACGAGATATTAAGTTGTCCCGTAGTATTACCGGGCGGTTTAAATGGTGTTCGCAGTCGTATCAAAACGACATCGTGTAACTACGAAGATTTATCGTTAAAGCGTATTAGTTCGTCGTCGGTGAATAATGATGTGTTTATATGGGAAAATCCGCTTCATAAATTTTCCAACTCGAATTCATCGATTAATCAAACGGTTGAAATGGTGGTAGCACAACCAACACCCCCACCACCATCCGTTACCCAAAAAGTAATCGAATCGTTAAATACACCGGACGAACAAATCGACTTAGATTACGACGGCGAAATAATTGAAGAGAATAATTTGGGTAAAAAATCGGTGACACCAATTCGATTGCTACGTAAAAATGGTGACGGGAGTAACAATAATTCGAATCGTAATTCCATACTTAACGATATCGATTCGGATAATTCGGATAGTTGGAATGAAAATAATAATCGGGCGCAGGTGCCTATTGAAGCGGCCGCCACCATCATAAATACAATGGTTTTGGAAAATGATAAATTAGAAATTGTTACAAATCAACCGCAAATGACAAACTCGTGTGAAGAGGCGTCCGAGGAGGAGACAATACAAAATATTCCATCGGTTGATATGGGTAAAATAAATTCGGGTATATTACCACCGCCACACGAATTTGGATGCGGTAATCCATTTTTGATGTTTTTATGTCTAACCCTATTGCTGCAACATCGTGATATTGTAATAAAATCGGGTATGGATTATAACGAGATGGCTATGTATTTTGATAAAATGGTTCGGAAGCATAATGTCACTCGGGTTTTGAATCAGGCGCGACGAATGTACGCCGACTATTTAAAATCACAGAAAAAAGCAATGAGACACCAGGAGAATGAAGTTAACATACAATCGAACAGTAGTAGCGGTAATAATGTAAGTAATTCGGCTAACGATCACTTAAGTACGAACACATAGTTTTGATACGTGACGAATATAAAAGCGAATTAAATGGGCCTGACGATTTATTTATATTGTTACACGACGAAAAAGACTGAACCCTTTGGTTTTAAATTTAATTTGATATTTTGTTTAGATATCCTGGTTCCTTTTTTTTTTGGTTTTTATTAAGACTGGACTTTTTGTATGTATGTATGTTTGTGGGTGTAATTCACAATTTCGTAGCTAAATTAAAATTGCTTGCTTCAATTTACCTTTCGATAGTTACTAAATTTTTTTTTACTAAATGTGCGATTACATAATTTAGGCCACACTTTTCAACATATCGTACCTAAGACGAGATTCATATTTTTCGATTTACTAACAAGCTATGAATAGAAATACAGAAAAAAAAATTATTTAGTTTTAAAGCACAAAATATAAGATAAGATGCAAAATTTTTTCAAATGATGGCCATTCATTCATCCCAAATTCGTGTTGCACAAAAACATTCCACTCTCGTATTATTTTATAGACATAATTATTATATTTATATAAAGCAATAAATATTCAAAATATTATTTTGTTTTTATATTTAAAAATTAAAAAAAAAAAAAATGTAAATAAATTATTTATTTATTTATTAAAAAAGACTTTGATAAGTTTTACATTTTCTCATTTGTATACTACTAAGTTGAAGAAAATTCACACAGACAATTGCATTTTTACACAAAATTATCATATGTATTGTAATTTTCCTCCTTTTCTGCCCCAAAACTATAATTCTACTTAAAACTTATTAATTAAAAAAAAAATTATATTATTATTCATAAAAAAATTTGCTTAAAACCTTTTAATATATTTAAATTTATTTTTTTTAACAAAACTATTATTAATAAATAATTACAATTAAAAATGAGAAAGAAAAACAAGAAAATATTATATTTAATTTATTTATTTAAAATTAATAAGTAAAAAACAAAAAAATTTGATTTTTAAAAATTTTAATTTGATTTTAGGAAGAAAATTATATTTGAGATGAAACAACATTAATTGAAGATTCCAAGTTAGTCAGGTAAGTCTCTATTTGGCCTGTACATAAAAGATGGCAAAAAAACTGAGAACAATCTTCAACCAAACAAACGTCATTTAATAGAAAGGAGAACGTTCAAAAAATCAACAAAATCAAAGCTCCAGAAGTAATAAACTAAAATTTTTAATCAAAGAAATTAAGAATGAATCGATTCATAATTACTGGTCAGAAAGATACCGACCATTCTTTCTGGAAAGCAACAAAAAGTCTACAAAGACCTAAAACACAATTACCCGCAATTTAATGTGATGATGGAACTTGGGCTAGAAGCGCAAAGGAAAAAGCTGATTTGTTGGCATCATATCTTGGAGATACATTCAGACCTCTCCCAAGACAAACTGCAGATAAAAACAACACTAGTTAACAAAATCGACAGCAAGTTCATAAAACCTGTATCTTTACCAGAGTTTAAAGTTGAAATCAGCAATAACTTAGGCTTAAAAAGAATCCTGGCTATGATCAAATTACAGGACAAATAATTAAAGAACTACCCGAAAAAGGATTACGAAAGCAATTTTAAATAATTAATGCAGCGTTCAGACTTAACTATACTCCGTACCAATGGGAAGTGGCAGAAGTAATAATGATACCAAAACCAAGCAAATCGCCTATCGACTATTGCTAAATTATTCGAAAAATGACTGCTTAAGAGACTCAAATCAATCATGGAACAAAGATCTTAATCCTTCCCACCAATTCGGTTTCAGAGAAAAACATTCGACTATAAACAGGTTCACATAATTACAGGCATAATTGAAGTTGAGCTGGAAACCAAACATTCCTTCGAGATCTACCAAAGGAGTTTTATTAGACTCTAAAATCCTGCTAAGCGGACCGATATTTTCGAGTAAAATGTTAAGATAAATACTCTTCATTGATGAAAATAACAGCAGGAGTACCACAAAGTAGCATCTTGGAGCCAATTCTTTATACCCTATATACAAGAGTTTTGCCAAATATAGATGAAACGCACATAGCAAGGTTTGCTGATGACACTGCAATCTTAGCAATTGGTAACAATGCAGAAGAACCAACGAGAAAAGTGCAGACCCACTAACACATTCAGTAACTGGACAAAGAGATGGCGAATCCAGCTAAATGAAACCAAAACAATTTTTATTTTTTTTAGCCAAATATCTAGGTATGACGCTAAGCTTAAGTAGAAACAGCATGTCAAAAAGAAAAAGAAGAGCTTATTATCAAAAACATAAAAACGTACGGATTCATAGTTAGGAATTCCGAGCTATCATTACATAATAAACTGCTGCTATACATGCAAATTCTAAAACCAATATGGACCTACGGTATTCAGCTTTGGAGATGCACCAAGAAGACCAATGTGAATATAATACAATCATTCCAAAACAAAGTTTTACGTAAAAAATAATCTCCATAAGGACTTTTAGATGGAATACACCAACGAAGAAATCAGTCTTTATTAACATAAAAATATTGAGATTCGCCATAGGATGAATAAAACAAATTTTGTTAAACGTCTCCTAAAATCGAGACCTCTAGAACTAGGACAGCCAGAATAAGATAAACTAAATCTGGACTAACCAATGTTTTATATCCCATGAAAAGAGAACACCAGGTATTAAAGACCACAGCTATTCTCAATATGAAGGTTATTATAGAACCACTAAAAAAGAACACGCGACAAATACCTCAATGCAAAAATGTCAAGGTCCAACCATACGATAAACAATCCAGTGACGACAAACTCATAAATTTGCAGCTATCTTCGATCAATTTTCGACGATTGATGCTGACGTAACCACAGAATCATCCGTAAATCAAGCAACATTACAACCATCCATTGTAATAATAAGGTAATTGGTGAAGAGAACATATATTACCTATTATCGGTAATTGAATGAGATGTAGCCAAGCTCGTAAGCCACCTCTACATCTCGCAAGAGAATTATCACACTGTTTGGAGTATTATATGCTCCAGATATGATGATAAACGGCTCCGCACAAATTTGTACATAAACACTATTTTAAAACTACCAAATTTATCATCAGAATCCGCTCATATTTGAATGTCTACATGCAATTAAAAACTAAGGAATCGATATAGATTTTTGTAATGCTATCATGATGAGCATTCTACCAAGGCAGTTAGACAGGGAAACACCGCTTGTATAGGCCATCTTTGAAGAGTCCGAAGAAAAAACAAGTAAGATCCCAATCTCTGGGAGTGCTCTCTCGAGATAAAACCTATAAGAAAAAGGAGGCATTATAACAAACAACCTCATCTAGTAAAGCTGAAAATTTTGCGGTTACTAAAAAACCCAATAAATGTAGATTTTGTTATGGAGCGCACAATCTCCCAGAATGTAAGAAGTTTCATGGGCTGATCGATCATTTTATACTACTGGTCCAATTGACTTATTATTAGGTGCGAACATATTATAAATACAACTAGTTCTACCATCAGATGTTCTTGATGTCGGGTCGATAGAATATCGCCAACATTTAGAATAAATATATGACATTTAGGCGATTATACATAAAAAAATATTTTGATTATTTTAAAACAATAGCAGTAGCGACATCTAGCACGTCAATGAGCTAACATACCATGGTAGTACTATGTATTTATATTATATTATGGTAGCAAAGGCCTCATTCGACAAACCGTTTGCACAACAAACCAAATTAGGCTGGATATTTTTAGGCCGTGCATCAATCGATTTTCATAATTCAACAGTGATACAAACAATGGGAACAAGAACAGTTGATTTAGATACTCAATTGAAAAGCTTCTGGGGAATAGAAGAGATGCCGCATAAACGGACATTCAACAAAGAAGAACTAGAATGTGAAAAAAAATGTTCGCAATCAGTCACGGTCGTTTCAAAAATGACATTGTATTCTGCCAATCCATTAGAAGGCCCAAAAAAGATCGCAATGGCAATGGTAATAAAACTGGTTACTATTATCGAGCACATCTACAAAATTAACAGTAGTTTTTGATGGATTTGCGAAAACCACAACTTGGATATCATTAAATAACGTGATTTTGACTGGCCCTTCTCTTCAACAGGATCTATTATGTATACCATAATAGGCGTATATAATAGACCATTTAACGTGACGGAAATTAAATTTCGGCCTTGAAATTTTTTAGCCTTAAAAACTGACCTTGAAAAGATATTTAGACAAATTACCGTTGAGGTAGATGATAAAAACTACCAACGCATTTTATGGAGACAGTCTCTAGGAAAGGATATTATGGAGTATAAGATAACTACTGCCACGTATAGTACAGCAGCAGCTACTTATTTAGCGGTAAAGTCATTACAATAGCTTGTAATGTAAATAATCTGATTTCTGGGCAAAACACACTAGAAGAAGCTTTATTTATTAATTGGATTTATCGCACATCTAAGAAACCGAAATTCCAATCCCAAGTTGGATCGCCAGTTTGAGAAGTATAATAAAACAGAGTTTCAGGGATTCTGCGATGCCTCAGTGCATCTATAAAGCATTTACTATAAAGCAGTGCATATAGATGTTGTAAGCGATTTGACTACTGCTGACTTTATTGCGGCTTTTAAGAGATTTATCTCTCGGAGTGGCCTATGGCAACGGATTTACACCGATAATAGAACTAACTTTGTAGGAGCCGAAACAGCTGAATAAGCAAAAGCGGCTCTGCAACAAGCAACCCCTGAACTTAAACTTATTATAGCTGACGTCGGATTGCGTCGTTGACGATGTTGACACTTTGAAAATGAGATTTGAGGCAGCAGTGATTAGACGCAATTCGCAAAATTGTCAATACTAGCTCTCGGGCTCCTATCAATCTCTTTGACCAATGTTTGACACTCTCGGACAGATTGAGTATGTCAACCATCCTATTTCATCAGAATCCCATTTTGTTTGCCAGTGCTGAGTGCTATAGAGCTGTGCAAAAAATCTATAATCAGTAGAAATTGTCAGAATATCGAAATAATCGATAATCGAGCCAATGGGTCAGCCATTTCATTTGCATAGATATTCATATGAAATGGAATCCACAAGAACGGAATAACAAAATTTTGATTTTTTAGTCGAAGCAGGACGTCTCTACAATCAATAAGTCGACGATTAGATTTATGTGGTGATTTTAAATTTTTGAGAGCCTCAATGGCACCCATGACAATACGATACTGTCCTGATTGTCACCCAGCTATACACAAAGCCGCCACTTAGATGGCCATCAGTTCAGCAGTGAATACTGCTTGGCTCGTGCAGCTTGTTCTTTATACTGATAGATGGGTCACTAAAGATACCAATTCCATAGAAATCTTTCTGTCGCGAACCATCTGTATAAATAATATTTCTGCTTTCGTGCCCCTCAATACTTGAAAGAAACACTTGTTTAACCATTATTGCGTTTGCAACATTCGTTCACGGTATCATCACTCTTATTGACTATGATTTGTGGATGGTATTAAAGAATTCAAAAAGAGAAATGTGCTCGAGCTCTACGTTTATAGTCGTTTAGCATACGGTCGTTAAAACCTTTAGGACTTTTGTTGTGTTTGTTCAGAATTTTCATGTGAGCGGAATTTTAACTTCCGCTTAAAAATAACTCCTAAATCTTTGGTTTCATCTATCTGTGACACCGGAGTATTATCTAAAATAATGTTGCACCTAAAAAAACTAGTAAATTCTTTAGGAGGGATGGTTTATTTCTATCCAATCTTGGCGACGTATTGTTATAACAACTATTCATTTTCACGTTTGAGGCATTCAAATGGTTAAATCATACAACTCGTAGTTGGTCATCATTTTGTCCTATTCTGTAAACAAAATTAAGAACAAAGTCACGGGTTATTTTCTACGCTTAAGTTGGTTTCCATAACGGGGCTGTTCCTAGCGGGCTCCACTACGATTTATGCGTTCTAGAAATATTTTGCCATTTAGTCAGTGAAACTATCCCTTTTTCTTTTGGTACATGAATTTAAATTTCTGTTTCAGTCGTTGAAATTCTCTAAATGATACAGATGTTCCTACACGCTTGAAAAACTTCGCAATGATTCTTTCTTTTTAAATTTTGCTCCCGTGAGTTCTATATCCCATTATTTCTGTATGGTTGATTGGAAAAGGTACGCAGATAATGAGGTTTCGTTTGCGCAAAATTAGCGCTTGTATCCACAATTTCATTGAAATGGGAAATATTGTTCCAAGGCATTATCACACATTTGCCTACGAATAAGCATTTCCGTTACTTGAGGATGAACCATTTGAGGGATGTAGATAATTTTAGGAATGATCGTTAGGATAGGAAGGTGATCACTATTCCTGTTATCATTTAAGACTTTCCATTGTATGGTCTCTAGTGCTATAAACGACTTCAGCAAATAGATTAATCTGTTGCACTATTACGATGATGCGATTCTCGTTGTTTGATTATCCCTTGTTCTTTCATGTTCGCTACTGCATACATAACTGTTAAGTAAAGGAACAGACCTAAATGTTTGGTCTCTTGGGACATTTAACTGATTTGAGTTGTGAATACTATAATACCCAGAGAACTAATGCTAGGTACGTTCTCTTCCTGGAACACTGATTCCATACTGGAGCACTGAGTTTTGTTCAATAATGAGGATACAATCATTATGCCTAGCTTGATTGTGACTGGAAGCAGACTCACATCGTAAACATACAATTGGTTTGACGAGGTCATAATTGCTTCCAGGGAAGTACCGTATGGTTCGTTGTAACAATGATTGCGTCGTAGCACCTCCAACGAATAATTTTTTGAGAGTATTATTAGAGTTATTTGCATCAGACCATTGCATTTCTGGCTACTTTGTAAGTAATCGAGTTTCATAAAATGAATTGACGATTGTCAGCAGAAATAGTGAAACTGTCTATATTTTTAATAATAGTAGACGGATTCGTTATTATGTTTTCTTGATAGTCTCTGATTAATTTTATTTTATTCCTGTTTTTTAGCTACTTTCTTTTTTTGTCTTAAAAGCAATACATTTTCGAATCATAGTATGTTCTTCACTGCAGTGGATGCATATTTCTGTTCCTTTAGGATATTTTGGTTCCGAGTGAACCATTTTGCATTTAATATTTAGAAGTGTGGTAGCATTTTTCACATTAAATAAGGATTAAACACTCTTACGAGTATCAGCCACTTGTCAATTTCAACTCAATGATGCAGAACTATACCAGAAAAAGTACTTTGCCTCAACCGGTATATGTAAATTGGGGAAATTTCAACATTTGGCATCTGGAGTGCTTTCATACCACTATATGAGCCCTGACTTGTTTTTTTATTATCATTAAATCTTGTCAGGTCTCACTAGTTTCGTTTTCTACGATTTTCGTAACGAGAACGAAATGACCAGTTTGGAAAAAGTTTTCCCTGCATGATCCCTGAATGATCCCGAATAGGGTTTCTGGTGCCAGTATGGCGGATTGTTTCCCGTTGTGGTAGTTTTTAAAAAAAATCTATTATTTGAACTTTTGAAAACTAACTTGCAATTATTATTCTTTTAAAGTTTGGAAATACTTCTTATATGAATTATTGTATCGATATTTGCAATTTTGAAAATTATCCTTTGTAAATTTATTGCGGTAAATTTATTACCGCGTTTATGAAAGCTTGATATTTTTAAACATCCTAAATGATTGCAATTTTGAGATGATTTGCAATGACCGCATCTGTCGTTAGGGTACATTTTTAAACTTGGTTAGACTAGAATCTGATCAGTAGTTAAGATTTGTTTTAAAATTTGCGAATGCTTTTACATATTCTGAATCTTATCCTTTTTTAAGAACTTAGACATAGGTTTAGTGACTTTGTATAGTAGTCTAGGATCCTATCTAGGATCTTTTAAATTTTATCTGGGTTTAGTTTGACTCCATTCTGAGTAATAAAGTACCCTAAAATTCGGTTTATTTTTTAAGAAACTCGCATTTATCTAATTGAATTTTCAGGTTGAATTGGTGGAATCTTTTTAGAATATTTCCAAGATTTTCAATAAGATTTTCCAGATTATATCCGATATCGTCCTGGATTTCAGTCTACAAGCACGGATACATCTGCGCTCGAAAATCCTTATTTTTTCCATGTAACTATGGTTGCAGTTGTACCATATTGGAAAAGCATACGTTAATAGAGCTTGATAGTAAATTACTTTGACACGCTGTATGATGTGTTTGGCCCTAAATAACCTGTTCAGACCGAATATTGTTCGGTAAGTGTTTAAGCACTATGTTGGAAATATTATCGAGCCCGAATGATTTTTTTATTGTTGTAGGTTTAAGAATAGCCACTAGCTCATCGACATAGATGGGTTTGAAGTATGCATGTTTTAAAGGATTGCTTGCTGTATTTGCAGTCGTAAATTTGGTGATTGTTTTGTGATTTATCTTATTGGACGTGTGTGCGGTTTTTATTCTATCTTTTGATGTGCTTTCTTCAGTGTTGGATCCCGTATTGCTTTTCGTTAAATGTGGTGGCCTAAGATGTTTAGGTTTTATACCCCGTTCAGACTCACGTATTTTGAGCTAATTATGCTGAGTTTTGCCCAATGTTAAGGTCTTTCATTATATAAATATATTAGTCTCCTCAACCTCCATGCGTTGTATGCTTTTGTCCGACCTCCCTCTTGTTAATCGATTGATTTGGGAAAACATGCCACATGGTTTGATTTTTTCAAATTCGTTACGCCATTTAATTCTCTTTAATGCTGTGATACATTTTTGTTTGTGCTTGTATAGTAGTTCGATGTTTCGGTTTGTATAACACTCCATGTTATTTTTTCGCCGTACCACCGGACTGATAATGCTAATGTTATGCATGATAAGCTGGGTAATTGTAACAATGTGTTGCCCAATTTCTGTGTCATCGATATTGTGTGTTATTGGCACTATGTTTAGGTACTTTGTTGTCCTTCAGGTGTTTGTTATATAAATATTACAGCCTTTTCTGCCAAATTACCCAATTAATATTTCGCGCCATAGAGTTTTTGTGAGTGTTGCCGATTGGGTTATAGCTTGTTAGTTGTCCTAAATTGCAGCAAACTAGTTCTATGGCTATATGATTGCTGTCATATAAGTGTGGGATGGAATTTCCCCATTGCCATTGTGTCGATTTGTAATCGTCCATCGATTAAGGCTATGTATAGGATTTTGCCCTTTCCGATAAATGTTGGAGTGTCTGAATAATATAGTTCAGTCTTGAATGGCCAATTATGAAGCTAGTCGCCGCGTGGATTGGATATATTGTCACTCCAACTAGTGTGATATGCGTTCAAATCGCCTGCTAAAATTTAAAGGTAAGTTGTTGGCTAGATCTAATTCTAAGTTATGAAAAAGTATGTTCATTTCCGTTTCGAATGGGTCGTCTGATAAAATATTATAATTGCCAGAACAGTATTCATGGATTTAATATATAGTATGGATATAGCCGCGATAAGAGGTTGGATGGCCGTCCTTCTTGCAATTCATGCAATGTATGGTCGTGGTGAAAGAAGTTTTGTCGATGCGTGCACATTGACCTGGTTAATTAGTTTCAGAACATTTGACACATGTATACCCAAGGTTACATTTGGCAGCGGTGTGGCCGAATGTCTGGCAGCTCTTGCATTGCATGATCTCCGATGTTTTGTGCAACGGCTTGCACTGCACAATTTGGTAGGTTATGGTTTTGCTGGTATGCAACTTGGCCATTATGGTGGTATGGCTCCCTTCTCCGCAGTTATGAATGCAATAAGCTTTTTCAATTCAGCTATCTCCAGTTGGAGAGCCTTTATATAATGCTTGCGTCGCTGTTGCTCCGCAATGGTCGCTTATTCGATGTGCGTGTTTTTACAAGTTTGGGAAACTCAAAGCTGAACTCAACCAAATCGGATATATTTTCGATATCCATATTTGCTTAAAATATTGCTAGTCTAAACGGGAAGCCCGTGTGTGACTGATAAGAAAATTTATGTAACCCTGCTTACCCTTATCTAACCCTTATAAAAGTAATATGGACCTAATTATTCAAATTTGCGGGCTGGATCAAAAAGACAAATTTACAAATGATGCAATGTTTTGGACATTATAAATTTATTTATTTAAAAATAATAAGTAAAAAACCATAATAATATTCATTTTATTTGGGTACCGGTCGAAACTGGATATTTTAAAACGAGATAAGGTACAAAACGAGATATGGTACAAAACTGGATATTTCAAAACATGATATTTTGACATGTGATTTAAACTTAAAATGTTTTTTGGGAAAGTTCTGGAATATGGCCAATTAGGGAGGAACTCGGTGAGTTATTAACCGATTATGATGAAATTCTATATGTAGGATGAAAATGTTGATGAAAATTAATAAATTTTTCTCACATAGATTCTCTAAAGTGAAGAAAAGTTATATTAAGTAGAAGAATAAAAAATAGATGAAGATAAATTTTACTGACAGTAAACTCGATCAAGTCAATGATTATTTTAATAAGATGAGAAAAGCAGCAATTAAAAAAAAATTAAGTGAGGAAGATTCTATTTCTCTCTTTAGAAATATTCAAGTATGGAACCTTACTGGCTTTATTCCAGAACTTTCCCAACAAATCATTTTAGAATTCCATTTTCATCTTACATATCGAATTTCATCAAAATCGGTTAAGAAATCACCGAGTTCCTTCCTAATTGGCCATATTCCAGAACTTTTCCAAAAAACATTTTAAGTTTAAATCACATGTCAAAATATCATGTTTTGAAATATCCAGTTTTGAACCATATCTCGTTTTGTACCTTATCTTGTATTGAAATATCCAATTTTGAAATATCCAGTTTTGTACCTTATCTCGTTTTGTCAAATCCTATTTTGAAATATCCAGTTTTAAAATGTCCAGTTCTGAGCGGTTCCCATTTTATTTATTTTGTTTTGATTTTAGACAGAAAATTATTTCTGAGATGAAACAAGATTAAGTGAAGGTTTCAAATAAGTCAGGTAAGTTTTTGCACCAATTTTAAAGATATAAAAAATAAAAAACAAAAAATTTACGCAAAAATTGTCCTTAATATTTTATTATTATGTTCTTGAGACGTCGTAGTCGCTTTTGGCTGTAGTAAACATCTACTTACATTTGGTGTCCATAAAGTTGGAGATCTTACAATTTGTCTGCTTGTTTGAAAGATGTTAGGCAAAGTTTCACTCATTTTGTTGTTCCTAATATTTAGCAATAGAAGTTTATAGACGAATATTAGGTATATACCAACTGGGGTAGATAGCCTATTTATTTTTTAACTATTTGATGTTACTTTGATAACAATTTGATTACTATTTGATGTTTTGCATTTAGAAGCCGAATATCTATATCAACTTGCTCTTTTTGATTAAATTCAAAAAGGCAAAACCAATTTTAACAAAGATTCGAGTTCAGTAAGAATAAGAAGTATCTATGGAGGAGACTGGTACATTTTGAGATCATCAAATCATCGATACCAATAAGCAGTTAGATCCTCAGTAAAGCCAATAAGCAGTACCAAGGCGGAGCGACGAATATCTATCAACCAAAACTAAAAAGTTGGGATCCTCACGGATACTAGACGGTACAGTCAATAATTCTGCCAAACCAATTACCAACAATCAAGAGACAAGCACGTCGGAGATGAATGCGAGCAAAAATTCATTCAACAACAACGATTCAAGGATGGCATAAATTGAGCATAACTTCATAAATAAATATTAGTGGAGGCCACTCCTAAAATCGAAGCTACTGTATATGTTCTACTTCAGGGAAGACTCACTTTTAGCGAATAATTTTGAGAAATTCAGGGTCAGAGTGCTAAATAAACCAAAACCAAAGGATTCAACTAAACATGGAATAAAATTAATACAGATTGAAATTCCGCAATTTTTTCGTGATCCCCTAAATGGGCATCCTTCCATGATTTATTCAGAAAGGATTTTTCATAATAATGTAGAACTTTAAGAACAGTATAAGCAGAAATTCCACCGAGATACAGACGGTCGATACATTGTACGACTTCCGATAAAAAAAACATACCAAGTATCGGATTATCTAAGCAGAGAGGTTTGGCTAAATTTTTTCAGCTTGAACGGCGATTGTTACTAGCCAGTAAATTATTTAAAGAGCTTTCTCTGGAAGGTGCATAGAAGGATACAACTATGCAAAAACCAACAACATTAGCAGCCTAAATTAAATACAACTCGTGGGCCCTAAATTGCAAAGAATCTGATGTCAATTCTATTGCGATAAAAAAAATATAAAGTAGGATATACAGCGGACATAGAGCAAATGTACTGACAAATAAAAGTACATACCGATGATCAACAGTACCAGAAAATTGTATATGTAGAAAATCCCCGACCAACCTCTAAAATCGTATCAGCTAACAACCGTAACGTTTGGAATGTAGGCAACCGAGGAGGAAAAAAACTTACCTATTGCAGCAAAAATGATTAGAAGAAATTTCTAAACAGATGATTTATTATCAGGAAGTAACAACCTGGAGGATGCTCATATCAGGAGGTACAAATAAACTGATCCGCTTAATACGAGTCGGAGGGTCTAATCTGACAAAATTAACTTATAAGTCGAACCTCGGAGTAGCAAATCGTATCTCGGATATCCAGAATATAACTATAATCGACCTCAGTAGTTTTATGTGCAATCATCAGAAAACCCCGCAGATTGTGTGAAAACCTGATTGTTTTCAATCCTGTTTAGAAATTGCCCAAGTCTTTGGCATTTTATAACGAGACCTTTGGCATTTTAAAACAAGCAATCTCAACAGTCACCATGTTGATCTTCACAACTTCAGCTTGTCTACTAAAACCCATTGCGCCTTAGTCTCTAAAACCAGTGATCATTATTTGGTTTTATAGACTTACTGATTTTGAGACCAACGGAAGTTAAGAATCGTACTAGTGGATCCAGTAGTTCTTTGACCTCGTTGCCAGAACTTTTACACCAGAGCTAAATGCAAAAGTTTATGATAGCTTGTTCTCAACTTTAACACATCGTGACTGCATTACTGCCATTTTACTTAAACGCATATATTTGTCAGATATTCTCAGACATCCCAATGGATTGAGTCATAAACTTGTCGGAAACCCAAGAACACCTGATGTACGTCACGAGCTATTTCCTAATATTTAGAAAAAATCATTCTCAGAGAACGACTGCCAGAGGAGTAATTCTTTCCAATATTATGAAAAACAGCAATTTGTATGCTGTGCAAAGCAGAGCTGTGCCGTGATAGTTTTCGCATTTTAAACAATCTCCTTTTTTATTGATAGGGCACAACGTGGCCACTTTCCATTTATTAGGCATAACATCGCTTTGCCATGCTAATCGAGTATGGTCGAAAAGACAGTTCCACAAAATATGCCCTTCGAATATCAAGAGCTCAGAATTAATGCAATCAAACCCAGAGGAACGGTTTTTTTTAGTCTCTGCATGGACAGAGTGAATTTCTCGTAAGATGGGTCCCCGCCACATCTCCGCAGTCTGTATTTGACAACTTTCAAATGCAGCATTTAAAACTTGTTAAACATTTAGTAAATCAGAGAAATGCTCCTTCCCAGTGTCGAGCACTGCATCGACGTAATCACGGAGGTTTCCATCCTGGTCCCTAAATGGTAATGACCCCTTTAAAAAAGTTACTAGAATTGCGCTCATTGCTGAGTTGTTGGTATCCTTAACACTTCAGCCTTTCATCACTCATGTTTTTTCCATCTACACACTCGCTTGGCGGTTCTCCTAGTGAGGATCCTTTTGCACTTCCATGCGATTGTAAACGTAGTTGTGCTTCTTTAAATGCTATATTCTGTTGCTCGATAGCCAGACGATACTCCTCATCAAACCAATAATTTTTGGGTTTAATTTTTACCATACCTAGAGTCACCTGCGGGTAGCACTGACAACCGAAGTTTTTCAAAAATTCCCATAGAGCGTTCACATCATCAGAACAGTGGTTAGTTTCCACAGTGTCATTTGGCAAGCCGCCCTCCTTACCGTAGAATCACGATAATATCAACAAAGAGGTTTAGTGGCAAAAATCCTTCATACTATTCGCTGATAGTTCCTAAGCACGGGTGCCTTAAGCATTTGTCGATTCGTCACGAAACTTCTAAATATTGTATCCAGTACCAGTTCCAGTTTGCCACTAAGCTACTGATTTTCACGATTACTCGATACAATTTGCTGTATTCTCTAATATAAGGCAATTTCGAATCAGAGATTGCAACAGAGCTCAAATGGAAGTCTTTGTTGGCTTGCGGTGCGAGGACGATTGCTGTGGCAAGCAGCACATCTGCACATCCCATTCCAAATTATCACGCACCAAAGCATCTGCAGAAATATTTTAAAAGTTATGATCAATGAAGATACCCAACTCAGAGAGTCACATAAATATCTTTGGCTATAGCACGAGAAGCATTTTTGACTGAATTTTTATTGTTTGTTGGACTTGTTTGAGCACTCTGGTAGCTAGAAATAACGCAGGGGCCAGACCATTGGTGATCGTCGTAAGCTGGAATCTATCCTTCAGACATTTCTTTGAAATTGAGTATGCAATTTTATGTTCTCTAAAACTTAGAGTAATGGAGAACGGTGTAATTACTAAAAAACGGTGGATTCGATCGAATTCAGTTGTTTAATTATTTTATTAAAATTCGATTTCTAGTGTTTTTAGTTTTAAAGTAAATATAAATAGGATTTTAATGCAAGTACATTGTGTAATTGCTAAAAAACGGTGGATTTGATCAAGTTTAATTGTTTAATTATTTTATTAAAATTCGATTTCTAGTGTTTTGGTTTTAAAGTAAATATAAATAGGATTTTAATGCAAGTACATTGTGTAATTGCTAAAAAACGGTGGATTCGATCGAATTCAGTTGTTTAATTATTTTATTAAAATTCGATTTCTAGTGTTTTTGGTTTTAAAGTAAATATAAATAGGATTTTAATGCAAGTACATTGTGTAATTGCTAAAAAACTGTGGATTCGATCAAATTCAGTTGTTTAATTATTTTAATAGGGTTCGGTTTGTTGAATTTTTGGGCAGTTCAACAAATAAATTAGGAAAATGTAGTTTGCAAACATTTTTATAATCTATATACAAATAAATAAAATATATTAAATAGATAAAATATTTCTTTACTAACTAATAACTCTAAATTTATTAGTATTTAAGTATTTGTAATTCTTAGGATCTTTAGGTTTTGTCTGTTCGTAATATTTGGGTGGTCTGTTTTAGGGTTTAAATTAAAATTTATATGTTGAAAGATCAATTTTGTTTAATAAAATGAAGTTATATAAATTATATCTGTGCCAGAAAAGCTTTGAAGATTTTGTATAAACCCAAAAAATATCCGTTTGCTCAAATACGTGACGTTGTTGAAAGCTATCATCCCGAAGATTATGGATGCTGGCTTTTCCTACAAATTACATGTTTTAACGAAGATCTTAAGGGCCGTGAAATAATAAGTGACGAATCAAGTATCGCTGCTCCATTTAATTTGCGTGTTATTTGATTAATTTCTATATCTTTATATTTATATTATGTATATTCTTGCGTTTCAGATTTGAATTTTGGTGTTTATATTGTTATATTATTGTATGTTATATAATTTCATATCTTTGTACTGTTATATTATGATTTATTTTACCACTATAGTACGGTACTAAATTAACACCTAATTTTTAGCAAAAACGCAACGGAACGAATTTCAAGGGAAACTAATCAAATTTATTACAGCATATGGATTGCAGTATTATAATTTTATAATATTATAATTAATTAAATTATAATTTCAGATTGAAATTAATTCTATTTCTTACAGCCTATGGCTAAGAACAATTAGTTCATTAATAGATTTTTTTTTCAGGAAACCTTTGCAGATTACAGATGAATGGTGGCACACTGGAGTTGCTGATAAGAGATGGCAGAATGCAGAGCAGTACAACAAAAATGTGATTGTCTTACACTAACAGTAGTTTGAATATTGGATACCGGGAAATCGGACCAATTAAGTCATAACTAACATACTTTTCCTTTCCCTAACCCACAAAAATTTACTAACTATTGGCCGCCAAGGTGTCTGTAACCGGGTCGATCTCAATAATTTAACTAGTATCCTTCCATATCCTTCCAAGTATATGTAAAAACGGGTGTACTGTGGGCCCGGCGCTTTCCGGGATATCCTGCTTAATGCTTGGCAGTACATTCAAAATCAATCAATCAATCAATCAAAACTTAGAGTAATGGAGAACAAACTGGACTGTACTGTAGCTCCGACTGCCAAACAATCATTGAGGGAATCACCCGCGCTCGATTTGTAAGATCTATCAAATAATATTAGCGACATTGCTGGGTAGTTTGAGTACTCCATGATGTGGTAAATAATATTGATCGTAAATGGGTCTCAGCTATGGAACTATTTCTATTTCGCTGCTCGGTCCGTGATTCAAGTCCCGGAACCTTCTTAAACTTCGGTCGATGTTTACCTCATAGATTTGTTGTCTGGTTAGTCCCATCTTTGAAACAAAAACACTATTTTTAGAAAGTTTGGGTAGTCCGGAACCTATTCATCTGAGCATCGTGTTTTGAAGAAGAGGCGCATTCGGGTTGGTTCTAATCTGAACCCTTATCGGAAAAAACTGCTGTTCCAATGAGTAAGTCAATATTATCCGACTTGTTGTAATGAGGATGAGCTAATTGGATAGAGTATGTCTGTATATTTCCATCTACGCTTTGCGGAGTTAGTTTCTTGATAATCTTTGATATAACAACGGCGTCGTTAGAAATATCGGGCTTTATCTTTACCATGCCTTTGATGTTCCATAGGGTTCGATTGACTCAATCCAATAATCGATACTTGTGTATATCGTGTGGTGTTTCTTTTTTTGAGAAAAACAGAGTCCAGCAGAGCCCTAATTGGCATTGTTCTTCCTGAATCATAAACGATATTGGTGGGTAATATTGCTAAACTGATATTGCTTTGGCAGTGATGATACTTGATTTCTTCTGAGGATGAATGTGATATAGCTTGAATTGTTCCACCAGAAGCTTCTTCGGGATTTAAAAGAATTTTTTCCACATTGCTGATAGCGCCGCTAAAAATCGGATGACTGCTGTTTCTTACATTTAAAAATAGAATGACCTAGGTCGTTGTACATCACGCATTTATTTTGAATTGAGTTCACAGCATTTTTGTTGTTCAATTTCAATCTCACACCTCGAAATATTTACTGTGAAAATTGTGCAACAAATTCAAGACAGTGTAGCTTTCGTTTTCCATTTCGTTTTAATACCCCTTTCCTATAAATTATTCCAGTCAAAATTTTCATTTCCACACAAGACAGTGTACAATTCCTCCCCTTATATAAATATTTCACCACCCTAAAATATTTTAATATGCCATCGAATACATTTACTGTGTACACTGTCCTATTTTTTGTAAAAGATAAATATTTTTATAGTACTGCGCATGATCATAAGCGAAAATAAATTCCCCATCTCGTTGATTGCGGTACGAAAGATTGTGCACAATAGAAACATGACAGTGTACCGCTACAATTGTACACTGTCATTGAATTTTACTGTTATTACGCGATGTACGAATAATTAAATAAAATATTTCGGTAATATTTCGGGAAAATTTTCTTCTTTTCATCATAGAATTTAATCAGTTAGTTGTTGGTTGTTGCGTTCAATGTACATACACGTATCGATAAGGAAATCGTGTTAATCGCGTTATTATTTTATTATTGTTGTTGTAAAAAAAGAAAATTGTATTACATAAATAATCCTTATTTTCCATAATATTGCATCAAATTTAAATATGTATTTGGAAAAATAATTTTAAGCAATTTAGAAAAAAAAAGAAATTAAATTTTTGTGATTTCTCACTCCACCACCGTATATATATAGCAAACTATAGTAATACATAACGGTACATAGAAAAAAGGACAAAATACTAAAATGTTGAGTGTAAAGTGAAATTTTTAGTGGAAAATTATAGTGCAAATATAATCATTTTCCTAGTTTAGTGGAAATTATAAAGTTAAAAAAAAAAAAAAAGTTTAAATATGTGAAATTTCATTGAGTGATAAATTTTACAAGTTAAATTTTAAAGTTATAAAAGTGCGATTGAGTGTAAAATTTGTTTTGTTTTAAATTTATTTTGTGTGGTTTAGTGATGCGAAAAAAATTGAAATATTTTTCAAAATTTTTAATTTTAATCAATTTTTTTGGTTTAATATTTGGATTAGATAATCGACGATATCAACTTGAAAAGGAAAAAAGAGGTTAGTCCATATATCTTTATTAAACCATTTTGTTGGGTCCTTAATTTATATACTCGTATACGAGGCGAACAAAATAATATATCAAATGCCCAACGAACTGTATAAATAAAGTTTGTCCTATATATAAATGTATATAAAATAAATAACATGGTCGATGGATTTTGCTGGTTCTGGTTAAGAAGTTCACCTTCTTAGAAATTATATTTTTAATCATTTTCAACCAGCGTAATAATTTTTTTTTTATATTTGATATGTTCTTCTCAATTTTCTTACTTATATATTATTTGGGGAAGTAACTATTATGGAAGTTTTGACGGTCCACCAGTACAAAATGTCTTTTTTATGAAAAATGTTCTCTGAATGCTCTTTGGATATTCCTTTAAAGGGTTTCTGGAGCTAAAATTGCAGGTTGATTTTCGTTTGATTTGGATAATGGGTGACATCTTCCTTGGTGAACTCATTTTTTTTATAATTATCGCTCTATTTACCTTTGGGAATACTTCCTCGGTAATTAAAGCGTCTAGCTCAGGCACTCAGAAAATTTAGCTGAATGTATTGTGCCTGAATCTTGAATTACTATCTGACGCATTAGTTTGCATTGAAATATATCTGGATATGGACTTATATTTTGGAAATTAATTTCCTCTAGCGGTTTATGATTATCTGTTGGAAATCTACTTAGAGGGTCAGCTACAACATTAGCTTTGCTTTTTTTGTTAACCACCTCATAATCATAGTTTTCTAATTCCAACCGTCATCTCAGAATTTTGGAGTTCTTCTCGGAAGCTTTCATGAACGTAAAAGGGCTTATGGTTAGTTAGCAGTACAAATTTATTACCGTAAAGGTATGGCAGGTATTTTTTTACTGCCTATGTTATTGCTGGAGCCTTCTTTTCGTTTCTGGATATTTAATCTCGGTTTCGTTTAGCGTTCGAGACGCATATGCAATTGGTCATTCTCTATGTTATGCATTTGAGAAAGAAAAGCATCAAATGCGTAATCGAGTGCATCTGTTGTTAGGATGAGTGATTCGTAGAAATCCGGATATCGTATTATTTGAAAAATTAAAAATACTTATTTAAAATCAAGAATTAACGCTGGATTACGTCTGAAATATTAATAACTGTTCCTTATTTTAGAAATTTTGTCAAATTATGAATATATCATTGGTAACAATATGATAACCTCGCAGGAATTGTTTGATTTGTTTTTGAGTAGTTAGTATTGGCCACTCAAGAATATTTTGGATCTTATCAGTGTTTGATTTGACTCCTTCTAGTGTAACCCAGAAACTTCGTTTCTTTTCTTTAAAAATCGCATTTATCAAGCTGTATTTTCAGGCTGAATTGTGATAAACGCTTCAATACTTCTTGGAGGTTTTCAATGTGGTTATCTAGATTGGAGTCCACTACGATAATATCATCCAGATATACGTAACAGATTTTTTTGATTAGTTTGTGTCGAACATTGTGTACTCTGAAATGTAACTGGTCCATTTTTTTAATTCGAATTGCATTCGGATAAACTCGAAATGCCCTTGATCGATAGAAAATGCTGTTTTTTCTTGCGAAATTTTGACCATTGAGATCTGGTGAAATACTTGCATTAGAGTTGAGTTTGCAAAGGAATGGATATACTTCTTCCATTTTTTTATTATTGCCTTAAAACTGGGCTTTGTAATAATAAAGTTCTTATTGGTCCCCTAAACTTTCAAGAAAAATTTGTCGAATTTCCGTTCAAGTCTCTGGATCTCCGGCAAGACAGAGGATGTTTACTACAATCTTGTTTTTGAAATGTACCTCCACATTTGATATTATTGAATAGGAACTATCTCTTGAAACATATTTAGGGTGCCTTCGGCTGTTTTAAGCCATTACGCTACCAGGTTTTTTATTCCCATCAAAAGAAGGGATGGATTTTATCAGATATGATAAAATAAATAAATCCAAATGCATCTGTGGAACCTTTTCAATAGGAGCCGCAGGTGTCTGCATTTGTTGATTTCAATTGGCGACTACGTGGTAGTCGTGAATTTTCAACTAGCTGGTGGTGAATGGCATTTAGTTTAGTGGATATTTGCTCCAAATCTGCCATTATTGGAGAGGCTTCTTCTTCCATCGGATTTAATTTTCTATTTTTAATCGTAATTTAATGCTTCTTTAACGGATTTACTTTGAATACTTATTGACCTTTTTGTCTTTTCGCGTTTAACGACGGTTAAAAACAAATTTTTTACAATCGTGTTATTTTTTACAAAGTGGTTGGATTTCTTTAATTTTAACTAACATTACTTTATTAGTAATTAAAGATGGGTATTTATGTTCAATGTTATTGCACAATATACTTGTGTGATATCAGTTTTTCGCAATATATTGTGTATTATTTTTCAGTTTGTGCAATTGGCGAGAGATTTACGAAAAATTTGGAAAATAATTGTGCAATATGCATAATTGCATGTGAATACCCACCCTACCGTTAATAGACAAGTTGTTCTAATTCATGGTCCTTCTCTTATCCATCTAATTCTTTATATTTCTTAGTTAAAATAAAATTATAATTTGGCATTATGGCTGACTTTAATTGCTAATAAAAGAAGTGAAAATAAAATCAAGTATGTCAGGCAAAAAATCACGATCCTTTTGTATGGCTTATTTTTATTTGTCCAGCGAAACAGTTAGTCAGGTCCGAAGGCGAATAATATATACTTGCAACTTTTCTAACGCTAAGTTTTTTAAAAGGTTCGTTTTCTGAACTGATTTTGTATTTCATCTCCCCATATGGGGTAAATTAAATATGAGGATTAAATCCTCGCATTTTGGACATTCGATACATTTTTGTAATACATATTTAAATTACTTGGCAAAGATTTGTTTGCCTTATCGCGGCGAGAATAATGGTAATTATATGCTGAATATCAATTAATGTGAGCTTTGATTTTTTTTGCAAAGTTTTCTTCAAATTTGAAGCATGTTTGCCTTGCCGATCCAGACCAACATCGATGCTTGAAGAAGCAATTTTCTTTTCAATGATGGTTTTAATAAATTAACTACCTTTAGTTGTTTTCGGGGAGTTATTTAGTATTTTACATTTCGTACTTACACCGAAAAATGAGAATGTTCGTTTACTAAATGAACAAGCCCTAAAAAGGCTCAGTGGAGAAACAACGGTTTACAAGGCCATCGATTGCATTAAAAATGATAAAGGCGAGAAAGATCCTGATCAACAAATTAATTTTCCTGTAGAATTTTTGAATAGTTTGAATCCAGCTGGCCTTCCCCCATTCCAACTAAACCTTAAACGTGGATCAATTGTTATGCTCTTGAGAAATTAATCAATAAAACAAGAACTGTGCAATGGTACTCGCACGATTGTTCAAGAAATGCGAACAAATGTAATCAAAGTAGAAGTAATAACTGGCTCACAAACAGGAAGTTTTCATTTCATTCCTAGGGTATCTCTCGATACATCTATAATGATCCCATCTTGCCTTTAAATTTTTTTCGTCACGTATATATATATATATATATATATATATATATATATATATATATATATATATATATATATATATATATATATATATATATAAACATAAGCATAAAAAGTTGTAATTTTATAAAATTTGGAAATGTAGCATTTCTGCTCACATAACCACAATTAGATTTTGATATTAAAATAAAATATACATATAGGAAGATTGCTGCTAGCATTGCGGTGAATAATGCTATAGAGACGAATGTTTTGAATTATGAAATAATTTTTTAAAGTAAATCGGAAATATAATTTAAGATTTCAGGATTTTAGAATTTTTTTTGTACATAATTGTATTCTCGAAATTCTACAAATATTCGGTTATTACTTATTATGTATTATCTCAGAAACGAGTCTACATTCTGTTCAAGTGCCATTTTTCTTCACCACTTAAGTATGCCTATAATATATATCAAATATATGTATATATATATATATATATATATATATATATATATATATATATATATATATATATATATATATTTATATATTTATATATATTTATATACATATATATATTTATATATATATATATATATATATATATATATATATATATATATATATATATATACATATATATATATATATATATATATATATATATATATATATATATATATATATATATATATATATATATGTAGGAAATATGTTGTGTTATGGAAATAAAATGAAACTATACTTATTTTAGTTTGATATATATTTATTATATTTGTACATTAATTAAATTTTTATTTAAATCTCGACCCTTCATAACGACGAACTATCATTAACTGAATAATTATCATCGCGTCACATACTGCACGCTTTTTCTTCATCATCATCGTCGTAGGTCTCGATATTTCATATCGTTTGTGTTGGTAGACATGGAGAAGGTGGATTCTCATTACCACACGGCCTTTCCGTCCGAATAAAGAACACCACGGCTTTATATAGTCAGCTGATGAGGAGGTTCTCGTTGGACCATCGCTATTACCTGTTTTTTGTACTTGATATCCGTGGTTCCTAAATTTTTTAATTATTTGGTAAGGACCTAGAAATTGTGGATGTATTTTCAAACCTGGACCAAATTGCGTTCGTTTTATTGCAACAAGGTCATCTTTTTCATACCCGTCCGCCATCTTCCATCGTTTATTGTAAGTATGTTGGTTCTTACTTTGTATTTTTTGTATTTGTTTTCGACATTCATCGCGTACATTATTTCTTTCGGCCATGAACAAATCCACAAGCTCTTGTTCGACGACTTCTTGTATTCTCAAATTATTTTTATTTCTCATTTTGACTCATATCATTACTTCAAACGGACTCTTCCCAATGGCCCTATTGAAAGTACTATTTAAATATCATTCAGCGACTGGTGTTTCATCATTCAATATTATTTTGGCTACAATTTCATTTCAAATGTTTTTCTTAGGAATTATAAGATTCTTTTAAATGGTGTACCAATTCCTCGTATTTTGTATTTACATAAATCATCTACGTCAATTTTCCTGAATTGCAATGCTTCATCAACATTATTATCATTAGGATTATTTTTATGGTCGACCGTTTGTCTTTTTTAACTCTTATGTCAATATCCATTATATATTAAATCGACACCAAGTATCATCTCTGTTTACGTCGGCTTTCTTAAACACATAGCAATCCAGATAAAAATCATAAATCTCAATTTTAATTACCGTTTGAAACATTCTTTTGGTATTTACATGATCAAAGCCAATTCCGCATAATTTTAGAAATCAACGGTGGTGATTCTAACTTTTCATAAACGTCTTCTCCGATTATGGTGATATCACTACCAGTTTTTTTGTATTTAGGATAGATACTTCTTTGGTAACGATCTCATTTTCGACAAGCCGGCACTTGTTATAGTAAACATCCTCGCATCTTTTAAGGTTTGAATCATGCTCTCGTTTTGATACCTTGGTATACTGATTCGATTTATGTCCAAACTCCAGACATTTAAAACATTTTTTTCCGAGCTCTTTATAACAACAATTTTTTGAGTCATGTCCTGTTTCACCACAGTAATAACATTTAAAATCAACTGATTTTTTCTTAATATATGTGTTGTTGACTTCACTATTTACAGTTATATCTCGTTTTGTAGACATCCATTTAATTTTGTCTATATTACCGAAACTAATTTTCGTGTTTTAGATTTCGATTTTATCAGCTCATACGTTTTCAATTTTTCTTTCAGTTCTTCTGCACTTTTCGCATCACATTACGTAATTTTGTATCCGAAATAATATACTGGATTAGATAACTTTCATTGATTTCACCCAATACTGTAACTTCATTCTATTGTAGACATACTCGATACAACTTTCATTTGGTTTTTTGATTCGTCTTGCAAGTTTTTCAGGCCGCTGTATATTTCACCGTGAATTCTTTTCGCAATACATCTGTTAATTGTGTCCATGATTTAATATTTCGGCCACTTTAAGCATCAATTTCCGTCAAAAGCTTCTTACTATAAATTAATTTATGCAAATCTAACTCGGCATTCTCTTCAAAATTCTCTAACCACTTCTCGACACTGCGTATTCCCTTTCCGTCAAATTTAAGTACCGATCCTTCTAACTCGTTAAAAAAACACTCTGGTTTTACATACGATTCTCAGTTTCTTGATTCGCCAACTTATATATATCTTCCATCTGCCGAATATACATCACAATTCTCGTCTTTAATTTTGAATTTATCCACGTTACTCGTCTTAGTAATTCCACTATTGTTCGATAAATTACGTCTTTCTGCCTCATTTTGTTCACTTCCGCTCATGATTGTGTTAAATAATCGCTTGCGATGTGTCCCTTTTCGTCCATTAGTACACAAACCTTTTGTGCCGTAACTGTTCTTTTAAATCATCAATGCTCAAATGTGACATATTGCTTTTCTTTCAAATCGAAATATTAATTTGTACGGCTACAACATTCGTATTCATCAAACAACTTCTTCGTAGAAAATTTAGTATACCAGAGTAATAAATTTAGAAACAGATTACTATGAAATATATTGCCTTTTTTCGAATAAACAAAATTTGAATATTTTTCGCAAACTGCGATTTAAAAATTTGCCCTTTATCTTCTTTTCTTTATATTAATCGTCTTTTATTTTTTTTATGCATTTGTTTTAAACGCTCACAAAAATTTTTCGTTCATTTTCTAATGATTTTTCTTTTAAATTTTAACACTTTCGTATGTCCGCTATTTTATCATAACATTTAAACTTTTTGGCTCAATATCTCTGTAGGGCTTAGGGTTACCAGATGTCCTCTTTTTGGAGGACAAGTCCTCTTTTTTAAGACCAATCTTTTGTCCTCTCTCTTTTTTGGATAATTAATAAAATGTTCTCTTTTTTCTTTTTTTACAATTTTCGTTTGAATTTTCAAAAAAATCTTTTCTGTTGCAAAGTTGCAATGAATATTTAAAACACAAAACTGTTAAACAAAAAACCTACAAATATCAAACTAGAAAGTCTTTACATTTGGTTTGGTTGATAGGGTATTCGTATGTTATTGAATGGATATATTGAATGATATATTCATTCAATATAGGTTTGTTTTTCTTTTGGATGATGTGGTTTATTGGTTCAAATTTTGACATTCATTATTAACACACACAAAAGCGGTTAAAATGTAAAACTGTGTACAACAAATCAGCGATTCGTGTTTGCGCAATAAATTCTATACAAAAATTGGCTCTTAAATTTGTTATTACTGTGATTTTTAATACTTAAATGTGATAGTGCTGGTGATTATTCTATGTTGTAAGTAACTTTAGAATTAAGATAAATCGTAATTTGAAACTCGACATAACATGTCGAAAAGAAAATGTACGTTCAATTTGCAATTGCAACAAAAATATGCTTCAACTTTCTTAGTAGTTAGTGAAGACAGATATGCCGCACATTGCAAAGTGTGTAACATTAAAATAAGTTGCGCAAATAAAAGACAATATGATCTTGAGCAACATATCATTTCAAAAAAACATTCTACCGCAATACAAAGTGCATTAACAGTTGCTATTGAACAATTTTTTGTTCAAAAATTCACCCCATTAGAATTCAAAATATTGGCTGTAGAATGCACTCTAGCTTTTCACTGTGTAAAACATCACTACAGCTATAAATCTACATACTGTACAACTAGTTTGATTTTGAAAATGATTGACGATTCGGAAATTGCCAATAAATTAATGTCAGCACGTACTAAAACGGAAGCAATTGTTAACAATGTTTTGTCACCATTTATGAAAAAACAGAAACAGAGATAATTCCATATATTACCGTTTCAACTGACGGGAGCAATCACGGGTCCACAAAAATTAATAAATTAATAAAATTGGGGGAGTTAAAAAACGAATCGGCCGTTACGATTTGTGATTATTCAGAAAGTACATTACGCGAATTCAATTTATTAGATAAATGTATTGAACTTTCTGCTGACAGCTGCAATACTAACTTTGGTGGATTACAAAGAAAAGCAAAGTAATGTTTACTACCTATTAAAACAAATTACAAATAGAGACATAATCGGAATTGGCTGTCCGGTTCATATTATTCATAACTGCAATTTGATGCACTACAGGTCGATTTACCGTCAATTGTAAGCAAAATTTATAATTTTTTTACTATTTACACAATCAGAACAGAAGAACAGAAAAGTTTCTGCGAATTTGTTAACACGGATTATCATCATTTGTTGAACCATTCAAAAAGTCGATTTTTGTCGCTATATCCGGCGGTCAACAGACTGCTTGAAATGTATTTTCCACTAAAAGCTTATTTTGAATCTATTTTGAAAATGGTTTTGGTGAGGCCTATTTATGGTTTGCTCACACTATTAAGTATACTTTTCATGTAAAAATCCTTGAAATGGAACGAGAAAAAAATTCACTTTTAGAAGTAATAGAAATCTTCTCATCTTTGAAAAATATTTTAGGGGAAAGAAGCCGCGAAACTTTCATGCCTCTCAAAGTTAAAAGTATTTTAAGAAAAAACATTGCGGATGGTTATGAGGTGGAAGCGAGAGTGTTTACGGAGCAAACCGCATATTTCTATGAAGTAACATTACGATACCTTAACTTATGGACTGAAAATTTTTTTGATTACCAGCATTTTGAGTGAATGTCCTTAAAAAAAATTCCAAAATGGAGTGATATTGAAGAAACTATACTATTTTTGGACGCAAAGGGTACAAAAATTGACGATACCATTTTGTTCGATCAATTTTCAAATTTAAAAATTTCTTAACTATATAAAATTAACTAATGGTTCTTTTAATAATAAACTTAGCTGCGAGAAAAGGGTCGCATACTTTAAAGAAATAAATGACAGTTGCACAAATGAATTTTTAAAAATTTGTCAATATTTTTTTTGTGATTTCGGGGAAAAACTAAATTGTAAAGATTTAAGTTGTCATGAAAATGAAAATCGTAAAGGGTGATAAAGCTTTATTAAAAAAAGTGCGCAGCTAGTTGAAATGCGATTAAAACCAAATCTTTGTTAGTCAACAATACAAGTTTTTTCTTAATTAAATATATGTACATTATTATTATTTAGTTTGTTAGTTAATCAAGGTAACTGAAATGTGATATATGAACTGAATTTTTTAATTGTTGTTTTATTAATATATTAGTAAATATTGAAATATATTTTTTTAAAGAGTTATAATTTTGTGCTTAACTTAATATCGAATAATTTATGAACCACCTCCTTCTCTCTCCACTCTCCCCTTTTTAACAAGGTTTAAAAAATATGTCCTCTTTTTTTCTGGTCTTATCTGGAAACCCTAGTGGGGCTCCCATGTAGGAAATATATTTTGTTATAGAAATAAAATAAAAACTACTTATTATAGTTTGATACTTATATATATTTATTATATTTGAACATTAATTAAATTTTTATTTAAATCTCGACCGTCCATAACGACGAACTATCATTAACTGAATAATTATAATTGTGTCACATACTGCACGCTTTTTTTGCATCATAATCGTTGTAGGCCTCGACATTTCGTATCGTTTGTGTTGGTAGAAATAGAAAAGGTGGATTCTAATATACCATATATATATATATATATATATATATATATATATATATATATATATATATATATATATATATATATATATATATATATATATATATATATATAATAATCTCATACAGTAATAGTATTACTACAATTATTACTGATCCCGAGAATTCGTCTGCTTTCGCAAACATTTTGCTAAAATACGTATATCATGATAATGAGACCAAAGACCCAAATCTTGTAGCAGTAAATAAAGATAAATCGAAACTAGAAAATTATATGCTTGTTAGCCTTCTGAGGTGTTTAAGCAAACTTTTTGAAAAAACCTTATTAAGTCGATTAGATGATTGCTTTGCATCAGAAACAGGAATAGAACCATGCTTTATATAAAATGCCGGATGATCAATAATTAATAGGCCATTTAATGGAAGCTCTTTATTGTTCAGCGATTTTCGTACTTTAGGAATAAACATATTATGGAATCATTGCGCTAAGATTATTGACGTAATCCACGCCTTTTTATAAAACTTCGAATGTACTGGCAATTTATTTAAATCCACATTTTTCAATGAAGAGTATCACTTTTACAATTTAAGAGTATCTTATCAAGTTAACATAATAGCCCTTACTATAATTGAGCTAATATTAAAAATACCAATATTGCCTATCACGCGTGTATTAGAAAATACAAATTTGGTTTGTATAGATAAACGAAATTCTTAATTTATGCACGCCTCCAGCTTTCTAAAGAAATCAGGTTTACTCAGAATATTGTAACAAAATTGAACGTTGATTTAGATATATTACGTTCTAAGAGTTTTTGCATCAGTAATTCAGCTGAATTATTTGGCCTTAAAATAAATGTAGTATTTTTGCTTAAAATATGCCTAAGTTTGATGAAAAGTCAAAAATTTTAATAATTAAACAGGCGGTGAATATACTTAATACAAATAAACAGGTGCTAAAACCTTTATTTTTTTTTGACATAGACTTAATAATTATTTGGCTGTTTGATTTCCTGCGAAACGCCCTCTTCAATTTGTATGGTTGTTTTGAGGTTTTGGTTGTTAATACTAATAAAGGACCAATCTATCGATTTAAAGTAGTAAAGATTGCTATGTTCATTGATTGTATGTCTTTTTTCAAACAGAATTGGCCATCTTTGCGTGGTTTACATGTATATGGCCAACTTATCAATATAATATCGACTCCTCTCTTACTGTAATTGTATAGTCTAAAATTGGGATTAGGTATAATTTTATTTAAATTTAGCATAATCGATTTTTCAAATTCATAAAATTCTGTGGGTGACATTTTTACGAATTTTAACGAGTATAAGCATTACGTACCGAAATTATCAAGAAAAACCTTCTATTTTCGGTGTTTAAGAAACAAAATATAAATCTTTTAGAGTAAAATCTTAATTTTATTAAGAATTGGGTGAAATTGAAAAAAAAAGTCTTCAGTCCCTAATAGCACACAATTCGACTGTAAACATATTTATGAGCTTAAAGGTAATGTCTATAGGGGAATATTTCACCAAATGACAAGCTTAAATCAATTCTATACTAAGCTTATGTATTCCATTAATCATTTCCACAAACTTTTTGCTATTCAATTTATGTATAAAAAAAAATTATTTCTCGCAATTCATCTCAACTACAGTCAAACTTTAATTAAACTTTTATAATCATAGAGGATTAAAAAAGTTGTTTTCATACTAATTTATTTTGTGTTGGAAAATTTTTCTGATTTCTCTTTGATTTTCAACAAAAAAAAAATCTTGCTATTTAAAATGTGGATAGCATATTCATACCAAACCACGTTGAAATTTGTTTAAATACGCCAAAGGTAACTTAAAAATAAATTTGGCTAATAAGTCCAAGAAACTCCAGAGATATAAATCAGCCTTACAATGCACTTTACTATTCTTACTTATTGGCTAGTGTCAAAGAGAAAAGACTTCGATGATTGATTTTTATTTGTGCTAATATTAAAACCTTAGTTTTATCAATTTAAATATTAGATCCTTATTAATATTTAAATATCTATCAACTACTTAGTGAATTTATTTATAAAACATGTTTAAAAATATTAAAAATGTATAAAAATATAACCTAAAAAAAGAAAACTTTCACAAAATAAATAACAAACTTAAATTTATTCCCTACAGAGCTCATGTAGCTCATGTCGTTCATCAATCATTATAATATCAGTTTTTGCACTCCAATTTATATACTAAACATATTTTTGGAAATTAACATCGATTGAGGTTAAGCTTTAATTAAACTTTTATAATTATAGATCAATATATGCGGTAATTAACATTATATAACGGCTGAGGTAATAACAAATGACGAAGTTTAGTACCTAAATAAAATTCTCACATTACCAGGTAAAGGTGGACAAAAATCTAAACAATAGCGGACCGCCTTGTTCTGGTGTAACTGAACCGGAACGGAAAAATTGAAGCCACTAGAAATCGGAAAATCACTAAACCCGCAAGATGTTTCAAAAATATGCAGTCATTGCCTTGTGAATACCGAAAACGAGCTTGGATGAGACAAAAGCTTTTTAACGACTGGTTTAAACTTGTTAAAAAAAAGAAGTTAAATTGCCAGTTAACAAACTGGCAATGATTTATTTCAGTCATCATTTAATAATGGGCTGGGGTCTATTGCCCGCGAAACAAAATCCCGTTTTTAAGATCTCGTTTTAAGAATACCGCTTTGCAAAAGACCGCTCAACATACCGCTTTTTAAGTCATCTGAGGACAACCATGATCAACAAGCTCACAAAAAGGAAGTTTATAAAACTAATTTTGAGCTTAAACAGGTTACTGTTATCTTTTTACAGAAAGTGCTTTATCTAAAAAGAAGAATTTCGATACGAATCTAAGTATTGGAAAATACCGTCCAATAATGGTATTTTCCAAAAATAATATAACTCTTTTGCATCCACTAAAAAACAAATAACTTTATCGAAAGCGCAACCCACACAAATGTGTTGGTAAATAAAAAACCCAAAAAATTTTTTTACTATATAAAATTTTACTACATAACCCTTTGGATAATAATATTTTGTCTGGATAATGATAATGAACCGACTGACACAAATGTGTAGGTATGATAAATCGAATGGCTTTCAATTCGTATATAATACAATTTATTAATAGTGGTTCCATCTATTAGAAAAATAATTGGTATAATCTAGAATGTCAAAATTAATTTGGTAAAATAATATTGAATTATAGCTTTGTAATCGAACAAAGTGACTGCTTACACAAATGTGTCAGTTGGCTTTTAAATATGATTACATTTGTTTTGAGCGCATTGCTTTGAAATATATACACAAATGTGTAAGTTGGGTGGAATTTCTGCTATAAATAACTTCGACATCTATAGCAGTCAAAATTTATCTACACATTTGTGTAGACAGGACACGAAAGTGATAAGATAAATTATATGTTATAGGTTATAGTTATTATTTTTTACGTAAAAAGTGTGGTTATTCAGCAAAATGTAAAAACATGTGGCTGCATACACATCTAAAACGTCACACAGTGTACATTTATTGCAACGTTATCCAGTTGAAGCCGTGGCTACGTCCTTTACAGCAAGTTTCACTGGCACATTTCAGATACCTGAATCAGATGGATCTGAATCGAAGTAAAAATATATGGTAGCTCAATATTTTTGCCAAAATGACTGCTTTTGATGGATTCTAATTTTGAGTTTTTGTTACCTCTACATTGAGCTAATAAAGTCACAGATAGCACGAGGTTTTCAAGTTTTCAAATCGGCCGAAACTGCACGAACAATTATTATGACATGCACTAATAAAATTAGAGACATGGTAGTAAACGAGCTGACTACCCTCCAACAAAAAGTAATTAGAATCTGCCTTACATTTGATGATTGGTCATCAGTTAAGAACAGACGTTTTTAAAATTTGAATTTTCATCCTCGAAACAGATTTTAGAACTTAGGATTAGAATGAATTCATAGATCTCTTTGAGCAGAAGCGTGGATGATACACTTAAAGAACATTATCTAAAATTCACTGAGACCATGTTGGGAGATGGACTGCCATTGATCAAGAACTATTTCTGGTCTATGGACTACAATTGGCTGTGGTTGAATTTTTTTATGTAGCAAGAAAATAGCAACTTGAAGCGCCAAATAATTATTCTAATTTATCAAATTTTTTTAGATTCACAAGAGCTCCAAGATAATTTGTCTACTTTGATAAGCAAAGTAAGAAAAGTCATACATAAAACTATTAAGGCGATCACCGACTCAAATATGTCTATGTAAAATCTGAGTTCAGAAAAGAATTATCACTAATTCTAGATACTAAGACCAGATAGAACATCTTCCTTTTTTAAGAGCCGTTTTATAATTTAAAAAATTGCATCTTGAATGCTTTTATTGACTTAAAATCTACAATTATCCTTACGGAATCTGAGTTTGTGAAGAACACTGTCTTCATTACACGTATTTCATTACACAAAACTTAAATATTGACCGTTAAATTGCTAAATCGATTATAATTGAACCTGCGTTGGAAACATAATTTTAAAGTAAGATTTTTCTTTAAAAAGCTATTTACCAAGAATTTCGAAAATCAATTTCTATTGTTGAAGGAAAATGAAGGCAAAGTGTTTAACCACAAAACTATATTATAACCAAAAACATTGCAAAAAAATCGCCTTATATTTATTTTTAAATTTGAACTGTCAAAACCAACCATATTTAACCAACTTCGTTTGAACATTTAGTTATTTATAAATCAATAGAACTTAAAAAAATTTTACAATATATATATATATATATATATATATATATATATATATATATATATATATATATATATATATATATATATATATATATATATATATATGTATATATATAAATATATATATATATATATATATATATATATATATATATATATATACATACATACATGTATATATACAAGTATATATACCACAACGCATTTCGTAAGCTTCAGGCAATGATTCTGAATCCTCACTAAAAAGTGTTTTTGAAATGTTTCTGCATGATTCGGTAAATCAGGATACAAAGACCTAATCCTAAGTCACGGATAAGTATTGTTAGAATATAAAATAAAGTGCCAAGAGAATATTTCCTAAAATAGTAAGTAAGTACCGACATGGATAATTCAAAGTTAATGAATTATCCATGTAACGCGGCATGCTTTAAAAAATGTACAAAAAATATTGACGCTAAAGACAAAGATATAGATGTAAAAGTTTTAAAAAGGTCTGATGTGAAGAAACAAGCAACGGCTTAAACAGATTACGACTTAAAATGTTGGCTTGGCTTTTGAAATAATTAAATTGTATACCCCATCTAGTGTAATAATCGCATAATTTATTTAGCATTTGGTTCATAATTACCGCAGTGTCAGAAAATTTGACAAATCTTGAAAAAGCCAGAAAAAAGTTTTTGTAATTTTAAACGCATTTTCTCGTTAAAGTTAACTCCCCACAGCGAACGTTTATATGACATAGTTGAAGCCCTCCTAGGTCTTAATAGACTGGATAGTTTTTGAGATTTTAAAATGTTGCACAATGGCTACCCTAAAAACTTAATATACTCCTAACACGTTAACCAAGCTCCTAGAATAAAATGTCACTTAATTTTTCGAATTATTTTCGACGTTCCCTATATCACCTCTCGAAGTCTTTCACATAATCGGTGGGACACCCTGTATAAATTAGATTAAAAACAATTTGTTGCTTTTAGTGTTAGTCTGAATTGATTGTTCAAGTTTCTTTCTGGCTTTCCCAAGTGAGTATTGTCTTATCAGAATAAGATGAAAGCCCAGATACGAAAACGGGCGAGTGATCATAGCAGGATTGAGCCTTTAACGATGCTCTTGTAACTCCATTAATGACACAAAAGTTAATAAGATCCGGAATATTTCGTCTTCCCGTTGGCCAATATTTTGGGTAACCCGAAAAACATGAACTTTTTTTTGTGTTTTAAAAAATTGCGAAAATTGGACTTTTTTATGATAAATCATGGAGGGTAATCGTGCTATTGTAACATTTAACCCCGCATCCTCTATGGATATACTATAGTGGCTTGCAGCAAATCCTTATCGTATATGCAATACATAATATTTTTTTTAATGATTAAAGCCGTGCCACCATGTGCTTTACCATTAGAGTCCTTAGTATCATAAAATGTAAAAAAAATCAACAGCATTACACGCCAAAGTTGACCCTTTAATGAGGTCTTCTATAAGATACGTTAGACCATATTTTTACAATTGGTGATCGCTGAACGAACGATTTTACACACAATTGGTCACGGCGTTGTGATCAGCGGCGGGAATTGAACTTGAGACCGCGGTGTATCTAAGCAAACACCTTAACCATCACTATACGACTGGTGACAGGTACATAAAATGTAAACGCTTTCAATTTCAAATGATTTTTAAACTAAGAAATGGGATTTAGAGATTAGAATGATATTAATACTCTGGCTGCGTAAAAAATTTGCAACTTCTATCTTGAGTCGAGTTTCCATTACGTTAGACCTTATTCTCTATATATATATATATATATATATATATATATATATATATATATATATATATATATATATATATATATATATATAAATATATATATATATATATATATATATATATATATATATATATATATATATATATATATATATATATATATATAAAGCGTTGCATAAACATGTTCATGTTGTGTTCCATTGCCTTCATTAAGCTCTCTATCATACAGAATGATGCAGATTATACTTAACTTCATTAGTGGGTTCAGCTGGTACCGGTTTACTAGTCGATTTTAAACCAGTCTCATCGTAGATACTCTATAGTTGGCAGTCTGGTTACCTCGACAATTACTACACTTTTTCAGTGGAGTATCATTTCTATACGTATACAAATTTAAGACCCAATGCGAGCCAATACATATAATCCATACCGCACAGAGCCTGCAATATGTCTTAGTGATTCTTGGCAATTGTAGAGTTGAACTAAATTAGATCGTGCAAACGGGTTTAAACCACTATCAACAAAAACTCGCAACAAAAAATGCGTTTAAATGTGTTTGCGATCGCTAAAAATAACTTGCTCCCCAACAGAATGGTATCCTTTTCTTTTTATATGTGGAACATTGGGACGTTTTGCTTTTGTTATACATTAATTTGTAGAATAACATTTTTTTTAGACTGAGCCAACTAGTCATCGTTCTATAATATTTAAGTTCGATAAATCCCAACAAATTTTGTAAAACTTACAGTATCAAAATGTCAAAATGAACGTTTGATATCATTACAGCATTATTAATCTACATTTACTGTTAAAAAGATTATGTTTGGTTCAACAGAGTAACTATAGTAAAATTTTATCGTAAGCTTCTGATATTAAAATGCATGGCATTCAATTTAGAAAATATTATACTAGAGTTATTAATAAAATTACTCAAATCAGTATCATCTTTTCGAACTATAAAGGACATTTAAAACTAAAAAACAAATGTAAAATATTCGTTAAATTTAGTCAAGGTCAAATACTGATTTGATGAACTTTTCTTGTCAACTTCCTGGCTTTATCATAAAGATGATTTCAAAATTTTGTCAAATTTTCGTTTAAAAAAATATTGACAGATGGCATAAATATTGACTGCCAATCTGTTGATAAAGGCTTCGTCTTTTTGGCTGGCACAATTGTCTCGGATATCTTTGAAAATCTGATATTATTGAAATTACTACTCAAGTTGTCTACAATAATAGTTGTATTGCTTTGGTAAAGAAATATTCAGTGGATTTAGTGGATTTATATTTTTATAGTTGTATATTTTTATTTTTATATTTTTATTGTTATAGTTGTATAATACTTCGGTGTTGTTAATAAACTTATAGTAAAAAAATGAAGTGGTGAGCATTGTAACTAAAATTTAGATTTAACACGTAAATTCAATTTTTTTTTTGGATTTAGCTAAATCCACTTTGGATTTAACAGAAATCTTATTTGGATTTTTATACATAATGCGATTGTTGTTCTACATTTCGTTGTTGTTACCCCTATTTCTTGACGACTGATCTGAGCCAGATCAGATCATGTATCAAGAAACGACACAAAACTACTTACTAGTTTTTAGATCACTATTTGTGCTGAAAAAAACAAAATTGGTTCAATTTGCGTCTTGGGTTCTATGTTATTCATGATTTAATTTGGATCACATTTCGTCAAGAAATACAGCTATATTGTTGTAAAATTCTCAAAGCAACATAGCTAATTTTATTTGTTTTTTTTTTGTTTTGCGTTTTCTCTTCATTAACACGAATTTTTCAGTTCAAGAAGTAGTTCTGTAAACATTCGAAACTATGCTCAAGTGAAGTTCTGATAATTTTAGGGTCAATATGACTTGTTGCTATTGCAGTATCATCCGCATACAGAAACATTTTGGTATCCGAAGGAATTGGAATATCTGATACAAATAAGTTATACAGGGTTGGACTGAAAACCCCTTCCTGCGATACTCCTGTGGTGATGGGATACTTTACACTGAAGCTATTTCCACATTTAACGGAAAATGTTCGATTTTCTTGATACGATTTTATAATTCTAATGAAGACCAAAATTATTATTGAACATTTTATAAAGAAGAGAATTATGCCATACTCTATCAAACGCTTTCTCAATATCATATCTAAGGTCACTAAACCTGTAGAATTTTCTCATAAAATTTCTTTTATTAACGTTGTTAGTTGTTTTATTAATGCGTAGAAGAATCACCTTTTCTAGTAATTTCGAAAGAGCGTTGAGCATATGGATTGGTCTCTAATTCCCGGGATTTGCGAGATCTTTATTCGGCTTGCCGATTGTTACCTCAATTGAACCCTTCCAGCAAACCGGAAAATAGCCCAACTTAAGGCAACTATTAAATAGGAGACAGCACAAGATTACCGCTTTCTTATGACTTTGTTGTGTAATTTATCTGTCCTCGGTGTTTTCCGAGATTTCATTTGCTTAAAAGTTTTAAATCTCTAGGTGTGGTGATGAAACTTGAAAAAGAGGTTCTAGCTATTTTGTCTAGTTCAGCAATAAAATAGTTTACTTCAGAATCATAAGGTGAAAATTAAATATATTACCAGTGAGATTGTAGTTTTGGTTGAAAAACTTTGCAAACTCGTTAGTTTTTTCCATATTTGAGGTTAAAGGTTTGCCGTTTGCGTTCAGTGCAGGGATTATATTTTGTATATTCTTTAATATTTTGTATACTTTGAAGAACCGCTCGGAACAGGGCGAGCGCTATATTGATTCCTGAAATAGTTTCTATTGAACCATACGCTCTTCTTGTACGAGATATTTAATTCTTCTGTCTAAATGGTTAACAATTGCCTTAGTATACGGTCTCGATTAACTTGCCAATATCTACGATAACTATTTCTTATTTTTATAGCACCCTTGGTATGCTCAAGTAAACTGTACTAAAATGGTTTAGGTACTGTTTAAGGAACCGCCATTGATGGATTTCAAATCTAATTGTAATATGATCGGACGCTAATCTGGAATCAATATATGGCGGAGTAACAGAAGTAAGATTATTAGCGATTACCAAGTCGACAAGACCTTTCGGGATGAAGCAGGATCAGGGGGAAGACAATTAAAAATTCATATCCTTGTTTGCATGCAAATAGTAAGTTCCCTGATTAATTGTTTCTTGTACAATTCAAAGAGCGATGCTTACTGTTGGGATCACCACAGATGAAATGATGTAATTTCGATGATTTCTACTGAAGAAAACAGTTTACTTCCTTTGGTTGCATTTTGAGACGCAGCAATAGGGATTTCAAATTGTGATAAATACACTCGGCTCTTTGAGTTTGGAGGCAACTTTGGAAAATCCTTAGTTAAATCGAAGTGGTAAATTTTTGAAAATAATAGGCAATTTCAGTGATTTGCTTTCCACTATATTGACGGTGTAATCCACGCTTTTAGGACAGTTTTTGAAGTTTGCAGTGTGGTTACCGCTGTAGTAAGCACATTTGATGAAACTGTCTGGAATCAATATAGTTTCCTTATTGATCGTTTTTTGCCTAATTTACATCACAGAATTTAAGATTCACCGAGCAATTGGAGGATTTGCTAAAGCTGCGGTTTTTGGGTTGGAAGATACCGGGTTCGAGTCCTATGTAGCAGGTTGCAATTGGTGATGACAATGAACACAACTATGACCCTCCGTTGGAGTGAAGAACCCATGGGCCGAACGATCGTCCACGTCATTACAGTGTGACTGGAGCTATGTAACGTGCGGATGGAAATTTAAAAGCGAACCTGTATTCATGCCTTCAAGATTTGATTGCGGCAATAGCGTAAAGTAGGACGTGAACTCGCAGAGTCGAAAAAGTTGGATAAGCTTGGGCCCCCGCAAAAGATCGCTTAAAATTCACCAAACAATTTTATCACCAAATTTAGGCCAAATCATTTCTAGGCCTTTTGAAAATAATAGTATTTAGTTTGAAAAAAATGTTTACAAAAATTTTACAATAACAATTTAAAATTGAGGTTGTGATTAGTTCAAGATAATTGATACTTGGATACATAGATTGATACATAGACAAGTTGCTTGAAATCAAAGTTTGCCTTAATTTATTTCTCTGGGCCAAAAGATATAACAGATCAAGCTGTGGTAGCAAATTGTATTACCTTTCACCTTAGCTAAGGTAGTGCTTATATATTATTAACGTGACCCTTCGTGTACCCACAAAAATTTCCCACTTTCAATTTAATTGCTTCGAACTTTGAAGTAAATTTCATTAAATTTGATTGATTCAAAAGAAATACCAAACAAACAGATTATATGATGATCCAAATATGTACATACATACAAATAAGTTTATGTACATATAAAAAAAAAACATAAACAAATAACAACTTATAAATGTTTACAAACTCACAGAAAAACATAAAATTAATGAATAAGAGAAGAGAACATAATTAAAGCTTATTGTAAACGACATGGGGGTTGAACGTAAACAAAATGACTAAATTGAATAATAATCTGTTTACATTGTGGTCTTAAATTATATGGCCGAATTATTTCATAGGTTCATGCCGTACGTGTATAGTGTATTGATCGGAAATATTCACTGTCTATGCATTTAAAATTAGTTGGGTAATTCTTAAGTAGCGTTCGTTGGTGTTTCTTTGCTTATACATACCAGTTAAGTGTCCTTTAAATATTTTTAAGTGCTATACTGTATTATCCGGTTGTATAATAATTGATTAATATTTTAATTGGTCATATCAAGATAATTAGTAAATATTTCAAGTATTATATTATGATTATTTGAGTACTTAACTGGATATTTCTTTTTGTTGCTAGTAATTAATTATACATTACGGTCGATAACCTTATTTAAATCTACTAAACAAATGAATTATTGGTAAAATACAAATCAGTTTTTACAGGTCATAAATCAGGCTATATCGGTTTCAAGCCGTAGATATTAAAGCGGACACAAATTCGTTTTATAGACAAAACCAAATTAGCAACTTTTTTTTGTTGTTTTAATAGTTTTGTCGATATTTGAAATGATTGTAACCAAAATACGTTCTATTTATTTAGCATCAAAAATTAAATTATACTTAACAGTAAGAATAAAGCAATAGGTTACCATTGATCTATACCCGATACGCGATTTGACTGCGTTAATTAATGAAATTGTAAATAACTAAATAAAATTTACGTAATAAAAATGTCCAGTCACGATAAATTTACTTTGCTAAAAATTTTATCGATTTGCATATGTTGGATTAGTTCACAGCTGAAATCAAAGA
Organism: Tipula confusa; assembly: GCA_963556175.1. Lineage (NCBI taxonomy): Eukaryota > Metazoa > Arthropoda > Insecta > Diptera > Tipulidae > Tipula > Tipula confusa. The sequence continues at coordinate 61,608,468 of OY744475.1, read as the reverse complement.
AATTTTAGCACATTTAACGATCCTGAGTCGTAATTTTTTTGAAATACTTTATAGAATTATGACAATAGACCTGCAGGAAAGTATAAGATTTCCCCATAAACCTGTGAACCTAACATATATGTCAATTTTTCTACTATTTGAGCACATATAACGGCTTAAGTAGATGATCCGCAAATAAATTCGCTGTACATGCAGACGCCTGTTTATTTCTACTCAACCCACAAAATCAAATTCCACAAAATACAAACACCATCTGCCTATGCGTAGTGTCAGATCCTTTTTCGAGACACATGTCCGTAAGGAAGTACAACCCTTCAATAGTTTAAACCGACTGCTCTTCAACTATCGTCGGTATGAACCTAATGCTTTTTCTCAGGGTCGAAAATAAAACATCAGAGCTTGCTAACTTTAGTTTTAATTCGTGAAACGCTATTTGTTTCTTATTGGTCCAATAAAAATCAATATTATTTTTTATTAGTCGGGTTAGTGGCGCAACTATTAGTGCAAAATTAGCCACAAACTAAAATTAGCCAGCCAAAAATAACTCGCTAACCCAATGAACTGTCTTAGGTTAACCTAAGAAACAGGATAACTAGTTATAGCATTTGTTTTTCTAGTTCCTGTTTTAAGTAATGACTTCGAGCTCTCTTAACCCAAAATTTCAACTTTCTAATTTAGGAATTCACACTTATCGAGTTTCAACGGTAATCTGTATCGTTGAATAACCACCATATTCGTTTCAAATTTAACATACCATCCTGTCGTTTTTATATGCGACAGTTTCATTAGTCACGTGCAATCTGTTTCATTAACTTTAGGCATATACGGCTGGTACATTTGCTAGACCTAACGTCATACGTAAAATTTCATAATATCCAACAGGAGCCACGAGAGCTCTCAACGGTATGGAATCTTTTGATATCGGAATCTGGTAGTATCCGGAAGGTAAATCTAACATTGTTAAATATTTGGAACCTCCTGGTAACGGAAATCGACTTCTTACGGTAACGGAACAATTCTCAATTGTTCTCGTTCACTGATGACAATTTAAGCGTTTGATATTTGCTCTGGTGAGATTTATCTAATACTCGCTACTGACAGCTTTAACCACCTTTGAAAATGTCATCAGTCCGTTTCCCAAAGTTATCTTTATATTTGATTGGCACTTAAATCGTTGTATCGAAACAACGTTACTTGGTTTAACCTCTTTCCCGAACTATGCATGATCCGCCACGAACACCTTTAATTTCCATACTGCAGAGAATTAAATTTAACGTCAAATAATCGTCAAATAATCAGCAATATATTTTCGGATCGTCGGTTCCAAGGTCAAAATATATGTTTTAGATTAGTTTCGTTATTTCCTGTTTTTGGTTTGATTGGTTTGGAACCATTATGCGCCTAAATCGCTGAACGGCCCGATTTCTTTTCTATTATGTAATTCGATTTCACCCTTGAGTCAACCGATTATCCAACTGGAACGTCAAATTCATTAGTTTGGCGGGTCGAATTCTGATAAAATTTCCGGGATATTAAGCGACTTTAAATTAACCCGATTTTCATTCACACTCGAATTATTCGAATTATCCAAAATAAAAAGGCTTAATTTCAAAAAGAACCACACAATCACTCCGCTAGCCCAAAATACACACGAAACAGTTGCTCGTGTGGTGAATGCATGAGACGATAAAATTCACTTCTGGATTCTTTGATTCCCCAAATGAGACAGTTCTGTGATTGACATAGTCAGCAAGTTTGAAAGGGTGTTAAGATCACCAAATCAATCGAAGATAAGATACACAATGCCCTTGAGTTTAATAGTACTAAAAGCGTTGTCATTTCATCTGATATAAGTTTATGGTCTTCAATTATTCTTTTGAGATGGTGTTTTATGGATCTGGTTGCTCATTCTTTGCCTTAACGCTGAAACATATATGAATATAGACATAGAATAATACATAGATAAATACAGGGTGGCTGAGACCAAATGTTACTGACTTCACTCTGCTGTCATTTGTGTAGTTGTCATTTTCGCGCGTCAATTTTTTGACAGATTGAAGTTTGTTAGTTGTTTACATGTGGTCAACAAATAATTGTTCTAAATTAATATCTTAATAAAAAAATCGTAATGGAATTCAAACGTAATGGTGTAATTGCACTGTATTTGGGTGGAAATTTACAAACAGCAATAGTTCGTCAGCTCCAGCATTTGAATGTGAATAAAATGTTTGTGTATCGAACCATAACTCGATACAACGAAACTGGTAGCATCGCTAAACGTAACAGAGGCGGTCCTAAAAAGACAGCAACATCAAAAGAAATGATACGAAAGGTGAAGAAACGAATCCAACGAAATCCTCGTCAAAGTGCCAATCAATTAGCCGCACGTCTACATGTTTCACGATACAGCATTCAAACCATATTGAAAAATGAATACGCTTGAAGCCCTACAAGATACAAAAAGTTCAAGATCTTACGGAGGCACAAAAAAAAGTTAGGCTTGAAAAAACACGAGCATTGAAGGCCTTGGCCGAACGTGATGAGATTCCAAAAATTGTCTTTTCTGATGAGAAAATTTTCACCATTCAACAGTTTGTGAATAAACAAAATGATCGTGTTTGGTTAGAGCAGAAGTCCAACGATAATTTGGACAAAAGAGTTGCCATGCGCAAGCAATCACCAGCTCATGTTATGGTTTGGGCTGTAGTTACTGCAGATGGACGCTCTCCTCTGGTTTTCTTCGAACATGGAGTCAAGGTAAACCAAGAGGTGTACCGCCAAATGATCCTAAACGATGCTTTGCTATCTTGGGCACGTAAACACTTTGGTACGAACCGTTGGACATTCCAACAGGACTCGGCACCGTCACACAAAGCTCGAGCGACACAGCAATTTTTACAAAATTGCGTTCCGCGGCTGATTTCGTCGTTAAAGAATGGCCACCATATTCACCAGACTTGAATCCCATGGATTCCTCCATATGGTCCATTTTGGAGAGTAAGATGTCCACTAAAAAATACGAAAGTGTTGTTGCATTGAAGTCAGCTCTTGTTCGAGAATGAAATAAAATTCCGCAAGCCCACGTTCGGTCAGCATGCAATGCTTTCTATGGAAGACTGAATCAAATAATCAGAGCCAAAAGAGGTCATATCGAGCAGTAACATGTTTTTCATAAAATGTAATATGTTTTCAACATATTCCACGAAATTTCAATAAAAAATAATCAAAATTAAAAAAATTACAGCGTTTTCATTTGGTAACACTTGGTCTCAGCCACCCTGTATATGATTTATATGCTTGTTTGATCTCGTCCTTTTGTTAGATGGATATAGATTGAACCGGCGAAGTCTACTCCAATATTCAGGAACGGATGAGTAAATTCCGACATTGCTGCTGGTAATTTGGCCATAATTTGTATTTCGGTTTTAGCTTAGAATTATTTGTTTAACTCTCAGTAAACATGTTGGCTCAAGTTCGCTAATAACAATGATGCACCAGCATGTTTGTAGTCTAATTGAGGTTCTTCTATTACTCGCGTAGATAAAATAGATTGATATGGCCATATAATCGGATGTTTTGCATCATAATTCGCATTTGAATTAGAAAGTCGTCCACCTGCTCGTAGCACTCCATATTGTTCGGTGAAAGGACTCAATGACTGGATTTTACATGATTTTGGTAAACTATTGCATTCTTTCAGCTGTTGAATCTCTTCGTCAAAATATTCCACTTATATACAGCGTTGGCTTTTAAATTTCTTGTTTAGTTGAGTTCATCTCTGCTAAGCCCTTTACTAAAAGAGTTTGGTGTAGGTCATTTATCATTTCCCAAACGTAACTAATTAGGCCCTTTCCACCAAATATCGAAGTCATTTAGTTGTTTCACATAAAAACCACGAGACGTACATTCTAAAATAATCTTTAGTTGGAAACACCTTCTCTGCAGAATGTTGGGCTCATTGCGCCTTACTATCTTCATCCAATTTGTTTACGAAAGTGTAGATAAGGCATGGATCTTTGGAATCACCACCGGCGGTCTCACAGCCTTCGTAATACCTCATCGGAGGTATCAAGTAATCTTTTGATATTCGCGCTGGTTGCTGTACTGATTGTTGGCTGTTCGATAAATGTTCGAATGAACAAAGTAATTTATTTCGGAGATTGGTAAATGCCTCAATAAACTAGCCGCTTCGTAGAAAACTCTTCAGATATTGAAACTTTTGAACAGAAGACCATAAGGTTGAATGATGTACAGCATATCAGGTTCCTGGTCTTGTTCTAATATAAAAATTTGGGTTTCAACCGGCGTAAATTCTTCCATAAGGTGCAAATGTTGTTCTAAATTCCTCAATGCAAAACTTCATTTAGATTTGTCTTAATACTATTGATCAAGAACGTTAATTTGCCCTTATTCACCGATCTCTCTCTGCTTTTTTGATCTATTTAGCTCAGCCATTTTGTTTCGATTCACACTTAAACCCTTGAACAAACTATTTGAGTTTATAAATTCAGAAACCGATTAATTATCACTAATAAGGGTACCGGTCGAAACTGGATATTTCACAACTGGATTTGACGAAACAGGATAATTCAAAACTGGATATTTTAAAACGAGATAAGGTACAAAACGGGATATGGTACAAAACTGGATATTTCAAAACAGGATATTTTGACATGTGATTTAAACCTAAAATGATTTTCTAGGAAAGCCCTGGAATATGGCCGATTAGGAAAGAACTCGGCGAGTTCTTAACCGATTATGATGAAATTCGATATGTAGGATGGGAATTGTACTTTGTAACAAAATTGTAGGTTGTAACTGTGCTATCGAACAGTGAAAAAATAAAGAATTTCCAAATCGTAAATAATTACTTTTTTTAAGTGTTCAAGATTTGAGTTTTTCTATCGCTACTAAATAACAATATGTATGTACTATATTATGTACATGATTTTTTATGTAATGTTAATTATAGAGCTCGATCTTGTTTATATTAAATAATCAAATAATCTCGCTTTTAACTGAAAATGATTTTATAATTTATTTTATTTTTCTTTAATTTTTTAATTAATTTTTCTCACATAGATTCTCTAAAGTCAAGAAAAGTTATATTAAGTAGAATCAGATGAAAAAAGCAGCAATTTAAAAAAAAAACCATTAAGTGAAGGAAAATTCTTACTCTCTGCTTAAAATTATTCAAGTATGGAACCTTATTGGCCATATTCCAGAGGTTTCCCCAAAAAAGGTTTTAAAATCAAATTTGATTATACAATTAAAGAAAAAAACATTAAGTGAAGGAAAATTCTATTTCTCTCCTTAGAAATATTCAAGTATGGAACATTACTGGCTTTATTCCAGAACTTCGCCAACAAATCTTTTTAAAATCCCAATTTCATCCTACGTATCGAATTTCATCATAATCGGTTAAGAACTCGCCGAGTTCCTTCTTTACTGGCCATTTTCCAGAACTTACCCAAAAAATCATTTTAAAATCCCATTTTCATCCTACGTATCGAATTTCATCATAATCGGTTAAGAACTCGCTGAGTTCCTTCCTTACTGGCCATATTCCAGAACTTTCCCAAAAAACTGTTTTAAAATTCCATTTTCATCTTACATATCGAATATCATCAAAATCGGTTAAGAAATCACCGAGTTCCTTCCTAATTGGCCATATTCTAGAACTTTCCAAGAAAATCATTTTAAGTTTAAATCACATGTCGAAATATCCTGTTTTGAAATATCCAGTTTTGTACGTTATATTCTATCCCATATAACGTCATATTCTATCTCGTTTTGTATCTTATCTCGTATTGAAATATCCAATTTTGAAATATCCAGTTTTAAAATGTCCAGTTCTGAGCGGTTCCCCACTAATAAGTATCAAAACTTTAATTATTTACAACGAGAGTTGTTACAAAATGGCGCCTGCTGGCAATCTTCACCTTGCACTTTTAAAACATTTATTTATTAAGTGAGTCGACGCTACCATTTTGGAACTTATCCAAAATAAGTACAAATAAACTTACTTTTGTTTAATTAAAAGAGTTTTCTAAAATCCGTTACACTTTAGATTATCTTCAGACCCGCAAAACATGAGAGTATATCGACCATTTTTTCTTATTCTGGCAGTCACGAATTTAAGCAAGATGCTACTTTATTAACCTTTGCAAAGTGATGAAACGACAAAATACTAAAAAAATAGACAAACTTTTATATATTATATTATATAGGGTTGAACACTATATGTATATTGTATTATAATGTTAATGTGTCATTCTGTGTAAAACCACAAAAATGTCATTTCGCCTGCCAAACATGTCTAACTGATTATCCTAACTATTTTTAAATTTATCTAAACAAAAAAAAAAACTAAAAATAACCCAAAAAACGTTTTAAAATAAAAGGACCAACTACAACACATATTATATAGACATGAAAACGAAACAAAAATTGTTTATTCATCTTCCATTTGTGTTATCCTTCCAAAAAAAAAAAAAAGAAAAAATGAAAATGCCAAAACTTACAACAATTTTTCAAAATCCTTAAAATCAAAACTACAAATATTTACAGAGTAGCTTTATACGTAAACACACATGTATATATATTCATATATTCGTTGTAATTTTAAGGATACATATTTTTTAAGGACTTTAAGGATTCAACTTTTATTTTTTTTTCATTATTGGTTTAATATTCGGAGAAATTTTGCATCATTAAGTTTGATTTACAAAAAAAAACAACACACACCAACTTTAACACAACAACACAAAAAAGGACCCAAAACACTAAATCAATAAGAATAAGGATATTAATATCCCTTTTTTCCGGCCAGTTGTTGTTGTTTATAGTTAATTATTCTTAAAACTTATTAAATAATTTTTTTTTGTTTTTTTTTTTTAATAAAACTTCTTTCATCAAAACCACATTACAGCCTCTCTTTTTCAAATTATAATCAAATAAATCCACGTCCTTTTTCCAGCCTACACATACATATATACAATAAATGTTTATTGTTGTTATTCATTCTGGTTCCTTTAGTAGTAAAGAATATATTTTGTGTGTGTGTGTGTGTGTATCTGTATTACACACAAGTATTGTACGGACGCAAAAAAAAAAAAAATCAAAAAAAGGACATAATATTATTTTAAATGGCCAACAACATAACATATAAATGAACGTTTGTTCAGCACAAAAAATATACAAAAAAGGAGAAGATCGTACACACATTATACAACACGAAAGTAGGATGAACGTACGAACGTAAAAAAAAGGAAAACAAATTAAATTGAGAATTTAATATCCATCCCAATCATATGATATTATCCTTTCTTATGTTTTATACAACTCTAAGAAGGCTATATCCTTTCTTAATACATATAATGATTAGAAAGGATTAAAAACGGAGATAATTTTACTAAAGTTTGTAAGTTTTCTTTTGTGTTTAATGATAAGAAAATATATTCGGTTTTTTTATTTTTGCAATGATTAAAATAATTTTTTTTTATATATATAAAGGATATAATAGATAAAAGGATATCGTGTATACAAGAGTTATATACATACACATATACATATACGATGATCAGCATAGAAATACTAAACTAAAAATAGGCTTTTAAACGAATATGACACTGCTGTACGCATTTCCCTGAATTGGGAATCTTTATACTCGTCCTTTTATTTTCGGGTGGCATACACACACACACACAAAAAACCAAAAAATATAAACTTTTTTATTTTGTGGAAAATAAGAAAAATGACTTTAAGTGAGGTTCTTGTCAGTTGTTGTATGTTTATTTTGTTCTGTTTGCTCTTCTTCGACATCTACATCATCATCATCATCTTCGCGTCTTGTGTGGATGTTATTTTCTTGTCAGCTATGATTTATTTTTTTTTATTTTATTTTATAATATTTTCATTTTATTTATTATTTACATGGAAAAATGTGAATTTTTGTTCTTGGTTTCTTCGTATTTATCTTATTTTAATATTGTTATTGCTTATTGTCTCGTTGTTAAATATCTGGTGGAACTTTAAATATTGAAACAAGCAATATACTGTTCGACAGTTTGTTAGTACTGCTTATTTGGGATTTGTTAAAGTACAATTTTAAACACAAACCGTAATATTTGATACGCAATAATTTAGTTACTTTCACATTTCCAATTTTAGAAATATAAGCTAGTCAAAAAGTAACTAAAGCTGTTATACTTGTAATCATCCGGAAGCTTATGCTGTTCCACTTTACACCGCCGAAACGTGTGTATACTCAGAAGCATCAGCGCATCCTTAAATTTTCTATATTGTGTTCCTTGGTATGTGTATTCATCTCGATATTTTAATGCTCGTGATTTGCTTTATTTAGTCGTTATATTTCGTCTATTAAAAACTTTATTTTATGTCAGGTTATCATCCCATAATAATGCATCATAATTTTAGCAGAAGAGTTCTTGTAATTTTGAGCCATGATGTTGTTCAGTGACAATCCTGTGATGGATGAGTATTACACAAAAGAGTATTTCACGTCTCAAATACTACACGTGGTTTGGGTGAGTTCTATTGTCGAGTGATTAAATGAGGTAACTTGTATCTGTGGTAGTGTAGTCCCTAGCATGCAGCAAAGAGATAGTAGTAATTTTTTCCTTCTCTGAGAGATTGCCAATTTAGTTTCTAGTTGTCTTTTCCAAGAAGTATAGTTTTGTGTTGTCCTATAATTGCACAACATCTCTCTGCGTTGTTGCTTCCATCGAATACTCAGTTTTTCATGAACTTGAAAGGATAGGACAGGATAGTTAGATATATTATTACGATCGAAAGCAGATGGCAGTACAATTCTATTCTAATATGATCAACATCTCCAGTCTGCAACCATTTATTTGTAATCTGCCATATTTCTCTGAAAAAAAAATTGCCGTAGGCTGTAATAAATTGAAATAGTTTTCGTCTGAAAATAACAAATAAATTAATCCATCATCACATAGACCCTATTATTTATTACTTTAATAGCTGTTTTACCAATATTACATGGGACAAAAATCCCGTGCAGTGCATTTAAATGCCGACAAAATCAATCTTCCCACGAAACAAGCTCATCTCGCCCACTAAACCCTCATTCGATGCGTCCAATTATCGAATAACAAGTCCAAAATGACAATCAGCGAAATAGAATTCCCTGTTACCCAAATCGACCTCCAGCTGATGTCTTTCATCCATCAGAACCGAGACAAATTCTCCTCGTTCATAACAAGCCCCTGGTCATGACAACCTATCAATCCCTATAGTTAAAAAACTTCTAAAATCATCAAGTATCCACCAGCAAAAGCAAATTCATGCGCTCTCCTCTACCACCACCCCCTCCTTTCAGCACGGAGACATGCCAAAGCCATCTCAATCCACAAACCAAACAAATCATCACAAATGTGACCTACCAATCACCCTCCCTACAAGTACAGGTTTTCCATCTTTGAATTGACCACTCTCGCCAGATCACACCCACACTGAAAGCTTTGGAATTCCAGGACCACTAGTTCAACCTCCGACCGGGTCGCTCCGATCAAGACCAACTCGTTATATCCGGCGAGCAAGTTCCCACAGCTGGACTAGCCTTGCCCGACATAAGGAATCGCTCAGTCTGGTTTGCTAGACTCCTTTGGAAACTCCACAGGATAAACCCTCCACATGCTCAAAAGAATCTAACCACTCCTGCATAGATGGTCCTTTCATGTTCACACAAATGGTAAATCATCAGGAACGCTCAAAACGCAACTGGCTGCCGCGGGTGATACCGCCGTTAACACCACCTTAATTTCAAGCCGTCCTACCCACAAACCCACACACCGTCAAAAAAAGCGACAACGAGCGAATCGGTTGCTTACAAGTCCCCCATTGATAACTCCTTTGTACTTTGAACTCCCTTCTGACGTACTCCAGCTTTATACAAATTACAAAGTAATCTTTACACTTGTGACCTCTGGCCATTATTATTGGATGTTTTTTTTTCAAATGTGAGGTTGGAATTTATTATTCTTCCTGCGACTCTTAACAAGTATTTTCCGTCGAGTTATAATTCTACTGTTCTATCACAGAGCATGATTACCCAGAGACACATCTTTCGTACGTCTCTGAGGTATAACAAATAAAATAATGAAATTTTTCGAATTTTATTCAAAGTATCAGCACGAAACGAGGTAACAATATATACAAAATTATATTGATCTCTTTCGCTCATATGATTGTTATTAAAATTTATTTTCATGCAAATATCATTCAGCTCATCTCACTCTTTATTATATCGTAACCATATGTACCATGAAACGAAATATATGTTATTGATAAATTTAAATGAACATTGTTGTTGCTTTTGTATAAAAATACTTGCTATATATATAAATATTATATATATGTGTATGTGAGTAAGTCTACATCGATCTTGTATCGATCGAAAAAGGAATATGAAACAAAAAGAGGCGTAAATAAAACACCGACTGCATACAAGGTGTATTAAAATAATCATATGAATTAAAATACAGATAAATAGGTAAAGAAAGTACTACATTTCTAAAATTAACGTGCAACCTGTTGTAATAAATTGTGTGAAAATATTTAGTCTGGATATGTGAGAATGTGTATGTTTGATATTGTTTATTGTCAATTTATTTTTACCAAATAGTTACACAATACCAATACCTAATTACATTACATACATACTTTTTAATATTCATATTTTGGAAGTTTTTTGTTAACATTTTTAAATCCAAAAAATATATGAACATAATAACAAATCTATGTAATTATGATAAATATTTTGATTCTATCGGTTCTAACTTTATTCTATTTGAAGTAAATTTATTTCACTAGGACATTCTATTTAAAAAGCGTTCAATTTGTATAAACACACTTCTGAAAATAAGTGTAATCTAAATGAATTTTTTGTTTTTTTTTAACGATCCTTTGACACCAGCGAACATCATCTCATGCAATTCCATTAATATTGTTTCACGTTTATTAACCGGTTGTATAGTAATGGTTGAAGTGATGGCTTAGACACACCACGGTCTTGAGTTCAATTCCCGGACCTAAGTACAACGCCGTGACCAATTGTGTTTAATCTCGTTCGTTGTGCTGACCACCTACAACGATCATTAATTGTAAAAATGTGGTCTGATAGGTTTTGAAAAAATATCTCAGTAAAGGGGTAACTTTGGCCTGTTGTAATGCTGCTGTTTTCCTTTTCTATTAACAAGATCGATTTTCACCAAGTAAATATTATACATTTTTTCCTATGTGTATAATGTATCATTGTTTGGTACGAATGGTGGAAATTCGGAATTTAGTTTTACCAAACTAAAATTGGTCATTTAATCACAAATGTTATTTATGTGGCTGTTTTGATTAAAAAAACCTTCAAAATTGTTCACTAAAAATTGAGAAACTGCAAACATTTCGTCTGATGGACCCTTTAAAGATCCAAAATTGGAATTTTTATCAATATGTCGTGTCCATTAATATGTTCATCCGATTTTAATAACTTTTTTGTGCATCGATCTCACTCAATTTTTTTGAACAATTGCTACATATAATATTTAAAAGCAACATTTCAACTTAAATTACCCTCAATTTTATCTATATATGCATGGTCTCCAATCAAATTTATTTCACCCGGAACAAACTATATTTTATTAAATCAGCTAAAATATTTGTATTTAAATATGCCAACAACAACACGGATATGTGTTTTATCTTTTGATGAAATGGCCATTCGGAAAGATTCAATAGTAAATCTTGTAACTAATAAAGTTGAAGGTTATTGTGATAATGGTGATAACAGGTCGAATCAGTTAGCCACTTCAGCAATTTTTTTATACTACGTGGTTTAGTGGGAAATTGGAAGCATGTGCTAAATTATACTCGTATCAATAATTACATTAGTGTTGTCGAGCTATCGGAGCTTATTTTTAATAATATTAAATTGTGCAGTGAAATTCTAAATTTAGAAGTAGTAATGATAATTTGCGATCAGGCTCCAACGAACGTTGCTATTTATAAACATTTGGGTGTTACACCGATAAAAAACCATACATTATTGTAAACAATAAACCAATTTTTGTGCAATAAGACCCACCACATCTCCTTAAATCGGCAAGAAATGCAATTATAAAACATCAGTTGCAACATTCTGACTACGGTACCTCGAACTTTAACGTCGTTAAAAAGATATATGCAAAGGAAAAAATCAAAAGGTTAAAACGTTACATAAAATAACCAAAAATCATATGGATCCGAATAGTTTCCAAAAAATGAGTGTAAAACTTGCCGCCCAAATACTAAGTAACACTGTTACTTGTGCTATACGCACTGCTTTGAAAACTTCAGCTGACATTTTTGAAAACTAGTTAGATCATGCCATACCTACGGCAAACATTATGGAGCATTTTGATCGTATATTTGATTGCCTTAACTCTCGCAACTTTTTTCAAATAAGCCGTTTGAACAGCCCATCAAAGTAAATAATAAAATTTACACTTATCTTGAGCAAAGTTTAGAATTTCTAAAAAATTTAAAATTATTATCTTCAAGCCAAAGTTATTTTAAGTTTATAAAGGGCTTTCAGTTAACTATATCTGCTCAATTAGCATTGATGCAATTGTAAACTCTACACTTTCTGTTGATTTTATATTGACAGGTAAAAGTAATCAAGACGGCTTAGAAAATTTCTTTTCTGCATTAAGAGGTAAAGGCGGATATAATTTTGCACCATCGAGTCACGAGATTGGGGTGCACTACGCGAATATTGTAGTAATGAAAATTTTATTTAACTCGTTGCATTCTAATTGTTTACCAGATGATTCCGAAAACTTAAAGCTGAACTGGAAACAATTTAAGGACGACTACAATAAAAGTTTGAAACATCAAGCTGCGGAAGAAAAATATGCTTCAAATTCTATTGAAATGTTGCCAAATTTACCAGAATTTGGTAGGTTAATAACAAATGCTATTGCTTATTATGCTGGCTACTGTGTCTATAAAAAAATTGAGTGCGATCGATGCACAAAAATGTTATTAAAATCTGATGAACATATTACTGGACACAACATATTTATTAATGTAAAAAACTATAAAAAAGATAAAAATTCCAATTTTGGATCTTTAAAGGGTCCATCAGACGAAATGTTTGCAGTTTCTCAATTTTTAGTGAACAATTTTGAAGGTTTTTTTAATCAAAACAGCCACATAAATAACATTTGTGATTAAATGACCAATTTTAGTTTGGTAAAACTAAATTCCGAATTTCCACCATTCGTACCAAACAATGATACATTATACACATAGGAAAAAATGTATAATATTTACTTGGTGAAAATCGATCTTGTTAATAGAAAAGGAAAACAGCAGCATTACAACAGGCCAAAGTTACCCCTTTACTGAGATATTTTTTCAAAACCTATCAGACCACATTTTTACAATTAATGATCGTTGTAGGTGGTCAGCACAACGAACGAGATTAAACACAATTGGTCACGGCGTTGTACTTAGGTCCGGGAATTGAACTCAAGACCGTGGTGTGTCTAAGCCATCACTTCAACCATTACTATACAACCGGTTAATAAACGTGAAACAATATTAATGGAATTGCATGAGATGATGTTCGCTGGTGTCAAAGGATCGTTAAAAAAAAACAAAAAATTCATTTAGATTACACTTATTTTCAGAAGTGTGTTTATACAAATTGAACGCTTTTTAAATAGAATGTCCTAGTGAAATAAATTTACTTCAAATAGAATAAAGTTAGAACCGATAGAATCAAAATATTTATCATAATTACATAGATTTGTTATTATGTTCATATATTTTTTGGATTTAAAAATGTTAACAAAAAACTTCCAAAATATGAATATTAAAAAGTATGTATGTAATGTAATTAGGTATTGGTATTGTGTAACTATTTGGTAAAAATAAATTGACAATAAACAATATCAAACATACACATTCTCACATATCCAGACTAAATATTTTCACACAATTTATTACAACAGGTTGCACGTTAATTTTAGAAATGTAGTACTTTCTTTACCTATTTATCTGTATTTTAATTCATATGATTATTTTAATACACCTTGTATGCAGTCGGTGTTTTATTTACGCCTCTTTTTGTTTCATATTCCTTTTTCGATCGATACAAGATCGATGTAGACTTACTCACATACACATATATATAATATTTATATATATAGCAAGTATTTTTATACAAAAGCAACAACAATGTTCATTTAAATTTATCAATAACATATATTTCGTTTCATGGTACATATGGTTACGATATAATAAAGAGTGAGATGAGCTGAATGATATTTGCATGAAAATAAATTTTAATAACAATCATATGAGCGAAAGAGATCAATATAATTTTGTATATATTGTTACCTCGTTTCGTGCTGATACTTTGAATAAAATTCGAAAAATTTCATTATTTTATTTGTTATACCTCAGAGACGTACGAAAGATGTGTCTCTGGGTAATCATACTCTGTGGTTCTATGATAAGGGTTAATTTTATTTTAAACTTCCAACAAATCGCGGATCAGCTTCATGCTGATCGTTTGCCTATAGATGGGATTATTCCCCCAATATCAGATGATTTAAATACTCCTTCTTCTTGACGAAGGTTAAGCAAACAGGCAGATCTTGATAATATAAATTTTGTTTGTGATTCAGAATTTATTAATGCTTTAGAAAATTATTTATTAATGCTCTAGTGAGAGTTCATTTTATGCATTCATACAGTAGGCCCAGTAAAAATGTACCGCTATGAGGGAAACCTGATTGTAAAGGCTATTTGATTTGCAAAACTTGTTGGCCCATTTCTTAATTTACATTGAAAGAAAGTTCTGAGATGTTCGATGTTCCAGTGTTGTAATATTTTTCAATTTAAGTTCCTTCTTCTCAAGATACAATGACAGTTAACCAACTAATAAGGTTGGTGTCAAACAGCAAATATTTATATGACTATATAGTCTTTTTCAACTGTCATACAAAATAGATGTGCGTGTTCTGTGCCAATATAAATTTATTTTTCAATTCTAAATATGTATATTGCGAATTTTAAAGTGCTCTAAATTGTTGTGATTACGATAAATGAAAAAAGTTTAACTTTTTTGTTAAGTACCTGTCGTTTTGATTAGACAATTAGATAATCATACAATAAATAACATGCCAATTTTACATTAACTACATATAATCGACTTGTTGTTATGCATTAAACATGCATGAGCAGACGTTACAATGATATGCTGTAAAGTCAAAAATAAAATTGCATAACTTTAATCGTTGTAAAAGTTCAAATATTTAAAATGGAGCCCAAACAAATCGCAACAATCGTTCATTAATAAAAATATTCTCAGCCGCAAATTTCAAGCCAGCATCGTTTTTTTTACAGCGGACAAGTGGCGTAAAGGTTGTATCGATGAGATGAAAATTGTTCGCAATAATAGTGAATTTAACCCCTGATCGACTATAATATTGACTTACGTATTCCACTCCGGTGAAATCATATAGAGCGTTTTTTTTTTGTTTACTCCTATCCTTTCACATACATCAGCATATTTTGCGCATAATGGGAACCATTCAGAACTGGAAATTTTAAAACTGGATATTTCAAAATAGGATTTGTGATATATTTTTTTTTTTTTTTTTTATTGACTTTATTTATTACAATCTAGTCTCCTGGACTAATGAGCAATTTGTTTCTGACTTAATTTACTAATATAATTATAACTATGACTCCACCCATTGGCGTTTCACAGTTTCTGGTAAGTTGTTGGTTATACCACATCGGTATTGTGGATTTAAATCAGCAAGCCGCTGTTTGCATTAACAATTAAACCAGTTCAAAGGGTTTAGTTCTTTTCAATCTGCGTATAATATTGGTGTTGGTTAACAGCTGAATTGCCTCTATATTCACATGTTGCTGGAGTCTTTCTCCGTGTTTCCTTGCATTTTTTTTAATTTCATTTGAAACGCGATCCACTTTAAGGTCTCTATGTAGATCACTATTCCTGTGGAGCAGACGTTTTTCTCTTCAAGTGCTTTCTCAATTACATTGATTACTCTGTGTACTTGTTGTATTGTTGAGTGTTGACGACGAAATCCGAACTGATGATTTAGGATTAAGTTATTCCTTTCGATTATCGAATTTAACCTTTTAATCAGTATTTTCTCAAAGAGTTTAGACATAACTGGCAACAACGAAATTGGTCTATAAGATGAAGTTTCGTATGGTGGTTTACCAGGTTTTGATATCATTATTACTTCTGCAATTTTCCACAAACTGGGTACAAATTTGATTCTAAATGCTGCATTGATAATATAAGTAAGCTTAACTAGGGCCTTCCTTGGTAGTTCTTTTAAAATTTCTGTAGTAATAAGATCATAACCAGGAGCTTTTTTCGAATTCATATTGAATTTTATCTCATGCATGACTTCTTTTGGTGAAGTCAATAGAATTTCTTCACTTTCTTTTTCGGATTCCACCGTTATTATTTGAGATTCTAAAGTATGATCATCATGTGGTTGGAATATTTTTTCGAGGTGCTCCGCAAAAAATTGAACTTTATCTTCGTTATTTCGAGCCCATTTCCCCCCTTCTATTCTTATTGGAGGGTTCTGCATTGTTGGTCTTTTAATATTTTTGGTTGCTTTCCAAAGTGAATAATCAGTCCTGCTATCATTAGTTAGTTTTTTTAAACAGTTACTGATTGACTCGTCTTTTACTTTTTGAATTTCCCTTCTTAACTGTTGGGTTAAATTGTTTAATTTAGTTTTATATTGAGGAGCTCGTGTTTGCTGCCATATTCTTCTCGCTCTTCTTTTTTCTGCCAATAGTTCTCTAATTTCTTTAGGGTAGTTATTTCCTTTTATTTTATATATAATTATTGGGGTACTTTCCCAGGCTGATTGTTGTATATCATTTACAAATTTTAGAACTTCGTTTTCTACTTGCTCCTCGTTTTTTAATGGAACCTTTAGGTTAATTTTTTCTTCTAAGGACTGCCTAAAGTATTCCCAACAAGTGCGTTTATTTATTAGGCTTGGATTTCTTTCTTTTTGAATTATTTTTTCGCTTAATGTCAAAAGTATAGGAGAATGGTCCGAGTTTAGGTCTCGACTTTCGTCTACTTGTATATAGTTCATTGATATATTTTTGATTATAAAAAAATCAATTAAGTCTGGTATTTTGTTTTGATCTGTAGGCCAGTAGGTTGGTTTTCCAGTTGACAAGGTTTCACTACCGCATTTTCTGACAGCTTTAAGCAGTTCTTTACCTTTAGTCGTTGTTAGCCTAGAACCCCAATGGACATTTTTTGCATTAAAATCTCCTCCAATTATGTATCTTTTTCCTAGTTTACTGAAGAATTCGAGATAATCTTTTTCTTTTAGCGCGTGTTTCGGAGGGCAGTAAACACTAACAACACTAACATAATTATTTTTTGTTTTGACGTTAACAACAGTTGCTTGTATTTCAACTGTTTCATATTTCAGCTCTTCGTAATGGTGGATATTATTTCTAATTATAACAACGCTACCTCCTTTAGCAGTGTTTTCTGGGTGATTGGTTTTATATACTTGATAATTTTTAAATTTAATATTTGATTGTCTAGTAAAGTGAGTTTCCGTGATAAGACATATGTCGATTTTTTCTATTTCCAAGACCACCTGCAATTCTTGTTAATGTTGCATTAGTCCATTGGCATTCCAGCATATAATTCTAAGATCATTGGCCATTTTTCTGTTTAGGGATAGCTCCCTTAGCTCTATACTCAAGTGTGTGTAATCGCTCATCAAACGTATTAAGTTTACTTAATATCAATTTCAGAGTTTGACTAATATCCTCACTTTGGGTAGTTTCTCTTTGATTTACTTTACTCCTTAATACTTGAGCGTAAGTCAAATTGCTCATTTCTTCCCGAGGAATTTCCGATACTTTTCGTCGTATTACTTCGGGCTTGTTTTTTCGAATGGTTGGTTTTCTACTTAAATTTGAATTTTTTTCATTCATTCTTCTAAACTTGATGCTTTGCAATTCAATAGCAACACTGCATCCTCTATAGTTAGCGGGATGATTTTCTCCACAGTGAACGCATTTGGCCTGCCCATTTTTTGGTAGTACGCAATCTCTTGTATGATGTTTTCCAGTACATTTGACACATCTTGGTTCCTTATTGCAGTACTTTTGTGTATGTCCATACGCTTGGCATTGATGACATTGTGGTATAAGCTTAGACCTTCTTAAAGGCTGTATAATCACTTTGCATCCTAAGATGTACTTAATTTGATATATTTTTTCGATTATCTCATCGGCATCGAAGGTCAACATAAACATATTAAGAGGTGTTTTATCCCGTTTTTTTAATTGAATTGATGCATCAACAGCTTTAAATCCCTGCGCTTTTAAGTCATCAATTATCTTGTCTACTTTACATGTGTAATGAAGGTTTTTAGCCATCACTCTGATTGGTCTAGTTTGTTTATCTTCAAACGTGTGCCAATAGTGCTTTCCTTCATTAAGCATTTTTGTTACTTGTCGGTAACTTTCACTATCTTTCAAGTTTATTTTGATATTATTTCCATTCATCACCTTTGCGTTAAACTGATCTGTTGCAGTTATTTTTTTAATTTTTTCATATAGTAGGTCATAATCTTTGATTTCATTTATGACTATTGGTGGGGGTTGAGCTAGTTTTTGTGGCTTTTTTGTTATAACCTTTGGAACATTCAGTTGTAATTGAGGCGGAGATGGTGTATTATTTCGTTTTCTTTTGTTTCTACGATTTATAACTCTTACAAACTCCGTTTCCCTAGCTAGTTCTTCTTCATCTGTATGGTACTCTTGCACAGCTGTTGTTATTATATTAGTCTTTTGACTATTGACTTCCTTTGATTTAAGAGTACTAACTTCGTTTTCTAGAACTTTTATTCGCTCCTGCATCCATGTAATTGTTTGATTCAGTTGCTTGTTTATATTTGTGGAATCGACCAATGCACTATTGGCTTTGCACAATTCACTGTAAAGTTTTTCCTCAGTTAAAGAACGATTGCAGTTCTCTTGCAACAGTTCGTTTTTCGAGTTTTCCTTTTTTTTCAGGACGGTTTGCTCCTTTTGATGCACTGATTTGATGTTGCCTTTCAAAAAGGGGCTAGTGACTTTTGTAGGAGATCGAGTTAATTTCTGACTCCTTTGGAATGGATATGAAATATCCTTTTCTTTTGTACTCAGTTGAGTATTATTATTTTTCCCTAACATATCTTGGGATTGGTTGTAATAATTATAGTATAGCAATGATTGGTCTCCCCCAGAATCCATGAGACCGATCTCCGAAGAGAGTGGATTTCCCTGAGCATCAGGTATACCACCTGGAGTAATTGTTTCCTTGTTTGTTACACTCATTGCGTTTTTATAGTGTATTGGTTGCACTCGCCTCTAGTATTTAGCCGATGAGTATTCCATCGTTGCCCGGGTGTTACCACTTGGAGGTATACTAGACACATTTGGTGGTTTCTACATAGTTACAAAGTTGGAATATAAACCATGAGTCATGGCTATAAACAATCAACCCCTACCCTATTGAGACACACCCAACACCCAAATCTGTATATGTACCTTGTATCTGTAAAAAATGTATTGTAAAAATGTATATGGGCTATAATAGTTATGATTAAAAACATACAACTACAAATACTATTACAAACCTTAAAAGTTGGCATGAAATTTTCCCGAACTACTTTTGTTGCTTTGTGGCTTTTAGATTTAGTAATATTATAGATGCAGAGCAAAGAGACGTTTACATTTCAAGTGACATTTTACGACAGACAATTTGTTTTTGAGTATTTTTACCATCGTATAAATATTGACAAATATTGACATTAATAAGTGTATTGCTTTGGTACATTTTTTAAATTTACAACAACAATTGCATAGAAATAAATTGAAAAAAAAAATTTAAATTTACGTAAATTAAATTGAATTTTTGGTTGTCGGAATAGCCACATCAAGTCTATCCATGATTTATTCAAGGCGATAATTTTTGGCTGTTGCTTTGATAAATATAAATTTTCTAAATTTACTAGATTTTTTTTTGCCAAAGCAATACACTTATTATTTATACTATACTAACGTCACTCAATTGTTTTATCTTCCCGGAACCCCTCCACTAACACTTAAGCTTTATGGTATGGTATCAAAGTTCATATTGACTTTTAAGTATTATTACGAATCTTTTGTATGGGAATATAGAAAAGTGTTTTTCTCCGTAAGAACCATCCTCGTACTTCAAGCAATAATATAAAGAAAAGAATGAGCGAAATCGGTTCACCTGCTCTCGAGATTTGTGCTTAGCAGCAAATTCAGCGATTCATTTTTATATTATATATATATATATATATATATATATATATATATATATATATATATATATATATATATATATATATATATCAATCGAAATAAATGAAGTTCGTGCTAAGCTACACGTGGATACACCATTCAATATGTTAATAATTTCTCAAGATATACTTAAAGAAAAATTGGCATACCTATACCTTGCATAATTCGGAACACACTGCTATCACAGGTTCAATGAACTTTTGGCACAATTCGACGGTGACCTTCTAAAACGATACCAAAGAAGGTCAGTGGGTTGTATCATCCTGTGCTAGGGTAATCAACAGGATTGAGATATTTAATTTATGGAATATTTTAATCGACTAAATCTGTAAGCAAGTTCAGTCAAACAAATTAAATATTGTCGAATTTAAGTCGAAATTCGAGTGAGACTTTAGAATGCCGCAATAAATTACAAATTTTAGCCAAATGTAATACCAATATTCAGTGCAAAGCGAACAGTGCTTTTATTATCCAGATCAGAAATCGAAATTGGTTTAGATCGATTACAAGAACTAAATCAACTGTCGATTTTTACCGCAATAGGCTGCACCAGTAGTTTATGCAAAAAATTACAATGGCGTCATATTTAGTCAAATGGATCTATCTGATGCATTATTATAAATTAAAATAGCACCGTGAGCACCTTACAATCAACACATACCGAGAAATGTTAAACTTTATAATCGACTATCATTTGGAATCACATTAGCTCGAGAACCATTTGGGGTCAGATTCTCACAGAATCCAATAAGAAAACATTTCCGATGTTTAACTTGAAACCACGAAGTGTAAAATGCTACAAAGAAAGTTTCCGTCAACTGCACCATCAATTAATAGAAAGAGTGAAGTCCATTACTACAATTTAGGTATCCTGGTTGAACATTGATAGTGACCTTAAACACCATAAGTGTTGCAAATTCTCCAGTAAAATCTCAAATCAAATCATGATCAATTCCACAAACACAATTGAAAATATCCCAGTGCAAAACTAGAAAGTGTTAAGTGTCTACATGATCATTTATCACTTGTCCATATACAAAGAATGTCATTGCCATATCATTACAAAGTAACGTTTAGTAAACTTTACTATTCACAGACGGTGGTAACTGAACTTGAAAAAATCTAGGATTAAATTTTAGGATAACGCAAACCAAAATTTTACAAAAATATCCTATAATACCCTAGTATCCTTTATAATACTCAAGGTTCAGAAACCGTATTTTTATAAATTTGAATTCCATAAACCCAAAAAACCGTATGCCATTATCATATTCACCTTGTTACAAACACTAACATTTCCATAATATATTACCATATATACATATAATCTAAAAGTGTATAATTCCCCGGTTACTCCTCCCTGCGCTCCTCACTCTGACACACCGTCAGAACATGAAAAAGTTAAATCCTAATTGTATAAGACACTATACTAAATGGTTAAACGAAATGTTTGGATACATAAATACATTTTTCTATATATATAACCGTTATCGTATATATAAAATCTCAAAACGTATTAATATTTGGGAAAATGAAAATTAAATCGCGTGGAAAAACAGATTAAAATGAGATGAATTTTCCAATTTTTTTTTTGTACCATTTTTCGTCTAAAATTTATCTCCACAAATAAAAAATTTTTTGTTGTTGTACATCGTATATAGTAGATGTTTAGAAAAAAAAATGTGAAAAGCAAGAAAATCTTGATATGGATTTAATATCAGAGGTAAAGTCATAGACTCAGAAGATGAGCACAGATGTGGATATATTTTTTAATACGTACACACATACAAACTGGTACACATAGTTACTAGGGTAAACAAAAAAAAAGAAAAAAGATTGAGTCAAAAAAACCTTTTGATACGTGAAAGCACTTTGTGTATCAATTTTCATAATTGGATCTTGTCGACTCTATATATACATGTATCCATAAATATATATGCATATATACAATTTATATGTATATATATATGTATATGTATATATTATATACTGTCGATTGATACGTCCCATCGATAATCGATACTCGAAATGGTGTAATCTGATTCTTGTAACCATATATCCATAGATTGTGAAAAAACCCAAACAAACTTGAATTGGTAAAATTTTCCAAGAAAGCTTTAAATGTTTACGGATTTTATATCATAATTTCGATAATAGTGATCTTGTTCATGCTCCCCGCCTTGAACTTTCGTTAAATTCAGTATTCACCAAAAGCGGGCATATTTTATTTACGGATCTTTGATAAGTTTCGGTTTAACACTTACTACACGAACCAATCTATCTTCTCTCAGTATTGTCGTTACTACTATACCAATTTGCCACTTCATAGGCTAAAGATTGTCTTCTTTAGCCACAACAACTTGGCCAATGTTGATAATTGGATGCTATAAGAGGTCCATTTGCTTCGATGTTGGGGTTCTATTATTCAATTGTTTAATTAAATGCCACCGCGAGTTCCTCGCATGTAAATCTTTGGTTGCCCATAATACAACGCAGATGGTATTTGGCTGATTTTACGGCCGCCTTGTAAAGACCACTAAAGTTCGGCGAACTTAGTGGTGCGAAAGACCAATCGATGTTGTCATGTTGGCACATCAAAAATCAATTCAAGTGGAATGGGAGAGCTTTATCAACACGCTTCTTTGGTAAATGTCCAATTTGTTGAAATATTGCAACTGGTTTGATTTGGCGACATCAAACTCATTCGCGGTAAATTTTGATGGCTAATTTTTTCCCATTGATTGGTCAGAAGCGCTTTTGAACTACAGACAGAAGTGTTTGTGGACCAATGTGTAGATATTTTCTATGGAGCTAAATAAGTAGATTCTTCGTAAACGAATGGCAGCGAGGAAGTAGGAGATAATGTTTTGTTGAACATGGAAGTTATTTCAAAGAATAGTGATACATTTTTAAATTTGTTAGATTGAAAGGCAAAGTGTTTCCTTTGCAAACCAACTTTCATTGCCACGGATTATACTCAAATTAAACAAATTGCATGATTATTATTATTTTTTTTTTATTTTTTTTTTCTTAATTTTTTTATTTTTTTTTTTAATTTTTTTTATTACCATTGTAGCGGTCGATTCGCATATCAATTTGATTTACTTAAATTGAATATTGTGAATCACGCTTTACAGATATGTATTTCGTATTTTCCATCTACATGTTGATTGGAAATACATGTAATAATATAGCTGCCAATTAGGGGCATGCTTAATATTTTTAATATTCACAACTCCACGTTTAGAACGGGTGAGTGCGTCTTGTATTCTGATTCCGGCATTTTAGTTTTCGTATGCTCGAAGTTTTGCCGAACAACGAAAACATTTTAATTCATACTTTCCCTGTCGCACTTATGTGCAGCATATGTTCGTTTCATGTTTTACATGACGAACCTTTTTGGGTATATATTCGCTGACGACGAATAATATCGGACAGTCATTTTTTGGTTTTAAAAAACACTAAAAGTATTGCAGTTGAATGGTGAACTAAGTCAACCCAATTAAAATCCAATTTAAAAAATATAATTGTAAATTGAATTTAAAATTATAAATAAAAAATTATAAGTTTCTGAAAATAAATAAAATAAATTAAATAAATTAAATAAATAAATAAAAAAGACAATAATACAAGAAACTACACCATACAGCATGTTTATGCAAATTGGGTTACATCGACAACAGTACATTTTCAATTTTTTTAAAACAATGACAACAATTAACTATTGAAATATAAATAACGTTAAACAGTACAGCTTAAAAAATCATAACATCAATGAAAAACAAATAAGAGTAGCAATTTTTTTTTAAATATTGTCTTAGCTATCGCGTTTTAAAATGTTTGTACATATTGTCTTAGAAATCGCTTTTTTAAAAGTATCGCGGGAAATATGGAAGTCAAAACAACTAGCCCTGGTATTAAGATCACGTTGAATGCGCGCTATAGGACCATAGTGGCCGTAGTTACTATTTGCAGTCGAAATATGCAGAAAAACACGAGGACGCAAAGTGCGTTGAGGAGCATAAAAGTTCAAAAGTAAAAGCAGGTCAGCATAGTCTACTTTACCACAAATAATATCACGTGCAAATGTAGCACTAGTACATTTTCGCCTAGAGGACAATGTTTGAAGACCCAAAAACTTACACCAGTCCAGGTACGGCGAAAGTTTATGGCTTTCGTTTACGAGATGGCAATTTTTTAAGAGCAAATAACAAAAATTATTTCTGCACGCTTTCAATTCTGTTAGAATGATAGTCGTAAAACGGAGACCATATGATACTAGCGTATTCAAGCTGCGAACGAACGAGAGAAGTGATGATTTAAAAGTCAAAGTATCATGAAAATCTTTTGAATTTCTTTTAATAAACCCTAACACAGAATATGCTTTATTAACAATTGCATCGATATGGGAGTTAAATGTTAAATCCGAACTAAAGATGACCCCCAAATCATTACCTACATTAAGTTTACTCAATAGTTGAGTTTATCTTAACATACATTTTCCGACTTGATAAGTAAGAGCTTATCCAGTTTAACGGAATGAAGTCACAATTCAGTATATTAAGTTTTTCCAATTATATTCGAATATTCAGTTTGTCAAATGCCTTTGCAAAATCGGTATAAATCACATCGACTTGAGTACCCGCTGTAACCGAATTGATTAATTTATTTTGGAAAACGGCCAAATTAGTGACCGTTGAACGACCGGGAAAAAATCCATGCTGACGTCCGCTAATCCATTTTTTAGAGTGGAAATATGATATGTTATTGACCATTGACTTGAATAGTTTTGGAATAGAAGATAGCATTCGAAAGAAATATTTATTGAATCAGGAGTATGATATATACTCGAAGACCCAGCAATGTCGTCGCACAATTCAAGCTTAAAAGATCGAAACTTAGTATAAAAAAGTAAGTCCAGAAAAGTGCCGCGACTATTAGGTATGTTGTTGATCTGAGAAGTACCCAGGTTTGCCATAAAATCACACACTAGAGTTACGATCCTCTACACGTGACGCCACGTTATAAACATGATCTACTTTTTAATGCGCGCGGAGGAACACCATAAAAACCACGCGCAACACAATCGATGATCAAGCATAAAGTGCACACGGCACATAAAAAGGATAAACTGCATAAAATGCATTAATGCACTTTTATGCATAGTTATATCGGGTGTCATCGTTAGACTTAAGATTCTATTTTTTAGTTAGTTGTTAAGTTATCTCTCATATTGTAAACATATAATCTACATAAAATAAAATTAAAATAAATAAAGGAAAAAAGACAAAAGAAAATTGTTTTTTTTTTTAAATAAAGTAATAAGCAAATACATAAGTCTAGAGTGGAAGATTGACAAGTATTGGAGGGCACGAAAACATCGTCATCCATCATCCAAATTAAATCAGAAAAATTGAAAGCGCCTAAAATAATGAAGTCAGTGCATTCATTAACAAAGGGCAACAACTTACTAGAACTGCTTTCAAGAAAAACATGACAAAAAGATGTAGATGGATTAGGGGGAAAATATACTGTGCTACCTATTATAAAAGATGTGTCTATTTTAATTTTTCCCCGCAATAGACTCCACGATAGGATCAGAAAATACAAGTTCACTGAAATACTTTTTCCGAACTGAAATTAGAACACCACCATCTTTAAGGTTAGTACTATAACTATGCCGATCGCCTTGGAACCTCCGTACTAAAATTGACAGTCAGCCAAGTTTTAGTCAGAACTATTATATCGTAATTCGACTCCAAAATTCCAAGATAAAATTTTTTTGCTTTGGAACGCATACCACTACAATTAAAATAAAAATCGATAAGCTATTAACACAACTTTAGAACCATTGATGTTATTTAGAAAAATTGATTAAGAAATAATTTTTTTTTGAAAAAAGTGGATTAATTATTGATCTTGATAATGACGTTTCTGAAGTAACGCCGACCGTGGGACTAAAAAATTATTTTTTGAATTACGACGAGCGTTAATGAATTCTTTGATTAAAACACCTGGCGGCCACGCAGGAACACCTATTTTAAAAGAAATGAATTTCCGATCATCATTGCGACGAAAGCAATATATCACAGGTTGATTGATTTCGAATTTATTGTTTATAAACAATCTGATATCATCATCAGTGACGTCCTTGGATAATAGAGAAACAAAAATCCATCGTAAAGGCTCAACGGCACTCAGAGTAGCATCTAAATGACCACTACCAATAATAATTTTGGGCGATTCCGTAATACTATTTAACAGGTTGTTAGTCTCATTATTTCGCAAATAAAAAACCGTCGTTCTTATCCCGTTGTTGGATACGTGTATTTTTGTCAGTTTTTTGTTATGTTTGCTTTTATCATTGTATGTTTTTAATTGATTTTCAATAGGTATTGGTGAGACTTCTTGTACAGAAGTAGCGGTATCATTAACATCAATAATTTCATTTCCAACTGCAGATAAAGTATTATGATCATTGTTGATAGATGGATTAATTGCAACATTGTTTTTTGAGCGAGTATTTGCTGATGGACCACATTTTTTCGTGGCGTTTATATTTTTATGATTTGTAAAACTGTTTGATGTTGATGTTTTTAATGAAGTCATTGATGAAGATAATGATGGTGATAAAGATGATGATGATGTTTTTGTCAACGGTTTCGTAACAGTTATAATTTCTATCATTGTGGGATGAAGTACAAGTCAATAGTTTTAACTTGCCAAGGTCAGCCATAATCTCTATTTTAGCACAATGTACATCCATATGGTTTAAACACACATTACTTATCCAAGAAAAATTTACAATCTTGTCAATGACGTCAAACAACACACCAGAGTCAATTCCAGCACATTTGCTGTGTATTACACTTTTACATGCGTTAGCGCACACAAAAAAATTGTCCGTAACTAAGGAACTACACACACACACAGCAGTTATTCATTGTGAAAAATGTTAATCTGGACACTATTAAATAAACACTATTTAATTAAACAGAGACTAAACTAAAACAATCTCAAATACCAAAAATTACTTATGTCACTGTAACTTTTAATTACGGTGAAGTCAAAATAAAAAAAAAAAAAAAAAAAAAAAAAATCGAGAATAATTTAAAATTACGTCCGTACAACTTGACGAATAAATTTAGAATGAAATTATTCCATCTTTGTCCAGGACTCTGTCATGTTTTCATTTCAGATGTTGTACAGGAATTTGGAAGAGTACGACATCACTCTGACCAATCGATCACATATAATTGTTTACGTATTTCAGCTTGAAGAAATACCTTCCGTCGCTTGGGTCTATTACCATCAACCTTCGTAGATTTGTTATATTCCGAGAGCTCTTGTTCGATGGATGGTTGTATATTTGAATTCAGTCATAGAGCTTTAGAGCTTTTAAGCTTGAACCATAGATCACACTTGATTAATTTCGAAAGGCAACATCTGCCGCATCTTATTTTAATTTACCAATGTTAACACCAATGTTAAGTCTTCGTTTCATGCTTTTCCCGGGTGGAATATTTCATTTTAATAGGTTTTTTTAAAGCTTTTTCTTAAAATATTAAATTTTCAAACGTAGTCATTAGTTTTTCAAAAATGCTATACTAATAGCAAAATTAAATGTGTTTAATTAGATTTTTTGTGGCATTCAATCCAGTTGGTTCCGTTTTGTTCAGGAAATTTAATCTCTGAATTTTTGTTTCATTTTCAAATTCATTGAATGCATCACTATCGTTGTGTATTCTTATAATACAAACTTTTTGATCGTCGCCGGAACTCTACCACTTTTAATTTATTTAGAAAAGGTAAATCAATAATTTTAGATCATTTCTGACAGATATTTTTAAAACTATAGAAATGGGGTTCAGTACTAAGTATGCAATCGTTTTTCTGATTGGCTTTTTTAATTAAATCTACCATGAACCGAATCTGCTCGCATATAAGAATGCCCCGGTTCGAAAAATTTATTTGTGATAGTGTCTGGACTCCAGTTCTAATTAATTATCGTTAGCATTTTCAGAAAGCTGTTTCCAATTTCTCTCTAATTTGTTGGTATTTTGATCAGTCTTTGGAGTAAATGGCTGTAAAAGAATTGCCATAATCAGAATTATGGATGCTCGAAGCTGCGACTGATGTAATATTTTTTAATTTCTGTTGATGTTGCTTATATTCATCACATACAGGACATTCATCCTGTGGTGGCTTATCGAAACCAATCTTTTATTTTTTGAAAACTTTCTTGTGTCGTGTAAGATAATATGTCGTTTTCAAATTTTTTTACAAAATCATCCCACATAAATTTAATTGTGATTTCCGATGGTAAATAAATACCTGCGGTTCAGTAGATTGAATGATTCAATTTATAGTGAGAAACTTGTGGCTGAAATGTGATCCCGAATATTATTGTGTATAGTATAGTCGATTTTTCGATTTTTATTTTGTCGATTTTTCGATTTTTTTTTCTCACCCCGATGGTTAACCGATGGCACTAAGTCTTCATTTTGATTTCTTCTCTTAAAAAAATCGGTTATTTAACCGTCTGTCTTTCGACCGATAGTATGAAGAAACATTGTCTCACATACAGTTTGCTTCGTATATGCATCCATTGAAAGATGATATTTGTAGGTGTATGAACGTTTTATTGACGAGTGGTACCGTTTTTTCTGTTGCAAAATATATGCTACACACATTCAACATTATTGCTCAGATTTTTTCCGTTTGTTACCAACTGCAGCAACTTGGTGGACCAGATCGAAATCTTTTGATTTAGGTATTTTCTATTGTTGTATTCGTATTGTTGGATTTAAACAGTGATGGTTTGTGATGGCTATAGGCTTGTCATCATCAAATTCTGTGGATTCAGTAGTTGTTGATTCATCAATCGAAAGTGGATTGTAAGTTTTATCTGCTATCGAATCATCAGAAGTAAAATTTTTACGGCATCTATCGTTTTTGACCCCTAAAAGATATTATAATACAAATTCATTTCTGAATGTAGACAAGATGAACAGGTAGAAAGAATTTTCGAGTATTTAACCAGGTTTGCGTTTTAGGTGTAATTATATGAAATTATATTCACCAAAACTATATCTAAAAATGCTAGGTTTCTATCTAAAAAGGTTTCTATCTTAGTTTCTATCTAAAAATGCTAGGTTCTGTAAAAATTATTAAAAAAATACATACAGTTTTCGTGCTAGCTCAACTTTAATTTTTCCTCTCGACTGCATTTCTTCACTATTACTTTTCTAACTGACGGTTATCACACGACTAAAAACTTGTTATACATTTACGAGGAATTACATCTGTTATTCTAATGTATATTCATCCCTCTCATTTTTATGATCAAGAAACTGTAAAAATGCATAGGAATGAAAATTACTAGAAGTTTGTTTTCAAAATAAAATCGTCACTAGATGTCGTAGAGCTATAATTCTTGGCCTTTTATAAATATAATTTTATTGCGCATTCATAGAATGATTAATCACAAAATGTGGTAAATCGCAATTACTAAGTTTAGCTTTTTCACGGGAAGTGTCAGTCAATTCCTGGATCGACGAAACTCTATTGACCACGAATTTTTTAAGCTCTGACGGTGAGGACTTTAATCAATAGAGCGCAATGGTTGAATCGGTCTATAATAATATATATCTCTAAGTATTGAGAAAGTCACTTGACGAAATGATTGAATAGCTGAAGTAGTTCATAGGACGAGTCTCATCCCAATTCAGTTTTAACAGTCATAGTTACTTCTGCATAAATTGCTTTTCCAAAACTACGACAGGAGACCCCATTCCAAGCGAATCGAATAATCAAGCATTTTCCGAAATGACCATCCTTTTCGTCAATTTAGAAGGACTATAATTTAGTTGTACCAGATCGCTGTTCACAATGTTCTTGTGGTACATCATGATATCGGTGAAACTGGCACATCACTTCCATAATTCCATGCCGCAGGTAGCTAAAACGTTGATAATCAAATTCCTAAATTGTATCGCTGTTAGAAAGTCATCGATATACATATCAAATCCAATTGCAGCACGTTATTTATTCTAGTTTTCCACAGCATATTGGACGAGACAACATTTGGCAAGAAATGGAGCAGCCCAAGTTACATATGTCTCCCTTCTTACAAGCGATATAGCATAAGTATTTGACGATATACATCTAAGAACAACTTCGCTGAATGCATATTTATTTGACCGAAACGACATAAAACTGACACGAGAGATCATTTTGGACCGCAGGTCGCCCCATCAAAATATCGATCAATGAGCCCACTTTGGATTTTGCTGAGCCACAATGATTCAGAAGGTAATTGGATAGCAGAAGCTCATTATCAAGCACTAGTTCAAATGGTGCTAAATACTCTTTGATAAATTCCTTGTAGGGGAAATCGTGAAGTACGTGGATAGTCTTTTCTTCAAGTTGTAAAAACCTCGCATAGCCAACACAACGGAGCCTTACGACAATCCTCAGTTTCCTTGAATCTCTCGACTAAATGTTTATCACTAAGGTTGATCCTATATGTGCAATAACAATTTCAATTCCTTTTTCAAATATTTGGAGTTTTGAAATTTTTTCGATTTTATCACTGATAGAAGAAGGTGATGATACTCAAAGGTTGAGTATCATCACCTTCCTCTATTCAAGTTTGTTTGGTGGCAATTCTATAAACGTTGCGAGTACTATTTCTGGAAGACCAGTTTTAGTGAATTATTCTATCCTTTCCTCGAGTTTTGGACGAAGTGAAAAATAGAGTGAGCTTATTATAGTAGTTTTGTTTTAGTTGGCATCGATTTGGTCTTCTATGGTCAGTCCGTCCTTTAGGAAGCATTTATAATTATTCACGACATTATATATCGGATTCTAGCTTGAGATACAGTTGCGTTTTAGAGAAAAGTATCTGCGCACGTAGTGTGACTCTAAAGCGACCTCGTTAAAGAGCGGTAGCCATTACAAACATATACATATTTTCTTACTCTTTGTTTTCGGTTTAATGTTTGGGTAGTTTTTCACGAATCCATTGTTCGCAGGCTTCTCCCATATGGGGGTTAAATCTCTATCTAATTTTTATGAACTGTTCCCGCAGTTTCTTTACCTTAATCTCGAGGATCGTTCGGTTTAATTCAGCCACTTTTAGCCAATCAGATTCTTTTCTTTTAAATATAGTAGTCCTAGGCTCACCATGCCAGTTGGTTCCATATTCGAAAGCATTTAATTTTGAAGGAACCTATTTCCAATCTTACATCTCTGTATATTCCTGGATTTTTATATTCTCTAGATATTCCTGGATAATTCTTCGAACTAGTCAAGGACGCTTGTAATTCCAAATTCAGAATGATTACTGAGTTTATCCGAAGCCCTTTCGTCTTCGCTTAAACAAAGACAAAACCTATATGTACTATATGTACTAGGATAACAACCGTATGATTGAACCTGAAAATCGACTTTTTTTTACCGGAATGCCGGGCACCACTGTACACCCGTGTTATAAATAACAAAACCGAAGGAGTGAAAGTTACTGAGACTTACTGATTACTGAGACTTAAGCGATCGATAATTAGTATTTTTTTGTGGTGTAGGGAAAAGAAAAGTTAGTTTGTAATGTCAGAATTAGTTCGGTTTCCCGGTGGCCAATGTTTAATTATTATTGGCACAAGATAATCGCAATTTTTCTGAACTAAATTTAGACGTCTCTTATCAGCAACTCCAGTATGTCACTATTCAACTGTAATCTATAAAGTTTCCCGAAGAACAAAATCTATTAATGAACTAATTTCTCCAATCCGTCGGCTGTAACAGATAGCACTAGTTTTGACCTGTAAATTACAAATTTATTATTTCGCCTTCATGCTGCTACAATTTATTGAGTAATTTATTTGACACAAAACTTTAAACTTAATACATATTAAATTAAAAAAAAATTTTTTAAACATTAAAAAACAATTGAATTAACCGTTTTATAACAAATACGTCATATAATCGCACGAAAATCTAATTTATATACACTTTAATTGACAAAAAACTTTAAAATTAATACAAATAAAATTTTAAAATAATTGCTTAAATATTACAAATTAATTGAATTAACCGTTTTATAACAAATACGTCATATAATCGCACGAACATCTAATTTATATACACTTTAATTGACACAAAACTTTAAAATTAATATAAATTAAATTTTAAAATAATTGATTTAACATTACAAATCAATTGAATTAACCGTTTTATGACAAATACGTCGCTATATGTGCTAATCGATTATATGTATCTTTATATAAGCTCCAGCATAACTCCTAATCATCTGAATATTGTTAAAATCAACTTATTTCTTCAATTTCCCAGTATCTACGCAGTTCTGACGTTCTAGCTAGCTCCTGGTTCGTCATTGACCGTACATTCTAATCAATCAATCAAATCAATATACTCGATTAGCATATATAGAAGATATATAAAGTCATTAAACGGATAGAAGAGAATTTCATATAAGGAGATTGAACGATTGAAGGCAAGGGTGGCACAAGTGGAGAGGAGATTAAAAAATAAATTTCAATTAAACCAAGAATACCACAATTTTCTAAATATAAATAAATGAAGACTTGTAGTGACAAGCACAATTAAGAGCAGTATGAGACTCAAAAGAACTACCTAGGATATGGAAATAATTTAGTAAAACTGTTAGATCTGCTATTCGCAAAATACAATGAAAATTGGATACGGAGTTACATTGAAGAGGTGCAATAAGTGTTGATTTTTTATCTTTTTAGACAAATCAAAATCACTTTATATATACTTAAATGAAATAATATTTTAGACAGCAATAATATTTTATCAAAAATTGTCAAAAGTGTTACACTTCATTATATAAAATTTGCACTTTTACAAATTTTTCTAATTTTTGCACTTTCCTACACTATAAACTTTTTTGACGTCTCCAATATGTTCTAAACAAACAAAAAAAATTTCAAGACACAGAAGTTACAATTTTCCGAAGATCCAAATCAAAAAGTTCGTTAAACGAGCCATTTTCAATTCAATGAATTTCATTAAAGTCATCAAACTTTCGAAACATGTCAAATTTATTACCTAGAGTAGTATTCCATATATAATATGATTTATCGGAGATGCTTTTTATTATTTCAAATTCTTATGAAGTTTGATTATAGTCTTAGACAACATATATACTTATAATATATAGGATAAAATTGATGATAGAAATAAAAATGTTCATCTTTATCCAACTTCTAACTGTCCATCACAAAAAAAAAAAAAAAAAAAAATAAAATAAAAATATGTAATAAAATTCAACAGCAACAAAAAAACAACAATTCATTTCCTTCCTGTTTTCTTTTTTTTTTTTCATTTTAAATTAATTTTTCATATTTTTCTTTTCGAAGAACTGTATATATGTACATATATATATATATAAAGAAAATGTCACCACGGGAGATTGTTTATTTTCTGTATATTTTTTTTATGTTTTGTGTCCAACTCAGTCTTCGCACACCCAGTACTCACCAGCTAGATGTATATACATGTCATTGAAATATAATTTTTGGTTTATTAAATTTTAAATATATAAAACGCCATTGTTAAGTCTCAAATTAGTTGAATTTAAAATTCTTAAGTAATTTTTATTCGTATTTTAGGTTTTATGTTTTTTGTTTATCGAACCCATACTCCATGGGTTAAGCAAAGTGACTTGTATACCTAAAAAAAACAGGGAATTGAATTATTATTTCGAGATTACTTTCTAAATAGATTGTGATGGACTTGGTTTTTCATTGTTCGTTGACTGTAATTATAATATCTAATATATTAGTAACTATCTATACACGATAATGTACTTTCGTCGAACGATTGAAATTTAAGATAAGAGCGGTAAAATATAAAAAAAAATGTGTTCTTGTCGATGATGCTGATGATGATAATAATAATGATGAAAATCCTGAAAATTATAAAAAAAAAAAAAAAATCCTATTCTTTCAATTTTTACAACTTTTTTGTTTTGTCTTGTCGAGATTTTCCCTTTTCACTTTTCGTCGTTATTATTTGAAAGGTAATTAAAATAATTCTATTCAGTTAGGGATTAGTGAAGTGTATTATCATCATCTTACATTACAGAAACAAAAATCGTTTTGTGTTTGAGAGATTTTTTTTATTTTTTTTTTTATTGTACATATATTTAATGAATAAAAATTTTAAACCCTTAACCACAAAATATAAAATGTAAAAAAATTCAAATTTCTTTGTATATGAAAGTATATACCACTCAAAAAAAAAAAAAAAATGCCTCTCACGCACGCGAAAAAAGTATCCAATTCGCTGCTTTTTTTTTTTTTGAAAAATTTCATCATAAATCTTTCATTGAAAAGCTTTTTATTTTTCTTCATAGCTTTTTTCATCACTTTTGAAACGAGCAAATGTATGGAGAAAAAACCTTTTTAATTTTTAAATTTAAATATTAACCTCGACCTTTTATTATATGAGTCCTACTCCTCATATAACACAGTGAAATTTGAAACATGCTAGCCTATAGTACGTGACACGAAAGTGTTGGCCTGAATATTTTATTTTTGAATATTGAAATGCCCATTTTGAAGAGAAAGTTAGAACTGGTTTGATGAATTAAGAATCTGATCAGTGATACTATTTCAGCCCTCCTGACAGGCTTTAGCAGAACAAAATTGCTGGATTTGGCCCCATCGAAATTTCACACTTTGGCTTGACATTTTTCACAAATCTTGACATAATTCCGCTTATCACATTGGCATTTAATTTTTTTTATGCTTCTCCTGAAGTCTTCGGAGCGTTTGGAAAAAGCTGTGATATAAAATAATTTTTCTGTGTAACTTCCACTCCCTACTATACGAACGGGAAATCTAATATTTTTTTTCTGATTCCTCAGTACTGACTTGAATATACTCAACAGGGTAAGATAAAATGCAAAAGTAAATTTATTCAATTAGGTACGCACCGACGATACCAACCGTCACTACCGATTAGCCTTCGAGGTCTTTAACTGATTTCGGTGTTGGAAAGTTAAGGATTCCTTTAATCTGTTCAGAATCGATTCTTAATCCGTGCTTGCCGAGTATATAACCAAGATACCTGATCTCCTTGAGACAAAATCGTGAATTTTCTAAATTAATCATGGGATAAGCTTTACAAAGAAAGGTTTGGCTACCTCTTTCAGTAGAATCATGTACTCATCAAATGTTTATGACATCACGATTTTGACATCAGGATACATAATTACCTGCCGTTTTAAATCTACTTCGAAAACCTTGTCCACAACCGGCAAAGATTCTGCCCAGTATTGCATAAAGCAAACGGTATTGTTTTATTCTGGAAAAGACCTCATTGAGGTACAATAAACCCGGGTTAGGTCAACTTTTAGCATTTAACTCAAGTTTCCAGAAAACATCACTCAGATCTTAACCGTTACTTCATTGAGTTCACGTTTATCTAGACGAACACTCATTTTGCCTGAACAAACAAACGCGAACAAAACTTGGATCTTAACATAAGATCCAATTCGGCATTTATATCACATTTTGGTTGTAAGGAGAGATTGGTCTTGTCCTCATTTTACCTATGGCCTAGGATTTTCCGGGCCAATGCTGTCAGACTTGTACAACCAAGTTTATTTAGTTGAGAAGTGATTTCATCATTTTGTGCAGTGTCATTTTTAGAACATCATCGAACTGATGTTGGTTATTTTCGTCTATGTTTTCCAACAACATTTACACAGTTAATCGTCACAATAGAGAGCCACAACAGAAATAGGTCAAAACAGATGGCCAGATGCAGAAAGCATCCCAAAAATCAATACCATAGATCAGATCTCTTGGAATGTTTAACTTGATGAGTAGTTCCACTTGCCGTTTAAATGCGACTGTCTATCCGTACTAACTCCAAACCAAATCGCCCTTTATTTTCTGTGGAATAAGTACCAAGTAATTAGTTGCACAAAACATCCTGGACTTTTTTGGATACATGTCTTGGGATCATTTTGTTTGTAGCTGGGATGGCACGAAGCTATTCATCCCATATTGGAGTTTTCTGGAAACTATGTTTTTTTACGATTTCCTTGTGGTGGGAGATAGTGTCTTAAATTCACGAATTTGGCCTCATCCATAATTTGCACAACTTCCCAAGTTGAGATATTTCTCACTTGAGAAGTCTGATACTGCCAGTTGTGGTCGTTAATTGGGCAGCATATTGTTTTGAAGAACATATAGAACTTGTATTATTCATCCAATGGTGGGAACACTTTTCAAAATGATTTGGTCATCTTCATGAGAAAATAAGCTAAGACCAATTTATAGTCATAAACATCAACGACTTAACGGAATACGCTAAATGGAAGCTCCAAAAATTCTTTGCCAATGTCTGGAATCTAACTAAAAATTGACGTTAGGTTAGAGTTCACGTAATAATCCTTGCAATCTGGTATCAAAAGAGCTGCCTTAAGATCGGAAAACAGCACTCATATACCCGCTACATAAAAAAACAAGACCGTCTACATTTTGAGAATAATTGCGGTACAGCCCTCTTAAATACTGCATACCAAGTATTTGCTAACGTTGTACTCGCCAAAATAATCATTTGTTAAAACCCTAATGCAATTTTTCTTTCACTCATTAAACCACTGACCCAGTCTCTATGATCAGGATAGTCTTGGAAAAAATGTTGAGAGTAAACATCAGCATATATCAGCTCTACATTAATTTTTAGCAAGCGTATTATATCATCAACCATGGAAACCATTGGTCTACGCTCAAACGTTTTGGTACCCCAGAGAAGCTCGGGAAAACAATATCTGATCCTTTTCAAATAATATTGGGAGTGCAACAGAGGATTGTGCTCGCGCCTTCGTTGTTCAATCTGGTGCTTGATTACGAGCTACGAAAAAGGCATATTGAGATACATAGCTGCGTCTTAAATAAATCTAGTAAAAAACTGGTTTGCACATGATTTAGTTCTGCCCGGTTAAAGACCAAATGATATCATTAATAATTTCTTGACGGCATCTATAGAAACATCTTTAAGCTGCGTGGATGACTTTAAAGACCTAGAGTCAACTATAACATAAAAAATAATTTACAGGCAGATATAAAAGCCCGTAATGCTGTCTTTCAGAGACTATGGGAAATTTTTCAAAGATTGCGACATTATCAGATTCCTCAAATTCAACCAAACTAGATGGCTTGGTCATCTATAAAAACTATTAGAACTATTAAAAAAAAGTGTCCAAACTACAACCGGTTGGTGTAAATCGAAGGAAAAGATTCAAACTAGGCTAGCGGGATGACTTCGAAAAACATCTGAGTGACATAAGATGAAGAAAGTGGAAGCAAAGTGCGATGGACCGAGAATGTAGGTCAGCTGGGCGGGCGGCAAAATTCCTTTATTGAATATCTAAACATAAAGCTTTCAACTAAAGAGCTTTTGATAGTTGCCAATTCAATTGATATAGTTGCCAATCACAGTCGCATAACCCCAGATTCGGTTAAAACAACATCAGATGCTTTAACGAGAGTTTCAAATAAAATTCAGCCAATTGTATCATCATCACGTGCACAAATTTTAAATACCTATCACGTTGGTGGGATGATATTACCACAACTGCTATTGTAAAGACACGGGATCGATGTGGGCAGTTCAAAGTAGGTAATGTGTTGTTAGATTCGGGATGACAATCTCGTTTATTTCGAAAATCTATTCCTAAATCAATTGGGAATGTAAAGTAACCCAGGGAAATTAATGATTGAACATCCGCTGTGACCAAAATAGGTAGTGTTTTAATCACGATACATTCAATGTTCGATGTGACAAGTTTCTCGAAAATAACCGCATTTTATATTTTAATTGGAGTCGACTAAAAAAAAATTCTTGTATTACGTGAGAAACAGTTTGAATTGGCTCATGGCATGATTGCGAGAGAAACAGTATTTGGTTATGTAATTGCGCGGGTAAGGTAAACAAATATGATATTACGGATGAACCGATGAACCAAAGAACGCTCCAGATAAGGATAGTTGATAAACATTCCCTCGAAGAAGTCCTTCGCAATCATGTAAGAAATATTTTCAGGCAACACATCGTAGAAATCAGGAAGGTAGCTATATAGTCCAGTTGCCATTGCGAGAATCTACTTTGCCATTAGGTCAATGGGGCGTAGATTGAATTAGAAACAAATACTGAAGAACGAAATTTCACTTGTTTTAGCAAAAGCTGGGTTTTAGCTACGAGATCGAGATCTAAAATCGAGATCGAGATACTAAATCGAGATTGAGAAAAATGAAGATGAACCAATCCAGGTAATAGACGAGGGAAGGGTATCGATTAGACCTCTGTAGTGCGTATCTATTGGTAAAGTCCACAAGATATGTCCCCAAGCTACTTGGCAATATATCTGAAACAAGGAAAATTCAGCGGATTTGGCCACGAGGAATAATGGCGAGAGAGTTGATCAACAATAAATTAGGGGTTTCGGGCTCTATATGGCTATCAACGAACGAAAACACATGGCCCATAAAACCATACGAACTGAAAAAGTGAAGTCGCTTTATGTACAGGTGAAAGCTTATGTCCTATGTGGTACGATTGATGCACATCTAAAGAAAATATGTTCTATAGCGCCATTTGTTGACTCGTAGATTATATTATGAGTTACAAAAATCGGGCGATTACCAAATTCGTGTTGTAATTATGATACAAAGCATCCAATATTGTTACCGAAATACCACCAAGCTACCGATATCACACTACAAAATTTGTATAAAATTTGTATGCATCCAGATCCAACTCTATTGAAAACATTATCGTGGCAAAAATATTAGATATTAGACGTCCGTGAAAAATGTCGAAAAGTTTGCGACGGTACAAAGATGGGTAGGGGTGTAAAACTCATAATAGGATTCACCATGGGTATTCATATGCTTCTCCACTTAAGCTCTCCATATATAGAAATGGTTTCAGATCTGACAACTGAGGTATTTCTTGCCGCCTTTGATCGATTTACTGCAAGGAGAGGTGCAATCAATTACCGAACCTCCTCGTGCAAACTGTGAAGAAATTTCCATGTCTCGACTGAACCTTTGGAAGCAAGTACAACGGTTGGTTTAGGATTTTTGGCGGCATTACACAATCACATACCTGAACACGTTACAACAACGCGATAAATGGCAGCAAAGAAATAGCAACCTAAAGATAACTAAAAGGCGTGGTCCTATTACAAGACAGTAAATCATCGCCCTGCAGTTGGTTTCTTGGTTGCATAACCAAACTCTACCAAGGAACCGATAGGATATTACGAGTAGCCACGGTACAAACACAATCGTATAAATTTAAACGACCATAGTAGTTAAATTATTTCGATTGCCGTTGCAAGATTAATTGAACCAAAAAAATTCTTCATATTTGTTAGAGGGGGCAGTATGTTTGGCAACACCGCAACAACCATATGAACAGTTAAACAACATCCAAAAGTTAAACAACATCCAAATGAAAAGAAACCACAAAACTTGTTTAATGTTTATAATCAGTCCTGTATTTATATATTAATGAGCTTAAAGTACACTATTCGCTGTTGGCTACACCGTGCGTTGATTAATTAGTACAGCACCAGTAATTGAATAATTTATCGTGAGTACAAGAAGTCTGAGATCACTGCTGTATCTGGAAATAAACTTCTTAATAAATCATGTCGGACTGTCAAGATTATACTATAAACGAAAATGCTGCCATCTTATGGAAAATGATATGTTTTAAACGTATGTCCTAGTGCAGTGATTATACTACTAGATGTCAGTCAAAGTATCAAAAATATAAATATAATTTGTAATTATAGCGCCCATATAATAATTATCTGCAAACTTTACTACTAAAGCACTTGTGAGGGTGACTACGAACCCAAGTTAAACTATTTAAAACTAAACTATTTTTAACTTGTATTTGCTTTGTTTTACGTTCTTTAGCAGTAATTAAACTGGCTGGGCGTGTCACGTGATTTCGATGTACTGATTTAGTTGGTTTTACGTAAATAATTATTATCGGCAAACTCGCGGGTGTCTTTAGTATACATTTGATGTATACATTGATTGACTGAGCGCATCACGTGCTTAAAATTTGTTGAATTGATCAGTTGGCCTGCGGATAATTATTTATCCGCAACCGTTTCTTATGGCGGCCGCATGTATGCGGATAAATAATTATCCGTGGATCAACCAATCTGATCAACACATTTTAATTATATGACATGCTCAGCCATTCGAATTACTACTAGGGCACATGTGTGGCTGACAAAATTTCATATTTCAAATTCAAAACAAAGTAAAACAATAGATACAAATATTTTAATTTTGTTTTTATTTTGAATCGCGAAATATAGTAACCCACACCCGTGGTTTAGTTGTAATTAGATTAGTTGGGTGCGTCACGTGATTATGATGTGTTGATTTGAATGGTTGGTTTGAACACGTGCGGGCGCCGGAAACAGCGAACATCATTCTGATTGGTAATTAAGTCGTACAACAAATTAAAAACAAGAAAAATACATTATCGACTATCGTTTTCATTTAAACAATCTTGTGGCAATGATTGGTACTACATACTTTGATCGTGCTGCCTCTTTTGGAAAACATGGTGTACTAGATACTTTGATCGTGCTGCCTCTTGCGAATAACATAATAAACTAAATACTTTGATCATGGCGCCTCTTTCGGAAAACATCTATTGATTTATTACATTCAACTCCGAATTTGTAGCTATTTGTAGGTTATTGGAAAAGCCTTGTGTACATACACTAGTATTATTTTAAAAAGTGCTTGTTCGTGCGCCGATAAATAAATCCTGTTTTTTCACAGTGGAAATTCTTATCGGAAATTAATTCTACTGTATATATTAAGAGATCATAACCGCGACAAAGTGATAAAAGGTGCTTGGCCTATAAGCGTTCGCTCTTTATACAAATTGTACATTGCTTCGATAGCTGCAAACCAATTTTAGAAAATCTGCCAACGACCTTTGATCTGCCATAGAAGCAAATTAGAAACCATTTGACGAATCTGCCAATTTTAATGTCATTTAATATTACTATAAATTCTATCATCCAATTTTAATATTTTAAAAATATTAATACCATTTTTCCTTTCCATTTCAGGTAAATTTTCAATACACTTTCAATGATGAAAATATAGTTATATATTACAAATCGTAAGTAGACGAAATCTTCAATAATTGCATCGCTCTATAATAAATCATTATACTTAAAGCTTTTGGTCTTAACCGATTTATTCATAAAAATCAACACACAAGTTGATAGAGCTTCAAAGTTTTATTTTATGTTTAAACTTACTAAAAAAAAAAAAAAAATGAAGAAAGTTCTAAAACAATTGAAACTTTTTAAGTATTGTCGTAGTCTTGAACCCATAAATTCGACAACCCAATCTATATATAGATAGATGGATACCATCACCATAAAGTTTTTTTTTCTCACATATACATGGTTCATTCAACAAAAGCTTTATTTTAATTTTAGTGTTCATAACTGTACTTTTCTAATATATTCGTTTTTACCATTTCCTTCATAAATATATGTGTGGAGAGGTGGTGGGATATAGAATGGAAATCAGTTTTCATTAAAAAATAAAAATTAAAGAAAAACAATGTGAAAATTGTTTGGTGAACTTTTTTTTTATTTTATTTTTTTCCATATATATACCATGAGGGTGAAAATGTGTTACTGTCGTAAAAGTTTTTTTTTTATTTTTCCAGAACTTTTAATTCTGGTGAATTGTTTTTTTTTCTTTTTCATATACGATATATACGAAGTAAAATAAAATTATTTATGGATGAAGGTGGGATAGATAACAGTTTTCTCCTGTATTTTAATTTAACAATTATACATTTTTTTCGTTTTTCGGGTACAGTTTCCTTTTTGTAAAATTAAAAATATAAAAAAAAAAATGGTTTTCATTTTTTAATGTACCAGTATACCATATATAGGTACATATATACAGTTTTTGATAGTTTTACGTTGTTTAAAAAAAAATATCAAAAGTGTATAGAGGAAAAACAAATGAAAAGGAAAAGTTTTTCGTACAGTTTTTCCTATGAATAAAACATTAGCTCAATCGAGCGCATTGAATGAAGAATGAAAAAGTTTAAACGTGTATTAATCGGTTTTATAGATTATTTCTGGCACATACAACATATTGTCTATATATGGCCCCAACGGTTTCAATCTCAATTAGTCATACTGTAGTAAACAGTCAGTAGGTGAAATTTGAAAAGTATCTAGATTTTAAGTGTGCAAAGAGGGGAATCGAACCAAATTTAAATTAAATTGCTCAAACGTATCAGATTTATAATTTAAATCTAGGCTGTCCTTGAAGAATCAATAATTTAAATATCTAGGATATGTAATAGAGGTTCTGTTTAACCTGTTGATACTTCTAAGAATTGCGTTCCTCGAATATATTGTCTACCAAAACTCATTTTAATCGCTTAAATATTTCTAATTATTCGAATCAGGCCCTGTGGCTGGGGCACTCTGCAATGCCTCGTAAACGACGTCTAAACGAGCATGGTATCCTTAGAATTCCACCACAGCCTCCTTGGATTGTTATAGGAAGCGACTTAACAAAAATTGGATCGCTGGGCTGGCTACCCGCATCCTTAAAAACCCGCATTTCGAAAAAATTCAACAAAAGGAAATATGGATACCGCCAAAACTATACCAGAACCACGCTTATGATATCGAACATGTAGTTCATGATTGGCTCGTGGTCCGTGTAGTCGCTAAGAAATCCAGGCTCGTTTGATGGCACTACATTAGCCATGAAAGAGTATCGCTTGGAAAGTTGGAACTCGTTGCTCTCCAGGAAACTCGATGGTCAAAAAATGGAGAATATGTGTCCCAAGGCTAAACATTGTACTTTACAGTGTAAATGACCTTCGTAATCTTGGTGTTGGTTTTCTTCTTGGGCTCCAAGAGAAAAGGTTGTTTTAGAGTTCGAATTAGTTGATAATCGTATGTGTTACCTCGTATTTTACACCAATTTGGAGGATTTGATGGGATCCATACCGAAGCACGATGTCAGAATAGTTATTATTGACTTTAATGCTAATGAGTTGGCAAAAATCAGACTGACTTAAGTTAAAACACAGATCCGTTCTCTTGAAACGATCTAGCAAGCGATAATGTACTGCAAATGATGTACTTGGCGAACGCTCACAATCTTGTGGCCAGCACATTCTTTCCTCATAAAAAATATCTTCTTTGCAAAATTAACACACGCGCGTAAGACGTCGAAGATAAGAAAGTCAGAATCTTGGTAGCAATAGTATTATGGAAACCAACCCTGTGCTAATGAAGTGAACGCTTTATGGGAGGTATTGAAAACTTCGATTGTCGGTGGCCTAGGCGACTCTATGTATGGTAAAAATTAAACTCAATGGTTTAACTTACAATGACGGCGGATGTGATGTCGTTATTTTAACG
This sequence comes from Tipula confusa, assembly GCA_963556175.1. Taxonomy (NCBI): domain Eukaryota; kingdom Metazoa; phylum Arthropoda; class Insecta; order Diptera; family Tipulidae; genus Tipula; species Tipula confusa. The sequence continues at coordinate 61,564,514 of OY744475.1, read as the reverse complement.
TTTCAGATGTAGATGGTGTGGGAACCAACGCTCAGACCGAGTGCTATGTATAACAATGAATTGTGTATATGTAGCGTTAGCGAATTATGTGAATTGTTCAAGAAATATCTGTATAATTATTTTTGTAGCTACCGTGTGGTCTCACAAGATAAGTATATCTGTTAGACGGAGGAAGTGGTTCTACGTTATCTAAATGGTCCAAGTGGCGATTTTGAGTCGCTTTGTAATTTGCATTTTGGCCAGAATAAATATAATTTCACTCAACGGGTTACATCTTGATTTATACTAGGCCAAAAATATCGAGAGATGGTCAATTTACGTATAGCACGGATACTTGGATGCAAAATATTGTGGAGTGTATCGAAAACAATTCGACGTAATGCTTCTGCCATGTAAAGACGATTATTTTCAGTTGATATTTTGCAGTATATTTCTTTGCCAGTCAATTTGAAAACACCTAGTGGGACTAGTGTTACTTTCAGAACCAGAAAGTATATTCTGAAGTTCTAGATCTGCTTTTTGTGCCTTGATGATGGCGTAATAGTCGAAATGAGTCTAGACTGCGGCAGTTTCATGGTCTAATGTGCGATATAGCGTATCAGCGACCACATTGTCTTTGCTGTGAATGTGTTGAATATACGTGGTAAATTGAGATTTGGCCTTGGGTTTCGCTCAGTTTTTGATTGAATGGCTTTAGTCAGAGGTTTATTGCGAGTAATTCCCTGTCAAATACAGAATATTTCTTTTCAGCTTCTGGCAATTTTTTAAACTTATTTTATTTGTTTAATTTCTGGGATTTTACCAGTGGCTCCCAAACATTATTATTGTACTGTGCCAATATTGCTCCGATTGCTGTGTTCTATACGTCTGTAGTTATACTAAACTTTGAGTCGTTCAGTGGATGAGCTTATAAAACGTAATATTTCCCAATTCAAATTTTATTTTTGTAAATGTACATTGGCATTCTTCAGGCCAGAAAAATTCTTAGCAGTCTTCGGCATCTTGAGTAAAGCAGCCAAGTATGAATGAATTGGGACAAGCGTTTCAGCAATTTTTGGTATGAATCGGTGATAGTAGTTTATCATGCCGTTAAATTGCAGAATGCATTTTATTTTGAGTTTGGAGCTGAGAATTCCGTAATAGCATTAATTAGTTCCTGAGAAGGCAGAATACCATTAGGAGTTATATTGTGGCTGAGGAAATCAAGAGTTCTTACACCGAAAATACATTTCGAGCTCTTGATGCTAACTAAAATCAAACTCTGATAGTTTTTGGAAGAGCTTTTGTTTGTGTGCTACCAGTATGCCATCTACGTAGACGAATACGAAATCAAAGTCTCGTACAATTTTGTTTATAAGTCTCTGAAACATTTGAGCAGCATTTCTGACCAAATGTCATTCGTGTAAATTCGAATAGCCCAATCAGGGTAGTGATTGCTGATAAGACTATTAGCCACCATGCTTTAATGGTTCGAGAGGTAAGATTAAAAATAATTGCGGAAAGAAATAACACATAAAGGTTCGTGTCAGTATCGATCAAGAGTTTTGAGTGGTTCGCAAACAAATATTAGAGCCTAAAAGCGGCCCTCATAGACATAAACTCGCTGACCACCAAAGCTGCCGCGAACGTAAGATTAATTAGTTTGGGGTGTTATCAACCGAGTCAACTTTATTAATTTTGAAATTGCACGCGGCTTGTTACATTTTTGTTAAAAAGTTTGCTACTGTCTCTGTGAGTAAACTGCTGCGAAATCTGTCTGATGAAAATTGTCGTGCAAGTGAAATTTCCATTTTAGCACCTCAATGCTGTGTTGACTTGTAGAAGTTTGACTATTTCCATCATGATCCAGATCTGTCCGATTATAATTGTTTCGGGTTTGTGGTCTCGATTCCTTTTCTCGATTGAAAAGGATCCAAAGAGGTTTTAGGATATCAAGGTTTTCGAAATTTTCGGATATCATAAACCGATACTAATTTTGTCGATAAATACCGCTAGTTACCTTTCTTCTGACGGCTCTCATATTTGTTAGCGGACGGTGGGTTTTCCAAATTAGTTAAGGTCTCACATGCCTCAGGTATGAATACTAAAATAAGCTGGCCATATTTAGAATGATCTTTAATTATTTTGTTTAAACTAAATCGGACCTCTAGTTACTTTTCTTCTGACGGCTCTCATATTTGTTAGCGGACGGTGGGTTTTCCAAATTAGTTAAGGTCTCACATGCCTCAGGTATGAATACTAAAATAAGCTGGCCATATTTAGAATGATCTTTAATTATTTTGTTTAAACTAAATCGGACCTCACCCATGATGAACAAGAGAGTTGGATTGTAGGTCCAAAACGTGGCTAAACTAAGAACCCAGATGGTACGTTTGAATCAGTCGTGTCGATGTTTTTATCTTGGGCATTACTTCTCTTGTGAACCGTTTTGCAATTGTGGCTTTTTATAAAAATTTACCCGATAAACAAAATTAGTGAAAAGTACGTGAGAGTAAAAATCAATGAGTCTGAAACCAAAACTGGTTTTAGAGACCAAAACGAAATAAATTTTAGTTGTGGTAACCTCACATTTGAATAAGTGACAACTTTTTTATTCCTAAGGTCACTTGTCTCATAATAACTGTGTCAAGAGGTGAATCCAGAATGTTGATGTCGGTCCGAGTCAGTAATGGCCTTTAAAAACTGTTTATTATCTTGATATTGGTACCACTATTTCTCATATTGCTAGCAATTTAGTCTTAGTTCATTAGTCTGTCGCTCAAGCGAGACTTTAGTTTTGATATCATTTCACTGAAATGGACGGTTTCTTTGCGGTAATATTGGAAATCTTGACGTGTCGTCGCTGGATATCGATGACTGCTGGATATCGATGACTGCAATGACTGAGTATCTTAGTCCCTACATCGTAGCATAATTTTTCCCTTGATTTTGCATTTTTGGTTTATTATTCAGTGTTCCTCCCCTAGACAGTTTTGGTCCACGTGTTTACACTATAAGCCCAGTTTTGAAGAATGGATGTGATATATTTAATTTTAACTTGACAAGAGACGACTTTTTAAGATGCTGTTAAAAGTATTTTTTATTAGATATGAGAAAACAAATAATGTAAGAGATACTCAGACATTGTTGCAATAAAAATATTATAGAGACTTTTTTGAAAACAAACCAAGTGATGGAAAATTTGGACAATAAGCACGTCTTTTTTTTACCTATATAAGAATACTTATAAAATGTGATTTTCGTTGAAATAAGATTTGGTCCGTTGGAGCTATAATATACCTAACAACAAGTACTCATAAAAATGCAACCAAATTTAATTTTGATAAGCTTGTTTAGGGATTTTAAATTGTGTATGTACATTAAACTGAGAACGGCAATTGTGTATGGTTGTGGGTGGGCTATAAACATTCAAACGGTGTCAAAAATCATAAAGTTCCAAAATGTTTCTCATATACAACCATATATTTTGTGACATGCATTACCTCTTAGCGTACATAAAAAAAATAGTTATGTCTTATATATTATTATATTATATATGAACATATTAGGTACACGGTACCGTCGTATTAAACCAAATAAAAATTTACATTCGCATTTTATTACTTTTAACACTGTGTCAACCATCATACATTTATAAATTTATATATGTTAACCATGTCGACGACATTTTCAACTCTAAACCATTTATGTTTTTTTTTTTCGTAAAACTACAAACACATAAAGTTTGTGTTATGTCGAAATTTAATGATGACGAGACCACCAATAGAGTGGTTAGGTTCGTATATATAGTAAAAATTGGGCGATATATTCTCATTTCTTGAATACACCCATTCTAATTCCTCACAACAACAACAACAAAACATTAAAAAATTTAATTTATTAGAAACGCTAATATGCATGCAACATTATGACACGAATATTAATGTTTTTTTTTATATGGAAGAATTGTTATTTTACTTCTTTAATGTTGTATTACTTAAAGGAGGTGAAATATTAAACCAACGATTTAAAGAAAATAAAATTTCCTTTTTTTTTGGGTTTTAAATTTAAATAGAAATTGAAACGAAAATTTTTCAAAAATTGATTTTTCATTTTAATTTGAATGTATAGTATGTACTACATTATATTTAAAGGTAGTTTGTTGCTAAACACACGAATGGTGATATGTAATATAGGGGTGAATGCCAAACTGTATTGCATGATTGATTTGAATGTGGCTTGGTGATTAGTTTTATTTTTGTCCACACGAGAAATATCTGTACATATATATATATATATATATATATATATATATATATATATATATATATATATATATATATATATATATATATATATATATATATATATTATGCAAGTTTTTCTAATCGTCGGATACAATCTGTAAATGAATTTGGGCAAAAAGCAACATGATTTTTGTAATGAAATTAAAATGAATATTTAACATTCCAAGACGTTTGTGAATTTGAGCGAAATCGAACTTTTTTACGGATCCCATACTAACCTATAAATCGATTACTTCAACACTTGTCCATATGGTTATAAAATCAACTATCAATTTCTTGAATAGAGCATTGCAAAGTTTAATTCAAGTATAATTCACGTTTTCGAGACACAAAATAGAATGTAGGTGCATCTCAATTCTATTTTGAAAATTCATTACTCACAAAGTTTTTGAAAAGTCTATAAAAATGCTCAAGATAGACAATAAAACTATCATTTCAAATCTAGACAAAGCCAAAGTACTTAGAATTTGATAACAAATCAATCATCGAAATATGAAAAATCGGTAGATTATTTTAATGCTAACCTGATGATTTGAATAATTTCTTACTCAGTAATTGCAAGTCCATCATCGGAGCTAAAAAATAATTTTATTTATCACATTAAACCAGCGAAAGCTCCGGGTGATGAGGAAATTATCATCAAAATTCTTAAAATCACAAAAACTAAGGCGTTGCAATGGTACTCTTATGCATCATATTTATAGTTTGCAAATAAAGAGTTACCCAATAAGAAGTTTCAATTTGAATAGCTTGCTGTTTGGGCAGCTGTTAATTTTGAAGCTGTCATCTTTTGACATTTGACAAGTAAAAACTATACGCCACTACTAAAAATGGTACGATACATGCTTCAACAAAACATTGAAATTGTTAAAATTCACTACAAAAATGGTGAAAATTAATGCTATATGAATAATGATTTTTATGGCTGGAATTGGAAGGTATTGATGTGGACGACGTTTATTTGCAAAACGGCGCTACGTGCTACATAAGAAACGAAACAATTGCAATTTTGCAAGAAAAGTTTCCTGACCGTGTTATTTCTCGAAGAGGTGATCACAATTGGCCAACGAGATCTTGTGATTTAACACCTTTAGACTTTTTTCTTTGGGGCCACGTGAAAGATAAGGAATGCCAATGCTCCACAATCGATTCAAGACCTTAAAGATGGAATTTTTGAAGTTATCTAAGACATACAGCCGCAAATGTGCGAATTGATCATAGAAAATTTCATGAAAAAGATATGGTGCTGCAAGCGTAGCCGTGGTGGCCATTTGGCTCATATTGTTTTAAAATATTAATGGCATATCTTCCTTTTTACAATAAAATAAACATTCATTGATTTCTCTTTAAAAATACTCGTTTTTTTAATATCAAAATGAAACCTCTTATTGGAAAACTTGTTAATTCGATCGCGGTTCCCGGATCGGTTTTCGAATATTACAAATTCAAGAAAAAAATTATGCTTCCTAATTCATATTGCAGAAAATAATTTAAGTTTTCCAGCCGAGATCTAAGTTTTCTACTTGAACGAGTTGAGAACACTCTCGCAGATTCGGTCGATGATCTGGCTTTTTTGTGCATAGTGCATTAAAAAGTGTTTCCAAATTTGCTGTGCTATGTTCGGATTTATTTAATGTGAGAAATTAAAGAACCAACCAGTCGCATTCAATTCAGTATTTCTTCAATTGGATACACGTCCTCTTATACAATTATCTAACTCAAATTCAATGAAATTTCATCTATGTTTAACATCGGGCTTAAGTTGAAGTTTGCGTCCAATTCGATAGCATGTTTTCTTTTGCAGAATCACATTTCTTATACCGTAGATTTTTTTTGATAAATTTAATGACAGTTCAAACTACTCTTAAGTTTTATAAAATCCACAACTCATTGACATGTTCTTCATCACATTCTGTAATCAATTCATTCAATCTATAACCGTCCTCGATATCTTCATCAGAATAGTCATCTTCGGTATTATTTTTATTAATTTATTTGTTGCTTTTTTTTTGGTTAAACATATTAAACACCGATTTATGCAACCTGTTGTATGCCGTTGCAAATACATCATTTTTAGGAAGTTTAATCAAATCCATGTTCTGATGATTGAAGAGGACACATTAAAGGTTACTGTTTGTTCACAAACTGAACTTGTAAATTTAAAAATTACTTTAATTGTATTTGTTTTATTAATTTATAATTATTTATGTATCACACTTTAATTTATTCAATATTTAACAACTGTTTTAACTTTTGTGATCGGCTTGTCTGACCTGATTCCTACTTAATACTACCATTTCACAACGTGTCATCTGCTTGCTTTACTACCTAGTCTTATTTTACCACTTTTCCTCTTCCCACAACATTGCCATCTACACTGTCAGTAATCATTTAGCAATTGTTTATTCTGATTGACCTCTTTATTAGAGTAGGTGAACTATTCTATTGTGGTGATTCTAGGCGACCGTTTTGAGGGCAGCAATGTTGTGGATTATAGTCTATTTGTGGACTATTATTGTTATTGCTTCTATAAAGTGCCATTCTAAATTAGAAACTCATCTCAATGAATTAGCATGGGAACTACTAAGGCAGCCACAATATAGACGTCGCCGCAGAATAGACCCACTAGATTTAATGAAACTACAGGGTGTCCGCCGGGAATGTATACTATTTTGTTTGTTTATAATTTTTGATTAAATGAAAGAGAATGGATCTTATATTGATAAATGTTTTATTTAATGTCGGCAATTCTGTATGGAATACAATATCAGATAAATGTCCGCCTCTGTTAGCCTCACAAATGCGAGCCCTTTTGAGCACATTTTTCATTACATTCTCACACATTTCACACGGTATTTCATTAATTTCATCACGAATATTTTGTTTGAGTTGCTCTTAGATATCCCCACAAAAAGAAGTCCGAAGCAGTCAAATCAGGCGACCGTGGAGGCCAATCAACATCACCATTTTTTGAAATAGCTTGTTTTGGAAAGAGGTCTCGCAGTAATTCCATTGTAATCCTGGCTGTATGCGATGTGGCACCATCTTGTTGATACCACATGTTAATCAAGCTCAAAGCATGCAGTTGTGGCGTTAAAAAGTTTTCAATCATATCACGATATCGCTCCCCATTCACAGTTACCGTTACGCCGTTTTGATTTTCAAAGAAGTAAGGTCCAATGATTCCTCCTGACCAAATTGCACACCAGACCATCACTTTTAATGGTTGTAAAGGTGACTGATAAATAATTTGAGGGTTTTCCATTGCCCAGAACCGACTATTCTGTTTATTCACATATCCATTTAAATGAAAATGTGCCTCGTCACTCATTATGATTTTTCATAAAAATCGGGGTTGTCATGGGCGAGCTGTAACATCCTATTGGTAGGATGAAGCTCTTGTGTCAACTGAATCTTAAATGGAAACAAATGCAAATTCTTGTGCAAAATTGTGGTCAAACTTGTTCTTTGAAGACCAAGCTCCTGAGCACGGCGTCGAATTGAGGTTGATGGATTGTTTTGAACACTTTGTTGAGCAGCAGTAATGTTTTCAGCCGATCTTGCAGTACGTTGTGGCCCATGCTTGGGCCTATCACATACAGACCAGCTTTCTTCGAAATCATTCACTACACTATAAATAGTGCGTTTTGTTGGCACGTTGTTTCTCCCAAAAATTTCACGTAACTTTCTCATCGTCACAGTAATCGATGATTGATTTTGATTAAATGTTTTAACGATTAAAACACGTTGGTTTATCGAATATTTTTCCATAATAAATTTGCTACGTGTCTACTTCACGACTGCCAAGCGCTTAGTATAAGATATATTAGATTGTAAGTTTTGCACACTTCTTGTTAGTTTCAGATAAAGAAAGATTCAAGAATAAAGAACAATTACCATTGGCAGTAATTAAAAAAAAAAAATAATTTATTGGTCACTGGAATAAGAATAAGAATGAAATGATAAATTTAGAATTAAAAGATGATGAGGGACTGGAAAATAAATAAAGAAAAGCAAAAAAAGCAGAAGAAAAAAAAAAATACAAATACGTAGCAACGAAGAATATTGTTTTTCTTTTTCTAATCCAATAATTGCTTCATAATCTTGTTGTTTATTATGAACTGAATCCTGATCAAGCTCCAGTTATATTGTTAGTTATGTTTTGTGAAATGTGTTTCAGATAATATCTATATTTTAGTCGATAGGTAAGATATGTACTTCGGCCTTTAGGCGACTTCATGACATCGAATGTTATGCTAGCATTTTAAATTCATACTGTGACGTCATAGTTGTCATTTGTATGAAAATCAAATAATACACGGGGTTTTTTGTATGCTTAAGTTGGCCGTCTGCGAATTTTTTTCATAAAGTTGAAAATATTTTAACTCATAGGGGCGTATTTTGTTTAAATTTAATTGATGTGATTGGTCGAGAGCATGAATTTAATATGCTAGCATAATATTCGATGTCATGAATTCGCCTTTATGTTGTTAAAACCCGTTTGCACCCCATATAGCATTTTTTATAGGTATCATGGTTTGTTTCTCTTAACTAAGTTAGCGTTGCAACAATAGCGTTGTTGTTTTTCATTAAAATTAAGTTTTGGTTTCAGTACGTTATATTTTAAAGTATTTGCTTAGGAAATACTTATAGTTGCTAAACCGCAGACATAAGTCTTCAAGTTCTCGTTCGATGCTTTTGATAACATAGCCCTTTGGCAATATAATTATATATATATATATATATATATATATATATATATATATATATATATATATATATATATATATATATATATATATATATAATGAACTATAGTGTTAAACCCATGTGCATATAAAATATCTTTTTAAACGACGCCATCAAAATTAATCATAAATAATGTATCTCATGGTAACGACGTTATGAATTATAAATCTTTAAGATACACGAGCTATAAAGCAAGAGAATAAAATCGTTTAACCCCAAAAAAAAACCCCGCTCCATTTTTGCATTTAATCCGTTCTATCATAAATTTTAATTATTATCTTAAGGATTTTTGGAATAATGATATATATAAAATGGAAAAATAACCGGATTATCCTATACACACATATACGTGTTATATGAATTACAAAGACACAATATCCTTTCCTAATATGTTATTTGTAAGATAACACAGCACACAACAACATAACAACATTAAACCAAAAAATGTTAAAAGAAAATTTACAACAAGTGATAAGGACATGTTATTAATTTACCGGAAAATTTTTAACTTCCGTGCTACAAATAATATCGAAAACAATAGATCATATATAAAATAATTTATATTACGAATATAGTATATGGTTTGGTCGCTGCCTTATTCTCGAAAATCTAACCACCCATTTTCTAAAAATATGTATATATATATCTAGGTATACTTATTTTTCGAGACAGAAACAGAAACGACACACCGGAATAAGAAACAAAAAAATAGTATGTCACCCACAGAAATCTATACACAAATATAGGAAATTAGGAGAGCAAATGAAGATAAACACAGCAATGTATAAAATGGGAAAAACTGAAAATTTTCAAAATCAATAATTCACCAAATGATTTATTTTCGATGTTATCATGATTTTGATGACTGAAATAATTAATTTTTTAGTTCCGAAAACTTTTATTTATTTAATTTTTACTTTTGGTCATTTAATTAAAATTGATTACAATTCGGATCTGTATACGTGTACCATTCATTATCCATTTAGATACATGAAATATATTGCTAAAGTGATATTTATGATTACGATTATTTCGTGTAAGTTGAATTAATGATCATTTAATATTGATTTGGTTGGGATGCGGTGATATCAAACCAACCGTCGACGACAAATTCATTCACCACCACGACAATGTAAGCTTTCACACATCGGCACAGACAACTGAACATTTTAGCAGTCAAAACATCGAATTAAAGGATGCTATACCAAGGTTGAAGTAGTTATTCGAAAGGTGGTCTCTGCTCGAATTCCAATGCTTCAAGCAGTGCAGTCGCAAATGAAGGAAACAATGGCGTCATTTTATGTCTGTCGCTAATGGATCCGATTCTGCGGCTTTCGGAATATAATGTCGGAGGAGGTCATCCGTGGAATTTATGATCCATAACTTTAGTTTCGACAACTGACAGGCTCAAAAAAGGTAATATAATCATCATTCTTTGTAAGCAGCAGTGTCAATGATGCATTAACAAACACAAAGGATCAGAAGCCATTAATTTTCTTGCCTAGAAAATCAATGGAAATTATATCTTGTTTGAAACGCAAGTCACCACATTTGCTTCATAATCGTGAAAATTTGCGAGAACTACAAAACACTCAAAGAAAGAAATATGTTGCAACAGGCAGAGTTTTTGCCAGTTGCTTGTTCAAAGGGCACAGCTCTAAATATTGTCTATCTCGTCATCGTTGCTTTATATATCAGCGAAAGCATCACACACTTTTACATGATTCCCAGGAGCTAAACAGACTAACATCCGGTTCATCAACTGATCTGAAAATCAAGCAAAATACAAACACATTCGGAAGCAAAAAAATCCAGCAGCTCCTCTCATAGGGATAATGCTGTGGTATGCGATTTATGTACAGATATCTCTATTGCCGACCACTTTAGTAAGGGTGATAGACCAATACGGCAACCAACAATTCTATCGAATATTGTTAGATTCGGGTTCTACCGGCTGCCTTTTGACCGGGGCCTAACAGAACCAGTGTCACAAGGATGCCCTGATATAAAGCTAATTCTTTATTTCTTTATTTTACTATGGAAATCCAAGTCGTGATTCTAAAACGTGTTACATCACGAATGCCTAGATTGAATGAAGGCATCTTGAGAAAATGGCCCGCAATCGAACCACTAACACTTTCAGATCCACTGTACTCTCTTTACAATGACATTGACATAATTTTAAGAGCCGTTAAATGCTTACGATTTCTGCGACTTGGATGTTAGGGACGATGTAGAATCAATCTTACAGCTCAAAACACTGCACTTGTCTGAATAGTTTCTGGAGAAAATCTAACCATTAAACAAACCAATATCAGCCTTCATGTATAGAGTTCAATGTGGATGATAGTGTTCTCAAGTTCTGAGAGCTTAAAGAAGTTCAGTTGGCCAGAATACTTAAACCAAATCAGCAGTTCTGAGAAGATCTATCCATTTCATCGCATCACAGGGCACCAGATGGAAGATTTATTGTAAAATTACCGTTTGCGCACAATTTCTCCGCTCTTCTGGGGAATTTACTCGAGTAAGCAGTTCCTCGATTTCACTCCATCGACCACCGTATACAGCGAGTTATAAACAAATATCTAAGTCTAAATTACATGGAGAAAAACCGCATTATCTCGTTATTAAGCCAGAAAGCAAAACAACAAAGATGCGCATAGTTTTTGATGACGGTCAAAAACCATGACATCCTTTTATCTGAAGTTATCTAAGGATTCGGTTCACAAGGTATGCGGACTACACTAGGATATACATAACAACTGCTTCCGATTTAAAGTAAACACGCCAGAACTTCCAAAAATATTGACAAAACGTCGCCTAGTATCACATGCCTCTCACTGTATTGACATGGACGATGGTTCGGCCCATGGATTCTGCACTATGACTCTCTGTTGGAGTGCAGAATCCATGGGCCGAACCATCGTCCATGTCAGTACAGGCCGGCATGAAGCAATGCATTCCGCAGATGGATATTAAAAAAAAATTGCGAACCTGTATTCGTGCGTCCTCGATTTAACCCTCGTTGGCGTAAAGTAGGACATTAAAATTACCGCGAAAAAGTTGGGTGAGCTTCGGGCCCAGAAAAGATTGTAGGGATTAAAAATAAAAAAAAAAATTTAAAAAAATAAAAAAAAGATGTCTCTCGCTTGTTTGATTCATTTTGATGATTAACGATAACTTTTTCAGCAGCTCTGGCAACTACACCGAGGGTGGTATAATGACCTTCCATAGGATGCAACTGAAAAATGGAAGGAAATACACGAATCACTGATGACCACTGAAAAAATTCGAATTACGCGAATATTCCTGATTGCTACTACTACTATGGCTTTGCCCGACGCGAGTAAATTAGCATATTCAGTAGTGGTGTATAGTCCGTGACTCATATTATAAAAGTGATATCCAAGTCAATCTCATGCTACAAAAAAGCGAGACGCTCCTATTTCTAAACCAATGTTTACAGTCCCCTGAATAGAGCTTTCTGGAACTCATATTTTTGCTAATCTCATCAATGTGCTCACCCAATCGCTTCATATCGAAAAATGCAGCACCTACCAGTCTTGGTCGGAAGTAGGACTGCTCAAATCCATTAAACAATTCCCAACGCTGTTTGCAGCCAAGTTCTATTCGCTTATAACCCCGACGATTGCGCCTCTAAAGGAATTCTTCCAACTGATCTTATCAACCATAACTACCAGGTTTATAAACCGCAGTGGCTATACTACAAATAAACGAAACATAACCTTAAAACAGAATCCAATCATTCGCAGAGGTTATCGAACATCTTGACAGAATCAAATATCACGCAATGCAGGCATGTTCCTGTTAGTTTGAGCAGTTGACAAAGTGCCACGCGTCGTACAAGAAAAAACAGGCAAATTAAGGGCTACTGCTACAAATGTACTGTCGAATGTCAAGGAAAATGGGGTAAGTCAGCAAGAAAGAAGCAGACAAGGGTCGTCACTAATCGCTAATACTAGACTGACTTCTACAGAACTGCGAAAAACTGAGAGGTATTTTTGAAAATGGGCACAGCAATTCCAAGAAAAAATTTCAGCATTGTCCACCAAAATACAAATCCACAAAAACAAACCGGCATCATTGGCTTCATTTTTGGATGACAACGATGTTCTAAGAGTCGGTTGTAGATATCCAATCATTTTGCCATCTTCTCATGTCCTGAATAAGAAGATTCTAAAAAACTTCCACAAACACTATCTCCACACCGGGCCGTTCCTAATGTTATACCTCTAAAAACTGTCCTCCTATATTAAGTATCAAATTTAGAAATTTAGTAAAGGCAGAACATTTTGAGTTGGTGCTCACCAACTCCAAATGTACTGCCTTCACGGTCATGCAGAAGAAAATCATTTGAAAATCGACCTGTTCAGCATTTCTCGGTGCATTCAAATGTTTCGTAAGTGGAAGAGGTGTGTGTGCCCGCCGTTATGTATTCAGCACCAATTTCGTGGGAGCCAAAAGAAAACAGTCTGAAATGAAACAACAGTTAAACCAAACCAAAACGAATAATGATGTGCTAGCTTACAGTATAGAGCTCAAAATCGAATGGACATTCAATCCACCATCAACTGGCGCATTTTGCATCTGCACACATATTTTTGGCCAGCCTAGATCAAACTTATTTGGATTAACTTGATAGCCAGTTGTCAAGATGGCGACATGTTAAAAAGCGATTAGGTAATTTTTGGTATCGTTTTAGGACGGAGTATTTAAACATTTTGCAACATCGCCGAAAATGGAAAACTGGAAATAAAAAAAAAAATTACAAATCAATGGCGCCGAATACATCAAGGACGAGGCAACACCACCCTTTAGCTGGCTATTGGGATGTGTTCTAGCGTATATCCAGGAGGAGACAGGATTGGTCGCGTTGTCACGCTTAAAAACACACGCAACACGATGAAACGACTAGTCGCCAAATTAATCAAAATCTGCGATGTTTGTTACTATAAGTTTGAACTTTGCAAGACCTGTGCAAATGTTTTTTCTTTCTTGTATATATATGTTGGGAAGCTTCGTGTATTATGCTATGTTTGCTCCTTATTTTCTTTAACAGTTTGGCTACTTCACATCACCGATAACCGGCTGGGTGTTGCCCGCTGCATCTCTTGTTATTTTGCACATTTCTGTTGGGTGCTCCCAGTACATTTGACACACCTTGTCTTTAATTCTCAGTATTTTTGCAAAGGATAATAAATCAGTTTACGCATATAAGGTAAAGTTAAAAAAAAGAGGTACTAGAGTATTTTCAAGACTTTTTTCGATCGGTTCAATAGTTTGTGGTAAAAAATTACACATACAATAAATGATATGAGGCATTTTTCTTATGCTTCTTGTTCATAATTTTGTATTTTATCCAATCATTTTATTTTTTTAAGTCTTCCACAAAAATCATGAATCCATAATTAGAAACCATACAAAAAAATCTCATTTTGTGCTAACGAAAAACTTTTAAGGTGAGCTTTTGTAGCTTGATAACATTCTTATTAGTTTACGAATTTGCATGTCATTTATTTTTTATTTTTTCGTTCCTTTGAATTAGTTAAGGTAAATAAGACTTTGTAGTGCCATAATCGTCTCGAGGGGACTCGTTTTTTTTGTCTTCAAGATATTTTGCCAAATCACAAAGTTTTAACAAAACGTTTTGCATAAACTATGTATCGTCTATTCTATATACATATATTCGAAAAGATTTGAAGATTCACTAAAAAATTAATTTAATTTTTGTTCTGTTTTACTCGTGGAATATTCCGAACTAAGAAGCACTCTAGAGATTTGCAAGAAAAATTTTACTTTGTGTTGTTCTGCAATTTTCTTGTGTCAACACTGTTGACTAGATAATCAAATGATAAACGGTTTATATTGAATTCGCGTACTGAAAACTTTTAATATTAGTTTCAAAAAACTTTTCAAAATATTAGGATGGGTATGTATGTGTGTGTGTGTGAGTGTGTAAAGGTATATTCACTAAATATCCCAGTTTAATTCACTGATTATATAATATATAAAAATTTAAGACTTAATAGTAATAATATAGTAATAAAACTATATATGTGTGGGTACATAATTAAATTAAATTACCAGGTTTATAGCATTTTTGGGGGAATTATATATATATAGTATCTATCTCCGAGATCACACATCTAAAGGTGATAAAAAAATGTTTTTGTTTCCCTAACGTGTAATTAAATTTTATAGGTGAGTTTAATGAATTTTTTGTTGTTGTTATTTTGGTGCTAAAGTCATATATATATATAGGAATATGTAAATTGGTTTGACGTTTAAAAATTATATAACTATATATAACTATTATCGTTATTGTTCCGTATATATGGTTCAACAATGTTTGAAATACCAGAAACTATAAAAATATATATTTTTCATTCTTTTAGCCTACATATATACATATATCCTTATATACACTAAACAGAAACTTAACCTGAAAGTCTATAATTTATCTAATATGTGTGTATGTAAATATAAATTCGAAAACATACAAAGCATTAGAAAAAAAAAAGTTTTCAATAATAAAAAAATTAAAGCTTAATTATCTCCTCACTTTTATTTATTATCGTTTTAAGGATCTTTTAATCCTTTTTAAATAAACCACACAACTGTAATAATTCAACCTTTAGCTTTTTTTGTTTTTGCCATTTTCTCTTTTCTCGATTTTATTTTTATTTTTTATTTTCTTCGACTTTATCCTTCTTCCACCTCGTTCGCCAACCACCATCATGGCCTTCATCCCAGAACCACACACTTCGTTTCTATTGTAGTTTTTTGTTTGTTTGTTTGCCTGCCTCTATATATGTACTCGTATGTATGTATCTATCTGAAGTCTAAGCTTTTAGTTTATTATTGTTTTTGTTTGTTTTGTTGTTGCTTTGTTTGCATCCATAAATAACTTGAAATGAATAGGCAGAGATTATGTATGGGTGAAGGTAGTTTTTTTTTCGGTTGGAATGAGTAAGTCAAAAAAAAAAAAGAAAATGTTTTTGTTTTGGTAAGTAGATAACTTTGATTTTGGAAATTGGCAAGATATATGGAACGGAAACATAAATATGTATGTATGTACGAGTATATAATATATATGTATATATATTTAATTTAGGATGTGTTTTTCATATGAACTTTTTGTTGTTTTTTTTGCAGAGCTTTAGGAAATGAATTTTTAATAATGGTTTTCGATATTTGGTTTCCTTATTAGAATATCTAATTACGCAACTACTGTACCATGAATATAGAAGGTAGATTTATGAAAAGACCAAATTGAGTTATTTAAGTCTTATTTAACTTTTATAGTCTTTACATGCCATATAAGATAATGCTAATTCAGGTATAATCGTAATATTTAATGATAATAAAAATTGAGTTTTTCAGACCATTACTGGGATTTGATGATAAGCGAAGTATTCGTACAAGTGTTGTTTACTTCAAGTAGCCACCGGTTGTTTTTCGAACCATATAGTAACATTGGATGTTGGAAAAAGCATACATGGATCAAAAAGTTCTTCCGCATCTTTATTTTATGCTTTATTTATGTGGACTGGGTAGAAACAAGTTATTTCAAGAGTTCTAATGACACTCTTATTTTGCCTTCGGTAATTATCAGTTGATAATGCAACCATTATGGTTTGGGCTGTAATTCTCATAGGAATGGAACAGTTCCTTTTGGTCCTTTGCTCGAAAAGTCGAAGGAAACTTCATTGATAGTATAGGAAACCATCTATACCACCTCCCAAATATGTATTCTATTGCCCAAGAAAAAGCTAATCGCTTCATTCGATAATTGGCTGAAAACTCTAATTAAGCTGAAAATAACTTAACAGTCCTCGATTTAGTCTATAGCCAGCTTGTTGATGCGCCGCATTAGATTCAGGCATAGAGTTGTCGCTAGAGTCCTTGCAAACTCTAAAAAACTCTGTCAAAAGCTCTAAACTCTGTCAAAGCCCACTATCATGTTTTTTTCATCGATCTATGTCTTGTGACATTTTCGCTCCCATTTGAAAAACTGCTAACGAACATCCTGTGCCATAAATTCCAGCTGATGAAATATTAGGAAGATAACGATTTAATTTCCGATCCCTTTGGAGGTTTTCACGTGAGGCGATCAGCAGATGACTTAATTAATTTTATCACTAAACGATGAAACATGAGCATTTATTCAATCCCAACAAATTTCAATGCTGTATTTTTTCAGGCCGAACTGATGGCTATTCGCTGTCTTTTATGACTGGAGAAACCAGCTTGGCTACGTCTGACACATTTTCTATTCTCGACTTTCTATATCAAGGAGAATGAACAAATAAACAATGCAGTAATTGGTGCAACCAGATATCTCGGATTTTTACGACGATGTATAAGATTTACTTTACTCCATCAGAAACACCGAGCATCTCGAATGATTGCCAACTCATATATTTTTTAATCTTGATCCTCTTTCCCAAGGGCGTAATGAACCTTACCTGTGATCAGATACAATCTGGAAATCAAACTCATCAGGACCAATAAAATTGACTCGTTTTTTGTTTAAATTGCCCGAATGTGGAATGAACCACATTCCTTTCTCACCTTATTCCTTTTTAACCCTTCCTTTACCTTTAAGTAGTGCTGTGTATTTTTTGTGCTCAGAACAATCTGAACTAGATCTGAAACTTGCTACTCCTCGAGTGTTTTATAGTTTGACTTTCTATTGAACTCGGTTTCCGGCATCCCGATACGTTTCTTGTATGAGTTCCTTTAATTTCTTTGGCATGTCCATTTCATAAAGTGTCTACCATATTGCGTTCCTATTTAATGTGCCAAATGTGTCTTTGAAATCAACGAAGATCAGGTATAGTGGATCAGCTGGTCTGAAATCAGTTAATTTTGCATTGAGTTTAAATGAGATTCTGACAAAAATTATCATTACGAGTTATTTTGTGATGGTGCTGAGGAGGGATATACATCGCCAGTTTTTGCACTCTCTTTGGTCACCCATCTTTCTTAAGATTTTTGTAGTATTCTGCCATAAATCCAAACTTCTTGCATTAATAATGTTAATGCACACGCAGTTGTAGATGTATTGCTTTGAAAACTTTGGAGACCATATTTTCTTGTTGATTGGCTTTAACGCTATGCTATTACCAATACAATATGCAGTGTCAGTGTTTTATGGAAATTTAGTTCAAGAATTTCCATCGTTGACAAGCGAATTAAAATATGATATTCCAATTAAACAAAAAGTGGAACATATTATAGTCACACAAGGTCAACATCCGTTTTATAGGCTTACCTTCAGACTACCTTTAATACGGTATAGCTGCAGATAATATATATAAAACAACTATAAATATCCCGTTTGGACAGACAACGGTTCATGGATGAAGTAACTTACAAACTATATTTTGCATTTGTTTCTCTTGACGATATTTTAGTGGGTATTTCAGATCAAATGAAGGCCACGAAACACATTTACGAACTTTGTTGAAAAGGCTTTCAACTTACGGAATTAATATTAAATTGTCTAAGTGTATATTTGGAGTACATTCATTTTGAACTATAGTAAACGGAAACCACTGGGGTTTAAAAAAGACCTCAGTCCAGCTCAACACAAATATTCGGCGATTAATTGAGAGCTTTTGGCAATATTTCTAGCAGTAAGACACTTTCGTTTGTTAAGGGCCGAGTATTTGTAAATTTTACTAGCCATATTTTTAGTGTGAAACTTCAATGAGTGTTAATCGGTCTTACGTTCCACAATAACTACGTCAGACTGTGTTTAACTCATGCTATCACTTAGCTCATCCTGGAATTAAAGCTACCTGAAAACTTATTGCTGGCCTGTTATGAATGTCGATGTTGGTTTTTGGGCTAAAACTTGCAGAGCTTGTCAAAAATTGAAAATTGTACGACACATTCGCTCTGAATTTGGATGTTTTGAGATTCATTCAAGTAGAATACTGTATACCGTTTTGCCGTAGACCGTTTTGCTGCCTCCTTAGCAGCTTTGAGAATGTCTTTCGCAAATTTTATTCAATCTTTTATTGCCATCTTGTTTACTTGACGCGCTGTAGCTTTGTACATGCGTTTCACCTCTATCGTGTTTTACTTATACATTGGTACCTTAAATTGACGTCGTTCCTCAATATTCTTCCATTTACCATCACTTATCCAAGGTTTCCGATTGTATTTCTGGTAGCCGAGTACGTTCGAATCAGTCTTGACGTAGACTTGCTCAGTTTAATTCTATCGTTGTTCTATCGTTGGTATTCATTGACGATCGTTGATACAGAAGTCGACGAGCCTTTTTCTATTATTCGTACCAACTTCAACGCATTTTTACCCATGATGGTTGTTATGTCAATCGTGTCTGTTCTAATATTTGCAATAAAATCTGCTTACATTATTTTGTCGTTTCTGTGTTTTCGTGCTATTGTTGATTGGAGGTTGCCATAAAATTCGCTTTTCATTGTTTCATCTGCATTTTTGGTTGGAGCATAGCACTAAATGATCAGAATGATCTATATGGGTTTCTTATGTTTAAATGGAATCTTGTTTCTAATTTTTTACATTAGATTTCATTCTTTCAATCCTATCTTTGCTTTAGCAGATATTGCTATGCCCACGGCTTATGTACGTCGTCTCTCCCATAGAATGTTATATAGTTGTCTTTTTTGTATTTATTTCGCCACATTTTTCCATCTGACTTACACTTGTAACTTGTTAATCTTAACGAATTCATAAACAAAACATCACATGCTGACAGCAACCGAGTGGAATTAAAAATCTTTTAAGGGCTTTTCTTTAGCAGTCTTACTGCGAGATTCTCTTTTTTTTGACATACCTTTCGCATTTTTGCAACTGTTGCTTTTTTGATGGCTAGCGTGTTATTCCACCAATGTAATTTCCTTTGTGCGCATGTTTACGTGGTATACTTTTGTCAAAGACACTAATTATTGAGCTCGTAATTTTTGCTTCTATTACATCAACATCCCCTTTTGATGCGCATGTTATATTTTCTGACCATCCTTGCTAAGATGTTTCCAATTAGTTATCGAACGTTTCCCGATTAGCACGTTTAAGTGCATATCGGGAAACTCTGTCTGGGGATCCATTGCTATTATGTGCGCTTATAGAATTTTAAGTTAGAACAATAGCCCTATGACCGCACTAGAAGTCCAGTCTTCTTTTACGCTCCAGTTGGTAACTTTCCTCAACAACCCATTACTCACAAGTGTTAGATCGATATTTGATTCACTATTGTGGCAATAGGTGCTTGGCTGACCTTCTTTGTTTATAACAAAGAGGTCTCTTCTTGCAATAAACTCTTGAACTAAGATTCCTCGATCGTTTGTGTCCTTATTATGCCATAGTTTGAACTTGAAGTCATCAGTAATGATAATTGAAAGGTTTTTGAGGCCTTCCATAATTTTATCGAGCCTATTGATGTAATCCACTGATTCATCAGAGTATTGAAAGTAGATACTGATTAGATAAAAATTTCCTAGAGCAGAATTTACTTCAACACATACATAATGTGAGTCACATAATTGTGAGACCCTCAGTACCTCTAGGTCATTATTAAAGATGGCTATAGCCGCCTTTATGTTGCCACCACCACCAGTGATAACTATTGTTGATGGTGCCAAACCACCCTCTCTTTCTTTAGCATATAGGGTTCTTGCATACAGAGTATATCAATCTTCTTATCATGTGCGTATTGTCTAATTTCATGTCCAACGATTTTTGCATTTTGCATATTGAGTTGAGTAATCCTTAATTGACGGTTTATTTGGGCTTTAATCGTCATAAATAGTTTTTCAAACGACTAAGTTCTGAGCCTGTTTGTATGCTGAGCATATTCTGCTTTTCAAGGAATGGTCGTAGGCTTTTACAGCTCACACACTCCGCTAGTTTGGGACATAATTTGTGGTCATGTCCGACATCGGTGCAGTGTCCGCAATTTTGATCTTGCAAGAACTTTTTATTTTGTAGAACTTGGCAATATGTCCAAACACATGGCACTAAAAGGACCTTGAGATTCTGACATAATCGGAAACTCTGTACGAAGATCATCTAATATACACTCTGCGTTTATTTAGTAGATTATTCCGATTTGACGATACCTCTATGACCCACTGGATGACCTCGCTGTTTCTGGGCCAAGTTTTAAAACCAAATTTAAGATCTTCTTTCGTTATTTTACTGTTATTTTGATAAATTATTGCAGTTTTTTGTCCTCTAACTTTTCTATGCGGTCTACAACATAGATAATGATTTTGGGTAATCTATTTTCAAGTAGCGTAGCTACTATAATGCCATTACTGACATTAATGACCTTATTAATTGCTAATCCTAATGCCGCAGGGTTTATTAAAGCTCTTATTTTAGTAATTATTGCTTCATTATTAGCGAAGTTTCCTTCTTTGCCAATTATCGGTTGTACTCAGACAACCTTAGTTGATTTCCATTGAGTTTTATTAGTATTCTTGTTCTGGCTCAAGTACCTCGGCGTTTTTCAGTGTCTGTGCATTATACACCTTATCATTTTTTGATTGCTCTTCTGGTTTATGTAGTGTTTAAGACAAACTATTTCGAGGCTCATCGAAACATCCCTCTTCCATCAGCGATAGGAACTGAGATTTTCATAGAGCCTGTTTTGCTTAGCAGTGCTTATCTTTCGTATTGCTTTGATCTCAGCCTCAAGGGCTTTAATCGCATCATTTAAGTGATTAACATTATCTACACAGATTGTCTGCTTGCCCAGCTACACTGATGGTCTGCTTGACCTTCATAGTTTCCGTTTGACTATTACTTGGTTCTGTGACTGCAACATTGTTGTGTTGCATTTGCACGACGACGCTTGTTGGCTCCGAGCATTCTGTACTTTCTGTACGCGCCGGTTTGCGCGCAACTTCTTGAGGTGGAGATCTTCCGATCTCCATCCCACCGCCCAATCTACTTCTATCTACTATTTACAAATTATCTGCGCTGCAAGTTAGCCATTCAACGGAGTTTTCCATTAGATGTGACCGATTTAGATTCTACATTGTCTCCTCTCAACCACGTAGAGGTACACAGTTGAGGTGCGGATTGAGATGATGATTTCTCTCCAAATAAATAATTTTAAAATCAATTTTGATTTTTGTTATATTTTTAAATTTTGTGAAATGCTTTGTGAAATGCTTTGTGAGTGCTTTGCTAGTTTTAATGCTTGTTTAAGTA
Organism: Tipula confusa; assembly: GCA_963556175.1. Taxonomy (NCBI): domain Eukaryota; kingdom Metazoa; phylum Arthropoda; class Insecta; order Diptera; family Tipulidae; genus Tipula; species Tipula confusa. The sequence continues at coordinate 61,542,249 of OY744475.1, read as the reverse complement.
AAAGGCGATGCTTTGAACTTATTCTCTGAGAAGCTCATACTTATTCGTCAGAATCCAAATTTCACACCCATACATGATAACGGATCATCACTATTTCATACCACGTTTTAAGGTCAACCCAACTAACTCCGGCATTACATGCACACCAAAAATCACTACAATATTAGCAAATTAATGCACTTAAAGCTTAATTCGTAGCATACACTCATAGATGACACTAGGACTGGTGTTAATATAACAAGCTGTGCCTGTGACTATTCATATGGTTCTAAATTGTTTACTTTATACTTTAGTTGGTTAACAAAGTTTTGTGTAGTTTTAAAACTTGTTAAATATAAATCTGTATAAAGTAATGTGTAATCATATGTACATTTCCAAAAGTTGATAAATAAAGCGAAAAGCAACTTCACGATTAGACTAAATCAAAAAACCTGGTAGTCAATAGTAGAACTAATGATCAATTTGAAAATTTTTTCACGAAGTTTTTGGCATAAGGCATACATCATAAATTCGATTTTTTAAGCACAATGTGGTAATTTTGACTGGAAATTGTGATGTCCCAGTTTTTGGATACCACCCTGTCATATATATACTCGTAGTTGCGGTTTGATGCATAATTTTCAAACAAAGTTATGAACTTATCTTTTGAAATAAAATAATTGTTACCATAGAATTTATATAATGTATCCTGTTGAAATATATTATTTCTCGGAATATCGAACGACCCATAATCTAAAAGGTAAAATGTTGTGTTGAACAAAACTTTCAACAAGAACTTTTTTTTTCCTAAAACCATATGGTTAAAACAAAAATAAAATACAAACAAAAATCCATTAAATTTCCGTTTTGACTATGTAAGTAGTTAGAAATCGACAGAACACCAACAACAACAAGAAAAGTTACTATCACTATTAGTAAACGTATGTATATTTACTCATACGTATATATATATATATATATATATATATATATATATATATATATATATATATATATATATATATATATATATATATATATATATATATATGTATATATATATATATATATATATTTATATTTATATATATGAAAAGCTTTTGCGGCAAATGCTTTATAATAAGTTCCGAAAATATAACACAAACTTTTTCATTTTACTTTAGTTTTAAAACAATCTACTTTTGATATGTATGTGTCTGTACAAGGATACATGTAAACAAGGATACATATAGGAAATATATCCTAAACATATATAGGCATACACCCATACATAAATAAAATTGAAAATGGTTAGGTTGATTTATACAAAGTTAATTTTCCTAAATGCATACATCTCTTATAAAATAAAACAAAAGCTCGAAGTGAAAAATGTTGTTCGATCGAATTCGAAAATCGAAAAAAGCTTTATGGAAAAAAAACTTTTCGATCTTCGCACATTAATACCAACAACTCAAAACAAAATGTTCTTATTCAATAAACATCAAAAGACAAATAAAACATTTCTTTCCAATTTATGTCGTCGTTTTCCACTTTTTCACTTTTTTTTTTTGAATATTTTGATGTACAAAAACTTTTATGCTTTTTAAATAAAATTTGTTGTTGTTACACAATAAACAGTCTGACTCACTGAACCATAATTCTATGCACAAGTAAAATTTTTTGTCGCATTACGATACGTTTCAATCTGTATATGTAGAGCTATGGGGATACCAAATTCTTTTCCTTTTTTGGTTTTGTTGTCGAATCGAAAATGACAATGATTTTTTGTGTCTTCTCTCCATAAAAAAAAAAAAAAAAAAAAATAAAAGTTTGTTTGGAAAAAGTTTTTTATTTTTTTTGCTTGAAAAAGGGAGCTTTTAATAAGCTTTTTGTTAAATTTCCGTATTTTAAGTTTAAAAGAACAAAAAATGGACAAAACGAAGCAGAGTTAAAAAAAAGACGAAAAAGAATGAAGAATTTTCTATGTTAAACGAGAAGAATGCAGCAGCATCAGTATCAGAGAAAATGCAAAAAAGGAAAAAGTTTTAAACGCAAACTTTGTTCTACTTATGTGCTTGTTTATGGAATTCTTGATTTTGTTAAATCATTTCCGGTTTTTCTTTTTATTACAATTTCTTATTTCCTAATAAAATAATCGTCAATTAAACGATGCGAATTAAATTGTTTTGGATGGTTGTATTCTTTAATCGTTTGCTTCGGGTCTGATTTAAAATGTTGATATTTGCTTGAATTGTTTTTTTATTTTATGTAATATAGGCAAGGTTGACATATATTCACTGTGAATGTTTCCATTCGATTAGACAATATATAGCTGCTAACGGATTGCTTCAAAGACTTATTGTAAATTGTCTGTCTATATTGCAGGATGATAGACAAAGAATACTTCGTCACAGTGGGATCACGGGGCTAGATTAAATTTAATTAGATATTTTAGGTATATTTTTCAATCCTGTAGTAAACATAACTAAATTACTAACTGCGGCATGCCTTAAAAAAAATTACTGGTAGCATAATGACAATTTGGACATCATCGGATGGCCGAAAAAACAAAAAAACTGACTTGCCAGAGGCCCAGTGTCAAGAAAACGGTGGCTAGAACCAGCGCGACATAATGCTGTATTTACCGAATTGCAGCATATAGTGGAATTAGTAAATTGCCGAGCATCGCCAGTACCAGTGTTTTGTCCACTTTACATCGTAAAAAAACATCTAGATTGGAGGCCGTGTGGGGATTACCGTAGGTTAAACAAAGTTACAATATCTGACAGATATCCGATTCCTTACATACAAAATGTTTCTATACACTTGCGGGACTGCATAATTTTCTGCAATATAGATCTTGTAAGAGCGTGTCGCGATTTGGTGTTCCATGTAACATTACCACCGATCAAGGATCACGGTTTGAGTCAAAACTGTTCGCCAAGTTAACGAAACTCCTGGCCTCAAGTAAAATTCGTACGAAGGCCTACCATCCGCTACAGTGCAAGATGATGTGATGTGCTCATCAGCGGAACTAGTTTATAGACAATCGATTAAATGACCTGGAGAGTTCTTCATAAAAAATCCTCTTACTCCTTTGCCTACTCACGACACGGCTATCGATAAACTACGCACCGGAATGCTTAATCGTATCCCAACAGCAACTCGTCAAATATGACGACATATTCCTATCAAAATTATAATAAATGGCGGTTATGTTTTCGTCCGTGTAGATAAAATTCGAACTGGCTTACAACCGCCTTATAAAGGTTCATACAGAATAATCAGCAAACTATAAAAAACTTTTGTAGTCGAAATCAAAAGTACGAGCATTCAGCAATCATATAGTGTCAGAAATGTCGAACCACAATTCCTTCCGGAGCTTTCACTTGAAAGGAGTGTTGTTGTGACCAATAATTTTAAACACGAATTATTAGTCATACACAAAAGAGCAATCGTCATGCAACGTCATCTGCAAAGTAATTTTTGCATGTATGTGAAGTTAGCCCGAAAACTAGGCCGAAAATATTTTTGGATTGTGTCTTTGCTAAATTTAGTTATAATTTCGATCTGTCCCAAAATCTTGGTAATAAAACGTGTTTTATCCATCCAAAAAAATACCAAGTCATCAAAACGTTGCAATGCCAAATTAAAATTAAAACGAAATAGTTTTTTATGTAATTGGTAAATATTGTAAATTTAAGCAAGAGTAGTTTTCATATAAAGACTTATTTTGATATTTCATTATGGAACCAGCTTCACAGGGATTTCCAAACATATCAGCTGATGCCAGAAGCTACTTTGATCTATCCTTAATTCAATCTATATAGCCCTGTTGCCACATGAGGTCTATTTACGGTCTTTACAAAATATTCTATAAACACTATTCGAAAAAATATTAATCTTGACCATTTCACAACATGTGGCCGAGATCACAGGGATTTCCAAACATATCGGCTGATGCCAGAAGTTACTTTGATCTATCCTTAATTCAATCTATATAGCCCTGTTGCCACATGAGGTCTATTTACGGTCTTTACAAAATATTCTATAAACACTATTCGAAAAAATATTAATCTTGACCATTTCATAACATGTGGTCGAGATCACAGGGATTTCCAAACATATCGGCTGATGCCAGAAATTACTTTGATCTATCCTTAATTCAATCTATATAGCCCTGTTGCCACATGAGGTCTATTTACGGTCTTTACAAAATATTCTATAAACACTATTCGAAAAAATATTAATCTTGGCCATTTCATAACATGTGGCCGAGATGACAGAGATTTCCAAACACATCGGCTGATGTTAGAAGTTACTTTAGTGTATCCTTAATTCAATTTTTATAGCCCCTCAGCCACATAAGGTCCATTTATGGTCTTTACAAAATATTCTATAAACACTATTCGGGAAAAATATTAATCTTGGCCATTTTATAACAAATAGTGTTTATAGAATATTTTGTAAAGACCATACATGACCATATAGATTATATTAAGGAATAAATATCTTATATTTAGAAATCCTTGTCATCTCGGCCACATGTTATGTGGCAAAAGGGCTATATAGATTGAATTAAGGAAACACCAAAGTAACTTCTGGCATCAGCCGATATGTTTGGAAATTCTTGTGAAGTTGGTTCCATAACGAAATAAGTCTCTATATGAAAACTACTCTTGCTTAAATTTACAATTTTTACCAATTACTTAAAAAACTATTTCAAAGTTTTAATTTTAATTTGGCATTGCAACGTTTTGATGACTTGGTAATTTTTTCGGGATGGATACTAATAAAACACGTTTTATTACCAAGATCGAAATTATAACTAAATTTAGCAAAGACACAATCTAAAAATATTTTCGGGCTAACATAACTTTTGCAATATTTGTTTATGTGTCTAGGCCGTATAATTCTACTTGCGTTTTCAGCACCATTTGGGTAGTAGTTACTTTCTGATATATTTCAAGTGGATTTCAAGAGGGTATTAGTGCTTTTAAATTTTCAGCATTTAGAAAGCACTTTGGTTACTTCACATTTTCTTTAATGTGCTATAATTTGATATTTATTTTCAGTTCACGATTTTGTAGTCTAGTAGTTTCGTGAATTAAAAAATATCCGGTGAGAATATTAAAATTTGAATACCAAAAATTAAACGTCTTCATGTTCCAAATCACTCCTTGCTTTTTAGACCATTTAAATTCACATAAATCCACTCTTCGTTTTATACAAATTGACACTTAAAACTGTTCAACTGTTCTGCTATATGTAATACATGCGATTTACAACGAAAATTACATCTTTTACATCCTCTGCTCATTCCATCACGTTTGCCCTCTATCCCTAAACAACCCCAGTAAAAATATTTAAAAAAAAAAAAATTCGAAAAGCTTTTTTTTTTGTACTACAATTTCCGTTTATCTGTTTCCCTTTATATTTTATTTTTGTATTTTGTGTGTTGAGCGCAACACCACCAACAAAATTTTATAATTAAAGCTTTCAGTTCACAAATCATCACGTAAAAATTTATATGCTGTGTACATATATACATATATGCTAGTGTAATATTGTATATAATGTATCAAGATAACCACGATAGATAAGTTATTATCATATTTGTTGTTGTTGGTGGTGGTGGTGGTATTTCTGAGTTGACAAAAAAAGGATATTAAATTCGTGTAGTTGGTGGTGTATTTTGTTTTGTATATACTCGTATAACATTTTATTTATCTAAAAATTAAAATCTCAACAAGTGGAATACTACTGTACTCGGTGACAAGCCGATCCTAGTACGAACGTAATAATTTCAGTTTTTTTTATATTTTAATGAAAATCCAACGATAAAATATTACCACCTTTTCAATAATCGTAATAATAATTTCATCATATATAGCAACAATTTATATGTATATATATCAAGCTATATATAAATTCACTTCCCTACAGACAGTTACAAAAGTACACATAAATCCAGTGCTTGTTGGTATTATATTGTTATTGTAAATTTATTTGTTGTAAAAAAAAACCCTTTTTTTATGGTTCGTTTAATTTTCTTTTTATTATAAAAATAATTTGATACCCCATTTTCCCCGCCGCCGCCGCCGCATACTTGTTCGTATTATCGCTTAGTTTGGATAAAACATCGCTTTATTGCAATAAATTTATAATTTTATATTTTTATTGGAAAATCGGTAACGTAAATTTTCCGTTTATAATAACACTGCGTTGCCATTTATGGCTGTTTCCAGGTAAGAAAATAATTGGCCGGATTTTATCGAACGTAATGATGGGTAAAGTAGTATAGGAAAATTATCATATTGTTGAAAAATCTATGTACGATTAACTCAGGCCATTTTGGTCAAATAAAGCAAATAATTTGCAACTTACTATTTTACCTATATCTTGACCTGGATAAATATTTTATTGTTTATTTAATAATTTCCATAAAAAAATAAAAATAAAAACAACAAAAATAATATTATTATTGAAATTAAGGAATAAATTTTCATCGCATCTGTATTTTATATCCATTAATACAACAGTGGAACGATGTATGGCACAAAAACGAAAAAAAAGGATATTCATGATGATGTACATACAACATGGATGTAATAATGTAGAACACACAACCATGATTTTAATCAAAACGGATGAAATATTTCCTTAAACTATATGAGTACACGAGAGGGTATACATATTTTATGATTTTTTGAGCTTTTTTGTGCTTTTTTTGTGTGTGCCTCAATGTCAAAAACGTTGATATTATAATTTTTTTTCGCTTTAAATTGAGATATCCTTTTTTTGAATTTTTTTTTGTATGCTTTGCTTCTTGGAAATTGTAAAGTTTAAAAATATGAAATGTCAAGGACTAGATTATAGCTTTACATATTTTAATTGAATAGACTTGATGTATAATTTTTTGAAAAAAATTATAATAAATTTAATAAATCAGGCGTCGTACAAATTGAAAGATAAAGATTTTTTACTTTTAATGAATGCTTTAATGGTTGCTATCATGCTTAGTGTCTATTTTGTGCAAGACTCGATAGCTGGTTTTTAGCTTTATAGTTTTCTCATGTTTTGCTTTAAATATGTACAACCGGACAAAGAGTGAATATTACGTAAATTTTAAACCTGCCAATTATGCAAGAAAAGAATCCTTTTTTGTTTATTTCATTTGTTTTATTTTAGTACAATCTAGTTTCCTAGACTAATGAGTGATTTGGCTTAATTTATTATAAGCTAAACTCTTCGATGAATCAATCATGTTGAAGACGTGTCTCTGGATGCCTGTTATCGTTGTTTTATCTGCCGATAAAGTTACACCAGAATTATGACTATAGCAACCGCCATTAGGGCATATAATAGAACGTAATGATGAATATGATATCCGAAACTATGGATGAATCTAATCATTATATTAAGGCATTATCCTTGCGGTTCTACTGAGCTATAACATAAATCATGTCATCGGTTAAACTGATATCATTTGGGTTATTACTCTCGGCCCTTGTTGGTGTGTCTTGTAATAAATTTATGTTCTTGGAATGCCATCTTCTCCAGAAATCTTATTTGATTTTTCTTCTACCTGCACTAGCTTGTAAATTCTTTCGAATTTACAAGCTAGTTCACGTGCAAGTTGGTTTTTAGCACTGAGAAAGTTGGTACCATTATCACTATATAGATCCTCGCACAATTCTCTACGTGCAGTGAATATTTTGTAAGCTGCGATGAATGCTTCGGAGGTTTGATCACTGACTATTTCCATATGTATAGCCTTAGTTGTGATGCAAGCAAAATTTGCTAAATAACCGTTGTGTTCCTTGTGGCCTCTGTCTTTTGTTGTCCGAATCATAGACCAGCATAGTCAACTCCGGTACTTAGAAATTTAGTAAATTTCATTACATATGACTGGACTATGTGACTGGACATAAAACCACTGAGATGGAGGATTTTCGAGATTCCATTTGCTACAAATTTGTTAAATTTATAAGGTATGTTCTTGTCCCAACAATACTATCATCGAATTTGCCAGAAATATGTTAAAGTCTCCTCAGTAATTGTATTAATGTTAACTTGGTTGCAGTTGGTGACACTCGTGTTTTTGATGCCAACAATGTTGCCTTGCTTGATGACTTGTCATTGAAGTATATCACAGCTGTGTAGGCTACTTCAGGAGCATTACAAAAACAACGTAACTCTTCCGGTAAAGCTGAATCAAATTAGATCCACCTTGGTATTCTTATCTCCTCCAGTTTTGGAAGTGAGACATAATATCCTTGTCATGTCTTTTTGATCTCTGTATAGGAAGTCCATAATCCCAAGTTACGCAGCCGATCCATATAGTTTACATTAGAATTTCGGCTTGGAGATAATCATCCTAGTGGATCAAATAATTTGGATGACTAAGATAAAATTTTTCGTTTTGTCATTTTCTCTTGTTTGTTGTTAAGATTCACCTTGAATTCAAATGTATCACTGCCTGCGAATTCCAAATTAATCCTAGTGTTTTGATTGATTCTTCATTAAATATTAAAGGCTTAAATGACCTCGAGCCTCGATCGATACTTTTTACGAGTTGTACAGATGGTGCAGATGCCATTCTGTTACGGTTGTCAGCTGGTTCGATTTTATTTTTTTATCTGGCGATGTTCTCCTTAACATTTTCAGGTACTTTTGATCATCCTGATGGTATTTCCTAGCACTCTAGCTTATATTTTCACCATCTTAGTAAAATTGCAATCAGATCCTCTTTAAATTTAGGATCCAAGAGTTGTAATTGATTTAAGCTGATATTGAAATGATCCCATTCAAAATGATCCCATCTTCTATTGTCAAAATCCTGATCGGGAAAGGTTGTATGATACTTGGCAACACTAGGGCGACGAAAATCGTGCGTGTACTTGGAAGGTAACTAATTTTGTGGCAGTTGCGATTTCGCTTCCATTTACTGTCCCAATTTCAACATAAATTTTTTTCGTTTGTTGTCTGATTTGTTTCGATGCCTCCTTGGTGATAAACGAAATTTGTGAACCAGGATCCGTTAAAATTCGTAATAGTTTCGATTGTCGGTTTCTAATTTTGAACCATTGCTGTGGCCAATAATGTCGCGGTTAACTGGTCGTACTGGTTCACTAGGTGATTTAATGATGTACTTGACGTCACTTTCAATTTTTGGAGTGTCATCGATCTTCATGGCGAGCCTTGTGCGCCGAGGATTATTCAAGTGCAGTAATGTGTTGTGCTTTCCCTTGCATACTATAGACACCGTATGGGAAATGGACAAAGATCGCGGTTCTCCTTGGAACACTTATTGCACAGTTGATTTTGAGCAATGATTTTGGATCGCTCTAACATCATACATAGGCTCTTAATGTTTGTGTGCAGCAGCACGTGTTGTCTCGTGCTCTTTGTAGAATCGTCGTTCTAGAAACCCGAGAACTTCTAGTGCTTTTTGCTTTGAGATAGCTGAGAGTTGGTGCATTTTAAGGGTGTCACTTATCTCGTTGTTCTCATGAATGATTCTCCTGAATATGTCATGAAAGGATGCTCATTTCAGGGGATCGCCATAGAACTGTAGGATGTCAATCCATCTTATATAGTTGGACATCCTGTTTTTCTGATTACCTTAGTTTTTTTCAGCACCGCGGTGATTCTGGATCTCAGTGTCTCAAAGTTGTCGATTAACACTGAGTAGTAGTCCAAGCAGAAGTAGGAAATCGTTGTTTGATCCTTTGGAGTTACATCTATCAATATTTCTTCATGCAACTGCAGCTTATGTTAGAGTTGATCATGGGTACCTTCAGCTTCTATTGGAGGTTTTGACATCATCAATTATTCTATAACACAAGGACATTTTCACGCCTTGTATTTTATATTTATGTACTTGTACAGCTGAATACCCAACATTGTTATTATTGGATGTAGCTTTGCTCGTATTTGCCTCCTAAACTACATGACTGTAGAGCTGACCACGCAGATTGACTACAAATGATTGGTATCGAATGAGCGTCCTGTCCTGTAAATAGCCCAGGCAGTTACTTTTTTTCAAAAAGAGCCTTTTTCTGAGTTATACTTCCCACATATATGGAAATGTTCAATTTTTAAGCAGGGATTCAAGTCGGGCTGCCCTAGTAGCAATACAAATTACCGTGGGATCAATATATTTTTTTTCTGTTTTGCTTAAACTTTTATAAAAGCAATACGTTTGATAAACTTAACCATTGGTTACTTTTGATGTTTCTTAGATTGCAATAATTTACCTATTTTCGTCGATGAAATCTTATTTAGATTGCAGAACTCAGATTGTAAAGGTTAGTAATCACACGTCAATGCTAATTAATGCTACTTTTTTAGTTCAGGAAGGTATCCATTTTGGGGCCCTTTTACAGTCTATCTTTCATTTAATTTTACGGGAAGAAATTAACCAGATTAAAGATTTGTAGCATAGCCAATTTTCTAAAAAAAAAAATGTGCTAGTTAAAATAATCTGTCACTTTAGTCTTTAAATCGTTTAAACCTTCACAATTATAGTTTAGAGATCAAAACCACCATTACTCCTCTATAATCGAACATCATAATTCACACACGCTTCATTCATTTGCAGACTTTTGGCAATTATCATTATTTCGGACATCAAATACAATGCGTGGCATGTCTTAAAATAATATTTTCGTACTTAAGGATATAATACATGTCCCTAAAATTGTAAATTATAAAACACATTTTCAAATATATATACAACAACCACCTACGCAAAATTTTTCCATTTTCATCTTTCATTTCAATAAAATAATAATAATATTAACTGTATACGACAGATGATTTGGAACGAGAGACGTGGAAGACAAAAGGGATATATATATATATATATATATATATATATATATATATATATATATATATATATATATATATATATATATATATATATATATATATATATATATATATATATATATAATATAAGCGCGGGGAAAATATTTTTCTAAATTGAAAATCCAACTTTGTATTATTATTATTTTATTTTATGTACTAATACTCTCTCTTTCCACGTATCCATTTAAAAGAAAAACGAAAAACAGGATGGAAAGTAGAACGAAAGCTTAAGGAATTTGTATTTTATTATTATTACTATTATTGTTTTCTTGTTATTATTTTCATGTTTAAGCTGATGCTGTTTTATTTCGAGCTATGTATATATAGGATATGGTATATATGCCACCATATAACAAAATAAAAATAAAAAAAATTATTCCCCAGTCGAATAACAAAAATAACATTGTGTGTCCCGTATCGCATCGTTCCTACCCCCGCGTCGCGTCAGTAACGCCATCAGGGTGGAAAATTTATAAATATAAATCGTCATGAAAATACCGAGCAGAGAATAAAACAAATAAGATTAGTTTAATTATTTATCTTGATTCAATTTTTATTATTTTTCCAGGGAAAAAAAAATTGTTTTTCTATATTTTGTTTTTGCTGCTGTTGATGTTTTTCATTTTTGCCTTGAAACTGACAGACGTATACGAGATAACCCGATTATGATATTTTTTTTTTAGTAACAAATATCTGTTTGTGTACATTATACTTGGAATTGAAGTTTAATACGTGTTGCTATACATTTGTCGGAAATGCGGCACTTTTAATCACGTTTTAAGCACGTATATTTACTGTTACGTTAATTTGGAACATTTCGAAAAACAAACACTATAAATAGATCATCGATATGTGTATTATAATCGAAATTAGTTTGGGCTTTTAAGTTTTTTGGTTCTATATAGCCAGATGTTATTTTTAAAAGTGTAGTATACCAGTTCTCCATTATGGTATTTTTGCAACTGGTCGGTCACAAGAAAATGCAATTTCTGAAACAGTATCTAGCTAAAGTAATTTCTAATTTTTATTACCCAACATATTAAAAAGATTCACGTAATATGGAGTTAAAAGTTTCTAAATTGGGTGTAAATTTTCAGAATTAATAGTTAGCTGAAATAAGGAAGAAACAAGAATGACAATTTTTTGTATTAACAAAGTCAGAGGTGGGGAATGAGGTTCTTTAACCGGGTGCCAAAGTTATCAATCTTCTAATCTGTCAGTTATTAATCAGTCATTTATTTTATTTGTGTGATAATTTTTGTAATTTGAAATTTGGTTCGCCCTATTAATATTACTGAAGGAATGAGGGTCGTAATGTTATTATGTTGAATTTAGAATTAAGAATTAGAAATCGATTAAATAAATTAATTCGAAAAACAAATCTGGCTTTTGGACATATGTCTATGAATATTAATGTGACTCAAGGATATCAGACTCAAATACCCAACATAGATGTGAAATTCTAAATAAATATTGCTCTATTTACTGTATATCGAATGGCAGTCCTTCAATGATCTGTTTCCATCCACCCGAATCACTATCCAGCCTAGAAACTCGACTTTACCACCAAACGATCATCGAATTAAATTCCGATAGATAGTAACCAACAACCAGAATACTCCAAGTTATTATTATTTGTAGTACCTATTAGCGGTACCTTAGCGACGGTGAAAGTGCATAGTAGAAATGACCAATATCAGCTTTGTCGATTTCTATTCCTGAATTCAAAGCTCTTTCAATACGGAAGCATTTGTGCACAATTTGGGAGTACAACGTAAAAATTAAAAAACCACCATTCAGGGCCTTCTAATTAATCAAAAGTTGGTCACAACACGAGAGATCGTTGATGTAGTTATCTCACCTAACGTTACCTCAACATTTACACATTAGAAGTGTCTGCGTATATATTGATTCATCCATCACCAAGGTTACACCGATTCAAACATTCCTCATCAAAAATCGCTGACAGTACTCACTTCGGCTAGATTTTGACTAGTAATGAAACCCCGCCCACGCAATCTATCCTATGTAATACGATTGTTGACAATAGCAAAAAAAAAAAAATTGGAGATGAAACTAAAAAAGTTCTATGAATGTGAAGTGGTAATGATCCCCTTCCACTGCTTCTGAAAGACCAGGATTGTAAAGAGCTGTTCCAGATCACCACTACAAAATTTTTGATAACTATTTCATGCTAAGATTGACCAATACTGCAAAAAAATTAAAGAACTCTGCTTCCGATGCCAGAATATATATCGCCAGATCTGGCCAAATACATCCAAATAATTGATGATATCAAAGAATTGTTTGGCGTATAGCTCCTGAAGAGAATCTAAAGCACTTGGAACTAATGACCTTAACATACGGGATGTCTTCGGCCCCATATTTGGCAACCAGGATCATCAAAATTATAGAGAAACAGAACTTCAATCTATATCCAGGAGCATCACAAGTAATATTGAATGATATGTACATTGATGATTTGTTAACAGGAGCAAATATCGTATCTAAAGCAGTAGACCAAGCAGATATCCAAATTAAAGTTCCAATCCAAATTTAACCTCCACAAATGGTCTTCTAATTCTTCTGACGGAATATCAAAGTTAAACATCACTGAAGCATATTCATCCATGCCTAAGATACTATCCGGAGAATCACATGATTCTGTGATGATTCTTTTGAAACTGCAGCACCAACTACCAAACGAGTGATTCTGCCCGAAGCTATAAGTTGGATTAAAGCAGCTAACATCTTTCGTCGTTAAAATAAAAAAATATTTTCAAAGATTGTGGTTGTTGGTTATTGGATGGAACGATGATTTACCATAGAGAAAGCCCGAAACCAATGGCTAAAAATACCAAGTGAAATACAAAGTGAAAAATCCAATTGCATGGGTTTTGCGATGCTATAGTGAAATTGCATTGGCAGAATCAGTTTACCTTCGAACATTTTATAAAGGTCAATTTATTACCACTTTGATAGCAAAGGGATCCGTGATACCGTTGGAGTTAAAATAAAGTCATAAAACTATCGTAAAGTTTCTGTAAAATTTAGGTCGAACGCCGCATCGCATGATTGATCCGAAATAGTTGCCTATAATTTAGCAGGTTGGTGCGGTTTTTCGGGTTAAATGTTTCTTGGGCTGCTAATAATTCATTTTGGTGCAAACTGTGGTCGATTTCTTTTAACAATATCGTGTGATTTTTGATTTTTTTTTTTGGGTATATATGTATGTGTAAAAATTCAGGTCAGTTAGTTTAATATTGTCCTCAGCTTCCTTTAATCCATTTAATACGATTCTATTTATTTTAGTAGGAAACTATTTGGATTTTTTTCGCTCTGATTGCTGCTTAGCACAACAGCACTAGCACTTTTAACTTCAATATTTCACATTTTGAGTGGTTGCGAAACTTCTGGTGTTTTTATGGTTTCGGGAGCATTTTTTTCAGTCCTTTGAAGGCTAAACTTTAATCAATACTTTACATTTACACAATCCATTCAACCCAAGCACACAATTACAGTATTATCACCTGCGCATTGCATAGCTCAATGTCATCCTGTACTATGACATAAAAGGTGGGTCGGCTCTATTGAGATGCTCTTTTATTATTATTTGTGTTGTTTGTGATTTCCGTTTCCTTTGCATTTGACTCGATCAGATATGGTATTAACGTAAAAATATAATGTGGTTATATAATGTAAAACTACTCTTTGTAAAAGCCAGCGGAAAGTTAAGAGTAGAAGGCATAATCAAAAGAAGAAAAAAATTTCGTGTACATATCACGCCGGACCGCGCAGTATTTCTGGCAAAATAGTTGGTTACTTCATCTGACAATTGCCCTCTAACTCGATAGTAATTGATGCTCCGAGATGATCTACGTCGATATAATATTAAAATTCGGCTAACGAAATAAATCACATTTTAAAAATCTTTCCTAGAACATCTTTCAATTAAACTCGATACTGCTGTGTACTAAACTGATCAACAACGCAGAATTCAATTTCTGTTTTCTTAAAACTGCCTGTGAAAGTTCTGCTGTGTGCTTAATTAGTATTGGCTAGTCTATTTCTAGTTAAGTCGACTAATTCATAATGGTTCTATTGCCTGCGATTCGCATGTTGCAGTTCAAATGATACTTCAAATGATATTGGCTACATATGATTTTCATTTTCTTGGACACAACGTTATTCAGTCTAGAATGATTGCAGATATTTTGCTGACTTTCCAAAACATGTTTCATTTAATTGACTAATAAAACGGTAGCCCAGAGTTCTAATCAGGATATACTAATTGACTGCGGATCACCCTCGAAATTTAAAATTTTAAATTGAGATGCCTCTCTTGGCTTCAGGAATACTATTCATAAAATGGAAACTATTGGATGCCCACTTGTGACGACTGAAACCAAACAGGTGGCAGATGATCTAAGCCCTTGATATTTTTCAGCATCCTTGAGTCCTATATGCTACGGTTAAAAATTTGTTGATTATGATAAGTTTAAAGATTTATATTTCATCCTGTGAGGTTGTTATCCATACAAGTTTTTGGTGTTCGGTGTCTTGTTCAAATTTGCCGAAATATGTTTTTCAATATAAGCCGTGGAAATTTATTTGGGTTTTCGAAATCAACAGTTCGATCAAAATGTCGAAGAAGTCATATTGTCACACCTCATTAAAGTGCCTTAAAATAATGACATTTTTGGGCCAGGGATAAATTTACACTTTCGTGTAATGTGGCTCCCAAAACCAGTGCGTCCCTATAGAAGAATGCATGGTTCTTTTACATATAACACTTGCAATTTGGCAAGAATCGAATAGTACTGAGAATCTTTGTCTTCTATGTCAGTTTGCATAGTCGCCGAAACTCTAGGTTCACGAAATTCTTGTACAACTGATGCATCTTTTCCAACCTTATACTACACTGGTTTAAAATCATGTTGTCCTTAATTACAGATGATATATCTATCGCAATATGATCGATGGTAGTTGCTACTTGTCGTCTAACCTATCCATGTTTGTTTAGTATTATATGCCCAGGAATGGTAACTTACTCTTTTTATTTTTAAGAATACATTTTTGGGGAATTTATAAGACAACCATTTAAAATTTTTCCAGAAACAAGTCATCCTTACATGTTTGGGGATCTAACGAAATAATGCACAATCATTTATATATAAACCTTAACCACTAAAAAATAAGACCCAAAACTTTCACGATTTTCAGTTGTTTTAATGCCTAAATGCGCACACCAAACATCCCGTATGTATTATTTACATTGGTTCATTTTAAAATTATACCTCCAATGTTCCTTGAACTTCAAATTTGTTTTCTTATATTTAGAAAAAATAATTCCTGCATATGACCCATTTCCGACTGGCAATTATAATTTGTTGTAATAATATGCCACCCATTGATCAGGTGACATATTGCCACTTTATCTATAAGTGTATACCATACTTAATCAAAAAAATAAAAATAAAAATTCCAAAATGATGAGGTAATAGGATATATAATGGCCATTCACACAAAACACTATTGTGTATGGCCACTCACTATCTTCTCTCAAAAAAACGTTATATAATTTATCATTATGTCATATACCGTTAATTTTAAACAAAAATTACGTGTAAATTGTTTTCCATTCAAAACCAGTAAAAATTAAGTATCTTCATCGTATAACACAGTCATTAATTTCCCAGTTTTTCCACAATTCATTTCCATTCCATTTAAATATACAAAACGACGAGTCCAAAAAACAGAAAAAAAAAAACAAAAATTAAAAATCATTCAAAAATAGAAATATCATAATCATGATTGTCGTCATCATCATCACTAAGTACATAACGCGATTTCTGTATATACATCTCCTATATACGCGAAGTGCTATTGTCATAACCATCAATTTTAAAAGTAAAAATAAACTTAAAAATGTAAACATCGCCCCGGTCATATATACCGGAAGCTTTACGTACCAATTAAGGATTTTTTGAGTGATATTCTCAATGTGGATGAATCATGGTCGGCACGATGGCATGACAGTGATTATATATATATATATATATATATATATATATATATATATATATATATATATATATATATATATATATATATATATTTAATTTAACGGTTTATATATATAACGGAGCCGTAAAATGAATTTTATTATTATTTTATCTCAAGGGTGTGGTAGAAAAAATAACAAAATAATGTTTTCCAAAAAAAAATAAAAAAATGAAAATTTTCCGAGTCTGTTTCCAAAATAAATACGAACCGTAGGTTGATTGTTTGTTTAAATATACAAATAAAATTCATTTTGGCACCGTAGGGTAGAAAAACTATCTCTTGCTCTCATCGAATACACATTTACATCTCGCGTGATTTATTTTTTACGATCTAATCAAACAAAATAAAAACCGAAAATGTGAATGCATGTCTTTAGCGTTTTTTTACTATGTCAGCATATATATAGTGAAGGAAAATGGATTAGCCTCACCTTGATTTAGAATAACAATAAAATATATTAGGGCCATACAGGGTTTTTATTTTATTTTAAACGACAAACTGGTGACAATCTTTTATAGTCGTTTAATCAGGAAAAATCAATTCAAATAAATTCTAATAATAGTCTTTTAAAAGGCAACACAAAAGCTGCAGATCTAACACAAAACGGGGTTAAATTAGACTCTCGTAAAACTGAGTTGTAACATTTTATTTTTGAAGTACTGTAAGTCGAATTCAGCAAGCAGTTTTCTAAAATTGGAGATAAGATCTTTGCTATCTTGACAATCTTCATATTGACTAAAAAAATAATCAAACACTTTTAACATAGTATAGCTTGTGTAAAGTTGGTTTTGTGTTATATACGGATCTAACTCAAATACTCCTTCTGGTCAGGGTAAGTATTAAAAAAAAAATTGAATACAAGCGACTCGATGTAATTTTTTTCATAAATTGAAATTCCCTTCTTGATGTCCATAAGAATTACGCTGACCAGTACAAGAACTTAAATATTTAATAACGCCCGGATTTTTTTTGAAGACAGGAGTGTAGCGATGGGTATACGAATCTAGTATGTGAGGTAAGAGTATACGAAAAGAACGATGTTATCGCGACTTCGAGGAATCTGACGGGAAAATGGCAGACATCGATGCGGACTCTTCACAAATAACAGAGTTTGAGCATACATTTCTAACATTGAAAGCAAAGCTACGAGGTATAATACCCGCTAATAGCTGTCCAAAAGCAAATAAACGAAACTATGTCGGCCTTCACTGCCCATCAACGGGAATTGTTAGAGTCAATACGTGAAACTAGCGTGGTAGCTGTACCAAAGGACGACATAAAGCTGTCTCCATTAGACATTCCGTCCTTTTTCGGTAAAAGAGCGGAAGAGTTTCAATCTTTTAAAGACTTGTTCGTATAGCAGTCGTCGATCAAAACGCAGCCATATCAAATTGTCAAAAGCGTAGCTACCTAAAAGGTCTCTTAAAAGGTGATGTGTAACTTACGTTCGCCATGTTACAGTAACCGATGCAAATTACAAGAGCACATATGATCAACCAATTCAAGTCATTCAATCGTTTGTAAAAAGGTTTCTGGAACAACCCGCTATATCAAATACCACCACGCAATCTCTGCGAATGGTGCACGATACTGCCAACGAAGTGGTCGCTGGTCTCAGCGCACCAGGCAATGACGCCCAAACATGCGATATTTTGCTCAACTACATTTTACTGAACAAACTGGATGATGATACACGCACAGTTTGGGCATCCAAAACAGTAAAGATGTCAAATATCCAACATTTGAATAATTGCTCGGTTTTTTCGACAAAAGGTTTACAGCACTCGAAAATTGTGTCATCAGTAATAAGCGATCATCAACAAACAAGCCGAGTCCTCGTATTACAATAAATCATGCAGTCACTGTTAGCCGGACCGTGTTGCGCAACCCTATTTGCAATCAAGTGCAATGCCGTGTACGTAAAAATGCAAAATGTGCTCCGAAAACCATCGTTTACAAGATTGTGAATAATACAAATCATTGGATATAAAACGTCGTAAAGAATTCATCACTGCCTCAGGATGTTGCTTTAATTGTTTGGCTACGGGACACAGTTCTAATGCATGTCGATCATTTAGAAGATGTCGGAAAAAGCATCACACTAGTCTACATTCTCTCAATGAAATTAATCCAACGCCATCAGAAGCGATCATTTGCAAATCATCATATTAATCTGGAGAGAACATAGCAACCAACTCACTACTTTCTACCCCATTATTACCTACCGCTCGCGTAATCATACATAACAAGGACGGACAAAGCACTATTGGACGCATTCTTTTAGATTCTGGTTCCAATAGCTCCATGATAAGCGAGTCATTTGTGCACCGACTCAATTTACCAAGAACAAATGCACGATACCCATTTAAAGGAATAGCCTCTAAAAGCACAACGCGAGGTGTATATCATGAATTATTTGCCGTCTGATCTTCCCCATGCCAATCCAGAATTATTGAACGATTGGGAAGGCTTACAATCACATATGTTGGGGGATCCAGCGGACAAAAACAATTTGGAAATCGACTTAGTTATGGGTGCCGGTTACTTCCTAAAAATATTGTATAGTGGCCAACTAGAAAGCCCGAATAAATTAATGGCTCAAAATACACATTTCGGCTGGATAATCGGTAGACGTGGTACCCCTATGAAAACACAATAATCATTCAACGTTAGCCTCGATTTTAACATTGACGATACACTTCAACAGTTCTGGCAGTTAAAAGAAATACCCGAGGACAGCCATATGAATCAACAAGAACAACTATGTGAAGAATTAGTTCAAAAATCCACATACCGTGATGACCAAGGCAGATTCGTTGTGAAATTACCGTTAATGTCGAACCCACCAACCCTTGGGGATTTATAAGCACAAGCAATGTCAAGATTTACCTGGTTGGAAAGAAGACTCCATAATAATCCCAATCTTAAAAAAGAATACATAAAATTTATTGAGAAATACATACATTTAAGTCATATGGAAGGGCTGTCAGAAAAAGATTTAGCAATTTCACCAACACATCACTTTCATCTGCCAATCACCCCATAATGAAAGAATCGAGTATTTCAACCAAAGTATGCGTTGTATTTGACGGTTCAGCCTCATCAAGATCTTCGGTATCTCTAAACAAAACGTTGATGAAGGGTCCTATTTTGCAACCAGATTTAACTTCAACAATAATGCGTTTCCGATTACACAAAATTGCATTCACGTCGGATATACAAAAAATGTACAGGCAGATAAAAGTTCATCCAGATCACTGCCATTACCAAAGAATACTCTGGAGAAAATCTCCTGTCGAACCATTAAAGCACTATAATCTAACTACAGTAACTTACAGAACCGCACCAGCTGCGTTCCTCGCAATTCGATAATTGTTACAGTTAGCTAAAGATGTCGAAACAATTCAGCCGAATATATCATATATAATAGCCGACGATTTTTATGTTGACCTATGTCCTAAGTGGCGCCGAGTCAACAAAAGATGTATTAACATTAATTCAACATCTGTAAGAAGTGTTAAAGTCTGCTGGGTTTGCTCTGCATAAGTGGGCATCCAATTCTAAGGAACTCTTTAGCAACATCGAAGCTAAAAATCCCATTGTTGCGACGCAGATGCCGAAAAGTAGTAACCAAAAGGTATTAGGCTTACAATGGGATTGTTTAAGGCCAACATGACCCACGATAATCCGCAAATAACCAAGCGCCAATTTTTTTCGGATGTCTCTCGGTTATTCGATGTATTCGGATGGTTGTTCCCTATGATAATCACAATAGAGATCCTATTCCAACAATTATGGCTTCTCTCAATAGGATGGGACGATGAATTGCCAAAGAAAATTATTGATACGTGAGATAACAAGTCAAACGGAAGATTAAACAAGTTGAGCAGATGGAAATACCACGTTACATCAAAAGCAGCGATCACCATACTGAACTACATGGATTTGCGACGTCAGCAAAAGGACGAACGCAGCTGCAATTTATTTACGCGTAAGCAACACATCAGGTGAACCTCAAATATATCTAATAGCAGCTAAAATAAAAGTGGCTCCAATTCGTCGCATAACTGTTCCGAGATTGGAACTGTTAGCTGCTCATTTGTTGGCTAAATTATCTAAATCTGTTATGAAGACTTTAGCAATAGGCGATATTCCATCATATTCATGAACAGATTCGGAAATCATCCTCTACTGGTTAGTTAAACTTCCCTCCCTCATCATGGCCAATCTTTATTGCCAACCGAACATCACAAGTACACGATTGGCTACCACAAACTAAATAGCATCATGTGAAGACGATCTCAAATCCATGTGATTGCGCTTCACGGAGTCTCATGCCTACACAATTACTGCATCACTTAATTTGGTAGAAAGGGCCGGATTGGCTATATCACGAGCAAACAAAATATAAAACAGCTAGTGGACAATCCAGAAACATCAAATGATTTAATATGTCACGCATATCAGGCAGGGGTGGAAAATGATCTATTTACGATGCTATTCGATAGAATATTTGAATACAGGACCATCAAGCATATTCTCGGATTCTGTTTCCGATTCATTCGTTTAACAAGAACACGCCGCATACGAACCAGATCATGGAATTTAAAAGCTACTAGTGCAAAAACCGCTCCGCCTCTCAGTTACGATGAATTAAATGCAGCCGAACAATACATGTGGAAGTGGGCTCAAATGTCTGAAATCAAGCAAGAAATGAACTCAATAAAATCAGGTGGAATAATCAAACAACATCACCATATTATCACTATCGCCATTCCTCGATAATCAATCAGTGCTTCGTATGGGTGGACGGCTAAAAAACGCTATCTGTTCTGCCATACGAACAACACCATCTCGCTGTTTTTCAAAGGTAGGTGTAGACTACACTGGTCCATTCCAAGTCAGTATAAAACGAAGGAGATGAAATATACCGATGAAAGCATACGTTGCAGTATTTATCTGCATGGTCACAAAGGCGATGCATTTAGAACCAGTCCTGGACTTATCTACTGCGACCGTTTTTGCGGCATTGCGAAGATTCGTCGGTCGACGTAATGCACCGTGCGATATTTATTCGGACAATGCAACTAATTTTAAGGGTGATCGCAATAAATTAACGGAGCTAGAGCAAGTGCTCCAGGATCAGCTCGTAACCATCAAATAACGGAATATCTCAACGAACAAGGAACCCAATGGCATTTCATCTCGCTGGCCAGTCCATCCATGGGAGGTCTTTGGGAAGCAGGCGTGAAGATAATCAACGACCACCTAATAAGAGTTACTGAAAATACAACGTTCAGTTACGATGAATTTTCAACTTTATTATGTGAAATTGAAGCGATTCTAAATTCGCGCCCTCTGACCCCATTGTCAATCGATCCCAACGACCAAATGCCACTAACACCACCTACAAACTTTTTGCTTATGGGACCGTTGCAGTTAATAGCTGGTGAAAATTTACACGGTGTGCCAGAAAACCGACTAAATCGATGGCAAAATATTCAAAAGAGAGTCCAAGGTTACTGGTGAAGATTCTCCAGGGAATAACTTCACACTCTCCACCAAAGAAGATAATGGCAACAGCACCAAACAAACATTGCAATTGGTGATGTTGTTTACATCACAGATGAATCCACTACCTCACTTTATTGGCCATTAGGCAGAATAATAAAGGTTCACCCTGGTAAAGATGAACGTGTGGTAACGGTCCAAACGAGAAAAACTACTCTATAAAGCGACCTGTTACACGATTAGTCAAACTTCCAATTGAAACGTCTATATCTACCTAAATACATCAAGATCATCTCAGTTATAATTCATCAGCTGTATATAACTTCATAATCAATTTTGGCCCGGAGTATGTTGCACGGAGTATGTTAAAAGTCGTGTGTTGTTCCACTATACAGTGGATTTCTTTTACATTTCGGTAAACGCAAGCTTGTGCATATTTGCTATTTATCCCACTCAAAACAGTTCTAATGAACCGAACCCTATCATAACTCCTAATAATGGGGTAGTATAAAACTTTAAGCACTTTAGATAAAAGTATAAGTGTTTCAAAAAAATTAAACAAATAAAAGAAAAGTTTGGTCCCTGGTAGTTTTTTGTAAATGATTTGTATTAGGTACTTTTTGACCTACAATAATTATTTTTAAAGTTTTATACACCGTTCAACCTAAAAAGCATAGTCCAATCTAGAATTTATAAAAGCAAAATACATAGATTTCAATAGAAGTCTGGGATACAGTTTACGTAAAATTTAAAATTTCCGATAGTCGATTTCATTTTATTTGATAGCTTGGCAATATGAGCTCCGATGTTCAATTTGGAATCAATACTAGTTCCCAAATTCTAGCCAGTTCATTAATTTGTACACACTGATTACCTACCGATCAAATACTTGATCAATGTTGTTTTTCAGTTTCATCCTTATCAGATAGATCCTTTATGCAAAAACCTTTCTCTTTCATTTTAAACTCACCGAACAAATAGTTCATAATCTCCCAATAATTTTTGGCATACTCAAGCGAAATCATATACACTGAAAATCATTGCCAAAAATATCAAAACAAAGCATTGACAAAAACTTCATAAGTCGTAAATGGATATCCGAGAGAGCCATCCTGACACCCAAAAATAAGAGCGTAAGTCACATTACTGAACATATACACGATTAAATACAGGCACTGCTACCACATAAAAGTTATTTAATCCAGTAGTGGACACTACAGATGGCATTAGGTTCAGCTGCTTGAAATACCTTCTCATTTCTTGAATAAACACAAATATAATCAATAATTCTTCTGTGGAATTTAGACCTGGCAAAACTATGCAACAAATTTGGTTCAGAGAAAAAATACACACACAATAATAAACTTCCAATATTTATCGGAGAGCAATCTGTCTAGTCTTATTAGACTGGTAATTGTAAAGGATATATTTATGTTCTAAGTGGTTATCTTTCATGTATATCCTTTTTAAAGTAAAAAAAAAAATTTTTATAAAATTTAGTTTTTATCAGAAAAATTTATTTTTTTCTTAATTTTAATTTGCCTTGATATTCTTCACAATCCCCTAATATATTATTTGTACCCACGTGCCAAAGCTTTCTATGTAATCCGTTTCTTCTCAATTTAATTAAAAGATGTTGTATATATATTGATGTAAATACTGTAAACATTGTTTCTGATCGGTAAAACAGTAGGCGATGATTATCAACTCCTTTGTTTAAATATTGAAAAACAAAAATTATATATTTTGTTTTGAGAAAATGTCTAGTGTAGTGTTAGTGTAGCTAATCAAAAATTTTAATTATTTAAGAAATTTAATATTATGAATATGAAGACCGAGGCACTGTTCCCAGGTGAGGAGTACATTGATATTCACCTTTTTTACAAATTTTGCGATAGAGCTCGTTCCTGCCGCAAGAATATTTACAAATATATAAAAGACCACCACATATCGTAACAACGTCAAATTCACGGGTAGAGCCCCATTCGATCTCACCAAATCATTTGAATGTCAATGAATAAATAATTAGTTAGGTACATATTACTAAATCCTTCAGTATTTTCCCATAAGCACCATCATCCATACCATACAACACCCGGTCAAGAACTATTACTATAATTGAAAGGCATTTTCGCAATGCTAGTATTGTGGAACATAGTCGAAAGAAGGATGAATTTCAATTTACATAAGATATGCCATAAAAACATTTTTCTAAAAAAGGTGAACTGCCGATAGTCCTCATTCGACAGAACAAACATATTTTCAGCACCACTTCAGTGTAAACACTGAATACCCTCAGCAGCTCAACAGATAAAGGAAGAATTACCTCTACTTTGATCTTAAATATAGCTTATATAATCACCTGTTAAATAAGGTTAATTTGGTCACTCTCCTACACATATTTTGGCAGTTTCAGTTTATTATTTATGTGTACTTTTTTTCTAAAAAAATTCAGCACCCATCAAAGTATATCAAAAACTCGTACTTAGTGTATTCATCGACCTGTTAACGGTTAAATGTTAGACAGTGATTCTATCAAAACAAATGTGCATAAAGTGTACGATAACTGGTGACGATATTCAATTGAAGAAGTGAAGAGTACTTTGTTTACCTTCAACGGCGAGGACAATTTCCCGATTTTAAAATGGATTCACGGCGTCGAAGAATCTACGAAAACATTTGGAAGGAAGGTTTCAATCAGTTTTATTGAGCAATAAAATGCAAAAATTGCTGAAGGCAAAAAAAAAACCAAAAGAGACATTGCAGTGATATTTATTAGAACTACGAGAGATCTATACGTCTGGTAGTGTGGAAGAAAGCGCCATCATACAATATTGTATAAACACGATACAAGAAAGAGAATTTAATAAACAGATCCTGTATGGAGTCTAAATATAAAAAAAAAATACGTCGACTAAACAAGATCCATTAAACCATTCCAGTACAAATAAACTGCAAGGAAAACGAAATTTTATAACGTCCTGATTTGAATGTGGTGTAAATGGACATGTGGACATAATATGTCCAAACAAATGAATTGGCCCATCGTATCTAAAGATACGCTATTAGCCATTTACAGGGATGACCCCTTTAGTATGTCTTACATTAAGGAATCACATTATGAAGGAGGAGATACAGAAAATGATTGTCCGTTCTTCTTTGAAGAAACGTAAGAAAAAGGTCACCAGTATTGAAATAGGAATATTCTTACTGACTAGAATTACTCAACCCCCTAAAAGGTATTCTTCGCCTTTGGAAACTGATATCGTGCGCCAGCAAATCAAGGAGTAGTTGAGTGAGACCGTTATACAGGAAAGTAGCTCTCCGTTTTCAAGCCCAATTATTTTAGCGAACAAAAATGAAGGTGCAAAGCTTTGCGTGGGTTATCGGCGTCTAAACCGAGTTGTTGTAAACGTCTAGTTTTGAATGTGATTATAATAGATGATCAGATATATGAATTATTTGATTATACCACCCAAGGGCGAGATGAAGACTTTGTTGTGATTAAATGAAACGTTAGCGGTTGAAGAGGAGAACAGTCTAGTATAGAACGCAAGAATATAGAATTTCTGGGATATGCGAGATTGAGCAAGGATGCGTGGAGCCTTCTATGAGGAAAACTTTAGCTGTAT
The DNA here is from genome assembly GCA_963556175.1 of Tipula confusa. Classification (NCBI taxonomy): domain Eukaryota; kingdom Metazoa; phylum Arthropoda; class Insecta; order Diptera; family Tipulidae; genus Tipula; species Tipula confusa. Next base: position 61,516,204 of record OY744475.1, on the reverse strand, counting down.
CTAAATTTCCTGAACCAAAACCTTGACAGGATATTTTCGTTGATTGGTGGAAAATTATCCTCTCATTTAGCGAAACCATTAAGTAATCTTCTGCGCAAAGATGTTGCGTTTAAATTTGATCTTACTCATAATGCCTTGTTCTACTAATCCACTCAGAAGTAGCAGAGACTGAACTACACAAGGATGCTTGCCAAATTGGCTTCGACCAATCCTATGTGAGAAATGTGAGAAACAGTAGTGCAGTTATGAATTGAAAGTTCTTGCGATAGTCCGAGCTTTTCGAAAATTCCGCGTTTACCTCCTCGGTATAAAATTTACAATCGTGACCGACTGTGCTGCCTTCAAAGCGACTATGGAGAAAATGGAATTAGTCACTAGAAATTCTGGGTGGGCTCTACATTTACAGGAATTTGATTTTAAACTGGAACATCATCCGGGAAATCGTTATGGTCATCGAAAACGAGCTGGTGGAGCGAATAAAGCAGACGTATCTTGATTATGTAACCAACCAGAACTTTTTATTTAAGATTTAACAAGAGTTTCAAGTGTTAGTAGTTCCTTAGAGCAATGCAGAAAGAGGTGTTAAGAAATTATCACGAACAAGGCCATTTTGGGGTTCAAATATATATATATATATATATATATATATATATATATATATATATATATATATATATATATATATATATATATATATATATATATATATATATATATCTATATATTTATATATTTATAATATATATATTTTTATATATATATATATATATATATATATATATATATATATATATATATATATATATATATATATATATATATATATATATATATTATATACTGGATATTTTTTTAAGCTGAAACTTTCAAATATCTCGGAAAATAAGCACTCTTCGAAAAAAATGCTCAAGAACAAAATTTATTCATTCCTAAGGTGACATACATTAGTGCTAATATTAGTACCCCCTTCCTTTTCTTGTAGGTGGGGCAGCGGGTAACTTTGAAAATAAAATAGAAAACCCTATTTATATTGCAGATTCGGATTCTACGGCTAAAAGTACGTTGGATTTCCTTAAAACATTTTTACGATTCATGATAGATGGCGCTGACAATATTAATTTTTTTCGATTTCTCCTATTGACATTCTGCAATATGTTTGCATTAAAATTAACACATTTTCAATGTAAATAGTAGAAATTAGTCTTAAACAAATTGTATTCGTAGCCCAGGAACATGCGACTAAATGGGTCTTACTTTGTACAATAACTGAAAACTGTTATTTGTGAAATATTATATAATTTCTAAATAAGACCACTAATATAGATACCAGCAATAGTGTGTATCCAATACCGTTATTTGAGGATCAACATAACAAATTGCAGGACGTTAAAGCATTCTGCACGATAGATTTAAAGAATGGATTTTTTCATGTTCTAATGAATCCAGGCAGCTGCAAATATACTTCATTCGTAGTTCTAGATGGCCAGTATGGGTTTTTGAGAACACCATTCGGTTTATAGTTTATTCACCAGAAATATTTTGGAGATTTATAAACGATGTGTTTAGAACAGCAATTCAAGAAGAAATTGTTATACTAGTGAAAAATGAAACCGATTTCAAACAATTTCAAGGTCGTCATTAAACTAGCTAGTGAAAATATGTTGAACGTCAATTGGGAGAAATGGAAATTCCTAAAGGCAGACATTCAATATCTAAGTAGGTCACGTCTTAGACAATGGAAGAATCCAACCAGGTTATGATAAAATTGCAGCCTGAAAATTTCCCGATACCAACAACCGTAGATCAAATTCAACAATTTTTAGGGTTGACCGGGTTATTTTCGAAAGTTCATAGAAAACTACAGCATCATAGCAAAACCGATCAGTGATTTATTAAGAAAAGATCGTTTAGATTTGGATCGGAACAAAAAATCACATTTAATAAATTAAAATACAAAAATTACATACTGATGCTAGTGCTGTTGCATTTACTGAAGATTTAAAATGGCATCCTGCTTGTACTATTTTAGTAAAAAGTCGAGTCTATAGCAGAAGAAAAATTGATTAGTTACGATTTAGAAGTCCTGGAATTATTAATGCAATAAGTGTTCCGAGTATATTTGCAAGCAAATCCATGCCGAAATTACAAATGTTAGTTTAGGACGGATGCTAAAGCAAACATCGCACAAGGGCAGAAGGAAAATATGAAAACCTTTAATAAAAAACGAAAGATATCACATCTGTATCAGATTGGTGAATTGGTCGCAATTCGGCGAACACAATTTGGACCAAAATTAAAATGTTTTATCATTTCCTACATATATATATATATATATATATATATATATATATATATATATATATATATATATATATATATATATATATATATATATATATATATATATATATATATATATAAACAAAAAAATATTGAACCTCAATCTAATATAAATATTAATAAATAACAAGTATCTATATAGAAGAAAGATAATACCATAAATTATACGAAACACCTTAAGGTAAATATTAAATTTCTACTTGCGTTCTGTGACACCGAAAAAAAGATATGAACTTCAAATCTTCGAAGAAAAATTACCTCGTTGATTATCTATTCAACAGTGATAATTAACATTTACTATTTCATTCGCCTCGAATTTCTTGTGCGCCTATATACTGTATAAGTACGTAGATACCATAGTTATAAACCGCGTATACAAACCCCGTTCGTACATCTTTCTCCATAAATTTTTATAAAAATTTGCACGGAATTTTCTTTATCTCTTCCATTGTTTTTCTAAATCACAAATTTTCACTTAACGTGACATAATAAAAATGAAAAAAAAAGAACATAAAAAAAACAGCAAACAAATTGCTATAAAATAACAATTTTAGTAAAATTTTCACCAACACCCAAAACAAAACAATCATCATTTGGTATATAGAAGGAAAGTTAGAAAAACCTATCGTGTATATATGTATAGACATATATACTCGTACAGGAGTATTTACGTTGATCACGTTTCTATAATCACAATGAAAATGAGAAAATTATATAAGATAATTAAATGAAGATATAAAAAAAAGCTCCTCATCATCATGTACAAATATATACTATGTATATATATATAGTAAGGGTGAAAAATGATCATCCATAAGGTTAAAACGGGGTGACTGTGTGAAATGATACGATACGAATGAGATAGATCAATAATTTATTTAGGTTCTGCTTTAGATGCTCATTTTAATTAAAAGACATAGATAAAATAACATAAACAAAATTATCATTTTATATATATATATATATATATATATATATACACATACATTTCATTTTCCGGCAAAATGAAACCAAAACAATACGCAAGCATCATATATAGATAAATAAAAACGCACATACACAAAATTCTCATATATCAAGAAAATATAAAATACACAAGTTGATAAAATTGGAAAATGTGAAAATCGAAAATACAAAAATAAAAATCTGTTTGGGGAAAAATTGAGCGCACACATAAATATACATTTGGAATGTGAAATAATTTCGAATGGATAAAGCTTTTAAGCTATGAAAAATCGATTCGATTCTGATTAAAATACAAATGAAAAAAAAAAAGTTCAAGGTGATTGGTTTTTCTTTTGCATGTGATGTTGTGTTCTTCTGCCACACAAAAACTCTTGGGATGACATTTTTTGTTTTCGTTTCGTTTAGAAAATGGTATATGTACCATGAATTGATTTCAATATTATATATCGTATAAAAGGTAAGTTCGGTTGATATTGAATAAAATGTCACAAAAAGAGCCATTTCAAAAATTTCAAGGTCATTTCAACTTTCAAGGCTATTTTCAATTTATGTTTTATGTTTCAATCGGAAAAGGTGAAATCGATTGAATTTTTGCTTAAGCCTATGTTAAATTTACATTTAAAAATTGGTATAAAATGCAAATTTGATGTCGTAACGGTATTTTGAAATGGTGTGCTGACGATTATCTAAAAGCTTAACAAAATACTGAGCCACAATATTTTAATTGGGATAATTTGACCACTGCGCTTATTCTGTTTGATCAATACCTTACACAATTTCAGTGTGTCGATATTTGCAAGATATTTAGGCTTTATTGAAGGCAGGTCATATAAAGCTCGGATGCCAATGACAAAATTCGCTTTTATATCGTTTTCCTCACAACTATCATGAATAACAAGGGATTCGAAGTATTTGAAACTTTTTCTTCCTTAAAATGTTTGGTCACCACTACTACGTCTTGGTCTCTAAAACCTGAGAGCATATATTATGTTTTGGAATCATTGGCTCTGAGACCAAGGCTCGATCGATTCGTTTATTTACACCGCTGCATCTGCCAGTGCCTGATAGGACTGACGGTTAACAAGTTGTTGTCCTGAGGTGTTTTTCTTTTACGAAAGATAAATTCTAACTTGAGTTTAACGAGCATCGGATACAAAGCATCCTGATGTATAAAAACATCAAGAGAAATTAGTCAATGCAATCAATCCCAGTGGAAAATGTGAATTTCTAGTACAATGTATAGTAAATTAGAGATATGCTACTTCCAAGTGTCGAGTAATGCATCGATGGTGGCTCAGAGGTTCCCAATCTGGTTCCTAATGGTAATATCCTAATTGCAGTCCGGTGACTTCTTTAATTAAGTTACTTAAAATGCGTTCATTTCTGAGTTGTTTATACTCTTTAGACTTCAACCTTTCACTATTCTCGCTTTTTCCGTCTACAAATTCGCTTGGCGGTACTTGCAAGGACCGCATTGTTTTTTCGTGGGATTGTGAAACGTATACGTGGTTCCCTATATGCGATATATTCTGCTCCTATAGACTTTAAGACGAAACTCTTCATCAAACCAATAACTTCTGGGTTTAATTTACAACATACTTAGAAAAGCCTGGACGTTGTTAACTTCCTTTCATTCTGAAGAATATTAAATTTACATCTGTATTGATAGTATTTAGTACATAACAATATCAGATGTTAAATATCCTTTACGCGTCTACTCCTTTTTATTCTCTCAAATGACGTTTCTACAGGCACTCTTTACAATTACCTTCCAAATTATGGTTCAGTCGGATTTGTTTAACCGCTCGTATCATCTGTGCATATTTTCTTCCCTTTTGCTTCCTTTACATTATACTTCTAAATCTTTTCAGTTGTATTGTCTTTTTCTTTTTTTTTTGTTAGAAAATCAGCCCTTTACATAGTAATCTCATACTGACAGAATCCAAAAAGCCCATAAATGAAGTCCTCGTATGTACAAAAACTTGTTTTTCATCTTCACATTAAAAAAAAAACCCCCTCTTGGAATCAAAAAAATATCACTGTTTTTCGATCCCGTTATTTCACAGCCAGTCCCTCAACTCCAATCTCAATCACGCTAACATCGGTATAAACGTGTCGATGGTAAAACACCGTATTTCCAGCTACCCATGATGATGGTAATCAATACGTACTCGTGTGTATAGATTAGTTTAGTAAATGGGTAAAAACATATATCTGTTCAAGATTCAAGAAGCTCGGACAGCTGCGGACACTTTTGTGAACAACGGGCTATGCATATTCCGAGTACCACTGAAACTACAATCCGGTTAAGGACAAAACTTCAAATCATTTTTATTTTAAGAGGTGCGTCAAAACCTCAATATCGAGAAAATAAGGTTTACACTGCATTGCACCCACGGACGGACTAGTACAAATATTCTACAGAACATTAGAAAAACTGCAAAGAAGTAAACAGTAAACTGGATAATTGGGGATCGATGGATTCCCCTGTTTATGATAGTTTATCGTAGTGCAGTAAATGACACGACAGGAAATTCACCAACAATGGTCATCTTTTGCGAGGAATAACTTGCGGTCAAATATTAATATATTAATGGATCTGTGGAAGGAAATTTGGTTTGGCTTAACAATCCAAAAATAAGGAAAGGCAAATCTGCAAAGTTGCAGCAGAGTTAAAAAGAACCATTTCGGATTCACGATAGGCGAAAATGAAGTTTCTCTACATCGACAGGTTGACTCGTTACAATGCTGGAGGAGAAGATTAATATGTTTGGAATGAACAGAATTAACGTCGGGGTAATGTGTCGATTCTGATCCACGAAGCACCATAAAATAATATAACGACGATGGTCCAAGCGGTAGACGCGTGGCACATTTTAGGGAGATTAAGATTCCAAGTTCAATTCGCGACAAAACTTACTTCGACGCGGGCAAACAAAAAGACGAGAGAGAGCAAAATTAATTATGCAAAAAGGTGTAGTTAAATTTATTGGACATATGACGTCATAGAACGCTTCTAGACAAATTCTCTCTCTCATCTACAGTTTTTAATGTAATAAAACCATAAATGAAAGTTCGATAATAGCAATATACTGGCATATAAGCGCGACTAATTTGTCACAGAAATCAGTTATTATGTAACCAGTAAACAACTGCTAAACAAGTAAAGAGTGATCTAAAGCGTCAATGTTCCTTTATCTATTATCCTTGATCCTTTATCTATTATCATAGACAAGTGTGTATATAAACGAGTGTGTATGCATTTAAACAAAAAAAATGATTTGCTTCAATCAATACCAGAATACTAACATAATCATAGTACATATATACTTACATGCATATACAATAAAAAAAACTTTGTAACTATCTAGATCGTAAAATATTTGGTACTAATAATTATAAATATGGTCTATCGTCCGGTTACTTTTTTCTGCTTCCCAAAATTCATTTCGATTACATTTACACACTATTCTTTTCACCGACGATATGTGCTGTTTGGTTTTGACGATATTATTTTAAAAAAATATTTAAAAACGTCGATCGGTTAAGGAAAAACCTCCTATATTTTAATATAGGATCAAATACAGGTGTTTGGAGGGAGGACATCATAAAAAATATGTTATTGTGTGACAAATGAAATATGGAAAAAAAATATTTAGATTATTTATGCGTTTGGCACCGCCTTATTACCGTCGATTTATTTTATTTTTTACGTTTTTCCTACAAATAAATTTCTTTTTATGCTATTCATGTAAGTTAGAAAGAAGCAAAGAGATAATGGCAAAAATATAATGGCAAACACAGTAATGGCAAAAAGATAATGGCAAACACAGTAGTGTACCTTGTTGTTAAAAAGTGCAAAAATAATTTTCATAAAATATTTTAGTTTTTTTATGGGAATTTTTTGTCCATACAAAATCGTCATCTATAGTTGTCTATGCTATTATTACAAAATCTTATTCTGTAAATTGCAAATTGCTTGAAGATTTTGTGACATTTCTCAGTTTTTATATGCCAGGTGATAACGATTTATAAACCGTTCATAAGCAGCTGTTGTCGCATTGGCATTTTGTTTTGGTACTTTTTGTGGCGGCAGCGTCATTAAGTCAAATTTCATAACGATAATAGCACAGCACCTATTTCTCCAATATATGTATCAATGAATGTACTGTTGCGAGGACAGTGATACCAAACATAAATACTCCTGTAAAAGCTGTACCGGAACAGGAGATTTATTTATCTAAAATGTTCCCAGATTAAACTTACTTTGTGTCTACTTTGACAACACTACAATACGTATTTTAAAATCTAATTTATATAAAATTTAAAGTTTTATGTCGATTAAAATGTTTATAAGTTAAATTTCCGTTTAAGTGAGATTTTTGTGTATTTTGATGTATTTTGTCAGTTAAACGGTTATTTCATTTGATTTTGGTGCTGGGTGTTTTTTTTTATTCTGTATTTTATATAACTATTTTAGAATTTTGTGCACTTACGTTAAATAATTATATTATTATATACATTATATTATATTATTATATTATTATAATATTATATTATTATATTATTATATTATTATATTATTATATTATTATATTATTATATTATTATATTATTATATTATTATATTATTATATTATTATATTATTATATTATTATATTATTATATTATTATATTATTATATTATTATATTATTATATTATTATATTATTATATTATTATATTATTATATTATTATATTATTATATTATTATATTATTATATTATTATATTATTATATTATTATATTATTATATTATTATATTATTATATTATTATATTATTATATTATTATATTATTATATTATTATATTATTATATTATTATATTATTATATTATTATATTATTATATTATTATATTATTATATTATTATATTATTATATTATTATATTATTATATTATTATATTATTATATTATTATATTATTATATTATTATATTATTATATTATTATATTATTATATTATTATATTATTATATTATTATATTATTATATTATTATATTATTATATTATTATATTATTATATTATTATATTATTATATTATTATATTATTATATTATTATATTATTATATTATTATATTATTATATTATTATATTATTATATTATTATATTATTATATTATTATATTATTATATTATTATATTATTATATTATTATATTATTATATTATTATATTATTATATTATTATATTATTATATTATTATATTATTATATTATTATATTATTATATTATTATATTATTATATTATTATATTATTATATTATTATATTATTATATTATTATATTATTATATTATTATATTATTATATTATTATATTATTATATTATTATATTATTATATTATTATATTATTATATTATTATATTATTATATTATTATATTATTATATTATTATATTATTATATTATTATATTATTATATTATTATATTATTATATTATTATATTATTATATTATTATATTATTATATTATTATATTATTATATTATTATATTATTATATTATTATATTATTATATTATTATATTATTATATTATTATATTATTATATTATTATATTATTATATTATTATATTATTATATTATTATATTATTATATTATTATATTATTATATTATTATATTATTATATTATTATATTATTATATTATTATATTATTATATTATTATATTATTATATTATTATATTATTATATTATTATATTATTATATTATTATATTATTATATTATTATATTATTATATTATTATATTATTATATTATTATATTATTATATTATTATATTATTATATTATTATATTATTATATTATTATATTATTATATTATTATATTATTATATTATTATATTATTATATTATTATATTATTATATTATTATATTATTATATTATTATATTATTATATTATTATATTATTATATTATTATATTATTATATTATTATATTATTATATTATTATATTATTATATTATTATATTATTATATTATTATATTATTATATTATTATATTATTATATTATTATATTATTATATTATTATATTATTATATTATTATATTATTATATTATTATATTATTATATTATTATATTATTATATTATTATATTATTATATTATTATATTATTATATTATTATATTATTATATTATTATATTATTATATTATTATATTATTATATTATTATATTATTATATTATTATATTATTATATTATTATATTATTATATTATTATATTATTATATTATTATATTATTATATTATTATATTATTATATTATTATATTATTATATTATTATATTATTATATTATTATATTATTATATTATTTTTTTATTATATTATAATTAACAACTATACACATAATATTTTTTAGCAACAATAACATGAATCAATTAATTTATAAATTGCAGCCGAAAACTTATCCAATTTTGCAGATTACTGCTTAGAGAAATTATTCCGTTAATAGTTTTCTTAGACAAATATTGCAGATTATAGATGAATGATTGCAGACTAAAGATTCTTATGAAAGATTGCAAAATACAGAGTAGTTGATTATAAATGTGATTGTTTTGTGCTAATAGTAGTTTAAAAATTGGCCGGAAAACTGGACCAATTCTGCCATTACTAACATACCTTGTCTTTCCTTCCTCTGCCATTACTGACATTCCTATCAAATCATTCGTTTTCTTTATATGCCAACATAAGTATGTTACTTAACTGTGCAATATTTATCTGAATATTGAGTAACTTTCTACGAAATTCAGTATTTGTATTATTCAGTTGAAATACAAATATATATGGTATTATAGGTGAATGCTGTATCTGGGCAAAATATTTGTATATCCTTTTTGTGAATAATTATTTAAAATAAACATTTAAATTAATAACCTTTTCATTTTATTTTACTTGCAGGTATGTACGAATGATTTCTTAGAAGGTTGTCAGATCAGAATATAATTGTATAGTAATATATGGTAAGTGTATTTATTAACGTTTGTTACCATTGAAATTATGCTTAAATCGAAATCCACATCAAAATTTTTTCACTCAATTTTCGCATACATATCTACGTTTTATATTCAAAACGCTAATCAATATACCTAAAAATTTATTAGGATCTGTTCTCAAACACAATAAATAAATAAAAAATTTATTTCATCATTCATTGAATGAAATCAAAATCCCCTCGATATATCCTATCGATATATATACCAACCAAAATCTATACATATATATAATTCAATCCTAATGAATTATTGAATTCGTAAAATTAAACTTTTTTGCTTTTTTAGTATTTCATTTGAGAATTTCCTTTTTTTTATCGTTTTAATTTCTGATTTGGTCGACATTTAAAAATTTGCTGTATCCGCACCAATATCAGATTGGGCAAATCAAAAATAGATATCCTGAAATCAGTGAAAAAAAAGAACGGAGTAATAAAAGATATTTTACTCTGCAATTAAAATTCATTCCACAACATCTCATCATATTCATCATCATTTTCGTTTAGATTAATCATCATTATCATCATCGTCATCATCATCATCATCATAATGAACATATATACACAGCTATTTGTGTACTTTTTTTGGTTCGATCTGATGCGATAGCTAAGATATTGATATAGATTGGTAGAATGATGTACTGAGTCTGGTGTAGACTTGCTCGTATACGAGTACTGAATGAAGGTGATATATATATATATATATATATATATATATATATATATATATATATATATATAATATATATATATATATATATATATATATATATATATATATATATATATATATATATTTATATATATGTAGATATGTAGATATGGAGATATGTATATGTATATATACAGGATGGGCCAACACACGACGCAAAATGCGAATATTTTCGGGCTTTATTAGAACTTTTGAATTTATTTGTGTTTGTTACAAGTAGATTTTATCAACTTAGTGTGAAACTGTTGCAAGTAGATGTAATCCAAGCAAACTCAGAGATACAAAATAAATTGCTCAAAAAATTGTATAAGTCAGACTCAATAGCTAACTCAACAGTTAGTTTTGGTTGGAAGAACTACTTGTTCAATGTATAGCTCTACATATTGTATCTATCGCAATACGCTGCAAGTCAGCTTTTAACTTGAAAATGTAACTACTAGAAAATTTACTGTTTAAGGTTTCGTTAAGAGAACAATCAAGAGCCAACGACGGAGAAGAATGCACTGAAATAAAATCCACAGTTAGTTCCTGCTCAACTCGAAAAATTTATGTATATCATTATACCTTTATCGAACATCATTATACCTTTATCGAAAATTTGCTTTATTTCAACAAATAGTTTAATTTTAAATATTGTTCCATCAACAAAAATATCAATATTAATGTAAGTTAGCCTTTTTAAGCTTTAAGCGAATGAATGTGGCTAATAGATATAGAATGCACAATTGGCATAATTGGTATTCAGTTGGTATCAATAATTTTTTTAAATTTATTTATATTTCTGTTCGACTTGCGTGATGGCATATATTATTATGTATGTATATTATGCATGCATAAACCAAAACTGTCTATAATATAAGAACATTTAGGGGTATTACTAATTAGTAACTAGCAAACTAAACTAAACTATGGTATATATAGGTCATAAACGTCCATCGCGACTCTAAAGAGATTTTTTTGAACCACTTGTTAAGAATTGGCGAACGTTGTAGGTCAATACCGAACGTTTGTCCATACACAATTCGGTCACCGTTACAAGGTAAAATTATTTAATTTTATTTATAAATTTTTGATCAATGGCGAATATCGAACTCGGGACTGCGGCGTGATATATATACCATAGCCCTCGTTTCCGTCGTAGTTTGGTTCCTAAAAAATTATTTGTGAAACGTAAAAACACAAATCGAAGTGGAAATTTTCTTGGGAATATAGAAAATCTTCGAATAGGTTCCGAAATATAAATCACAAAATTCAAGCACGAATTCCATAATAATTTTCGTTTTTGTAATAATTTTGGCGTACCTCAAATAATTGTTTCTTTTATATTTTGTAACACCTAGGTGCTGTAGTAATTTGGTTACATGCAGAACGCTTTTAAAATTGTTAAAGTAGAAAAAATATTAACAAACATCGGACGAGTTCTTAAAAAAGAAAAAACGTTATTATTTTAAAAAATAACAGTCTATGTTAGTTTAAACGGCTTTTTTGTTGTTTTCCATTCAATAGTCCTCGCACAACATTAACACTTCTCTCAGCATCTAAATCACCGTTTTTAAAAATTTTTAACGCTACGTCAATCGAGCTCTACACGCTACAGGTAATCTACAGGTTAGTTTCGATTCTTCAACATTTGAGACCAAATCTTGTTTGGTATATAAGGCTGTCATCATCCTCGTAATCCAATACCTCCGTCAAATCTGTTTTTCCATGCCGTCAAATCTAACACTGTGCTAAATGTTAGTGATATTTACTTGAATATCTTTATCCAACCCCTTAAATAGGAATAAGAACTCAATCAGACCAATTTTCACGCCACATGCCATTCAAAATCGAGGGCTTAACTTCCATTGATGATTCAGCAATATTTCCTTCAGCTTTGGTAATGCTATAATTTTGCCAAAACTCGTTCGTTTAAAATTTCGTTGTTCCTATTCATTGCTTCGATAGTTGTTTAAACGTCCTTCATAGGTAGCACGATTTGAAAATGGAGATTACCAATTGATCCATTGGCTGAATCAAAGATGTTGCGATCAAAATAAAAATTTTATATTTTCGTAAATATCATCCAAATAAAAAGGAAGAGTTGTAAAATGATTTCTTTGATCTTCTATTTTCTGAACGGTAGATCACATATGGCTTGATTTTGTAATCACCATTATTTATAGCAAAACGGAATGGAAAAACGCAAATCGAACCTCCATGGTGAATTTTCATTCCTCCATGTTCATTTTATTTTATATAGTACGAGTATATAAATCTTATATGAATATACGATGTTGCCATCACAAAAATTGTTGTAGTTTGATAGTTTTTACCCTTTCTTCCCGCACAGTGAACAATCAAAAATTAAATTAGTGTTCGTTTAACTGTTAATTTACGCCGTATATGTATACACCAACACAATGGTCTTCCTACTATAGAAGTTTTTGATAAAATACATAGTTAAATATACTAAGGTCCATTGAGTTAGGATGCCAGAGTATTCTGCATAATATCCCTGAGGATACATGTATATTTACTGAAAGTGCCAATAGCAACATCATCCGCATAAGTCATCACTTTAAAGCCAGTCCCTTCCAGGTTTAGGTACTGGTCATTTATGACCAAGTTCCAAAGAATACACCACCTTGCAGTGTACCCTTACTTATAAATAAGGGTCAAAACGTCATCAAAGAGAATTTCATAGATTCGAGAGACTTCTCTAGGACATAAGAGAGAATAGAGATCAGTTCCTACCGATTTCCCCTTACAATATGCATGCTGAAACGTTGACAGCTTTACAGGCTCGATTGAGTCTTTGAGGTAAGACTCTATTTGCCTTTCTAAGAAAAGGCCTTTCTTATTTTCAAGAAATAAAAAGATAAGCTAATAGGCCTAAGGTCTTTGGGATTGCAATGAGAGCATTTACCGCCTTAGGTATAACAATTACATTTACTTCAGTCCATTTCTTTGGAATATGACATAGTTCGAGGCTCCTTTTGAAAATCACCTCAAGGGAAAAGTTAAGTCAGTGGTTTTTTGAATATCAGCAAGAATCCAAAAAGAAGAGTGCCATTCAGACCTGCAGACTTGAAAGGCTTGAAACTGTTTACTACCAACAAGATAGTTCTCCTTTTGACAATTTTCCCCACGAGGTTAGTAGCCTTATTAGCCTTTGGCAAAATAGGAGGAGTTGCACAACCTGAAAAATGAGTTTCCCAAAGAAGCTCCAAGGATTCCCTACCCTTTGTAGTCCATTGGCCATTCGGTAGTTGGAGGTAACTTTGGAATGACAGGACAATTGAATAATATCTTACGTAGCCTAGCTGCCTCAGAGGACTCCTGTATTTACTGACATGGACTGTCCCAGTCCATGTCAGTTATTTATATCTTCGCGATTTTGAAGAGCCGCTTGCATTTTAAGCGTGTTACTTTTAGTTCCTTCGACCACCATGGTAGACGTGGTTTACTCTTTGGTCTACTAAGAGGACATGAACTTGAAATAGCTTCATTAAAAGCATCAGACACTCGGTCTACCATGGCATCCGGCTCCTGTATTTATTCTAGAGATTTAGTGAACAATAATGATAGAGAGAGTTACTTAGAGCCATTCTGAAGTATCTCAATAGGTCTCCCTTTGGTTTTTGAAGGTAAAAGTTTTAAAATATTTTATATCCAACCCTTATTGAAGATCAGAAAAGGAATTTTCCTCAGACACTCTCCAATTAATTAATCCATTCGACATGAAATGTCTAAAACTTTCCACTTGTAAACATAGACTCACCCGCGTAATACTTCCCGAAGTAAAAATGTCAATATGTTAATATCTAATGGACTGTCCTCGGTAATAAGAGATAATTTCGGTTGGCTGTGAAATTTGCGGGCAGTAAATTTCACAGCCAACTTTTAAGTTACAATGACATTTTCCACATAACTCAGATCACAGGAAAACGGTTTTTATATAGGTTTCAACTGCGAAGGTCTGATACTCGACTCCTGGAAGGAACAATTTTCTACCTTACAAAATGTTTGACATGTGACAAATACTGCAATAGCTGAAAATGTTCAAAAAAGAACTGTGGAAATGTTAATAGAGGAGCCATTTCACGAAGTAGTTCACATACTAGCCATGAAGAGTATAAAAAGAAACCGTTCCATAGGGGTTGATTGTATTAAATCCGTGTTTTCATTTTCGGAGAGGATAGTTTAAAAAAATTTCTTTTCAACTTTATTCGATTATTTTGGCAAAGTAAACGCATGATGCATCAAAAGTGGCTGCTTTATGTTCTATTTTTAAGATAGAAGATCGCTTCAAATGCAAAGCTACCGCGACTTAGCTCTTTTTTAAAAACCATACAAAATACTGCCCTTCAAAATATTAGAGCATTACTTCTCTAGTGGAGGAAATTGTAGGTGACCTAAGAGGATTTCGCACATAACTTAATCCATGGAAAAACTGTATGGTTTTCTTTACGATGTCTAGGAATATCTGAAAAATATGTGCGTTTGTGTAAGTAAAATGAAAGTAATTTAGTAGTGTTAGAGATCGGGAACAAGCTATCAGCGTTATTTATCAGTTAGCTCGAGTGAATGGCAACGGTTTAAAAAAACTACTGGTTCCAATTGTACGATTTTTTGTTGGTCCCAAAACCAATGCGTCCAAAACAAAATATTGCGTCACAGGTATGGAAGACTAAGACACAATGGATTTAGTAGTGGGATCCACCCACTTGAAGAGTTTCCACTAAACAGTAAATGATAAAAAGAAAATATTATATAAACATGTACTGTAAACTATCAGTAGCTATTTTTATAGCAACACCTTGCGGCCCCTTTTCCATCCGTTCACATATACACTACTGTCTATGTATCTCTACATACGTTTGTGATGTTTTAATTTTAAATGAATGTTAAAACTAAAACAACAACATCATCACTATATTAAAACGATACGGCAGCAACAGAAGCACATATTATGCTTCGAAAAGTTGAACTTTACAATAAAAAAAAAAAACTGGGAATAAACTACTACGAGAGTAATTTACATACAAAAAAAAATCGTTTGATATAAAACAAAATCGATCGATCGAGTCAATTTAATGTAAAAAGCATTTTTTGTTGTTGTTTTTAGGTTAAGCTTTTCACAAATATACAAAAATGGTTAAATTATAGATTGAAATCTAATAAAGCTCTTTAGATGTTTTGTTTGGGGATAATTGGAAAATCTATACTTTTATATCAAATTTATTCAATTTCTTGTCATAATGCTACGTTCTTGTCGTATATGTAAGAAAATTGTTCTACAAATTGCTTTAATACTTAATCAAATAGAAATTGGTAATTCGATTTTTTTTTTGCTTTTCATTTTTGATTTCCGTTGCCAAGCGTCTGTTAAAAATAAAAAAAATGTTATGGTTACATACGATACGACTAAATTAATTTATGCATACAACTATATAGGTAAAACTTGTATTCATCGTAAGGGTTGTTGGTGCTCATTATAATTTTTTTTTTCAATACTGTCATGGAAATTTGTATTTTTTCCAAAAATAACTGCACAAACAATTTTAGATAAAGGCTTGGATACATTTGTTAATAGCTGATATTATAAAAAAACACTTTATACGTTTCTATTTTTAATTCATGTATTGATCTGAGTAGCATAATTATTATGCTATCCTCTCCAGTGCCTCG
Organism: Tipula confusa; assembly: GCA_963556175.1. Lineage (NCBI taxonomy): Eukaryota > Metazoa > Arthropoda > Insecta > Diptera > Tipulidae > Tipula > Tipula confusa. The sequence goes on along the minus strand of OY744475.1, from coordinate 61,499,468 downwards.
TAAGAGACCTATTAACGAGCTTGATATCCTTAGAATTCCACCAAAGTATGGAAACCATTCTATGAATGATCTAATGTGGCAAACTAAATTTTCAACGGTATAAGCAAACAGGAAAGTGAGGTTTTGATTGGTGCTGATCGTTTTTCCCATATTCTTCGAGATGTACGATTCAGTAATTCTGATAGTTCCGTAGTTGCTTATCGTGAAATAGTCGGTTGGATTGCGTCTATATATATACAGCCCGATATATATATATATATATATATATATATATATATATATATATATATATATATATATATATATATATATATATATCGTTAAAGATTTCTTCGTTGATGATTTGATCTCATGAGCAGATACCTTTGAAGAAGTGCAAAGCCCAAAAAACAACATAAGCAAGCTATTATTATATCTGGAGGTTTTAAACTGAGAAAATTAAAGTCTAATGTACCGAATGTCGCTGTGAAAGACGACACGGAACCAAACTTAATGTTTCTCTAACCAAAGCAAAAATACAATAATCCTTTGATTATTTTAATGAGAATAATTTTCCAAAACCTATGGTTAGTGAAACTAGGTAGAGATGACAAAATGTCGGATCACATTCCAAGCATCTCAAGATTCGGAGCGAAATAAAGCTTTTAAACATAAAATTAACTTATATACTGTATTATTAACTTATATACTGTATTAACTTATATACTGTATTTGTCTGGAAATCATATATTTTATGTTTTCCTTAAATTCCATAAAAAACGATATTTTCTACGACACTTTCCGTGACCTTGACCTAATTAAATGAATTGACGTAATTTTGACGTTAAAATTGATTAAATAATCGTTTCTTTGTTATAAGGTGGATGTGTATGGTCTCCTTTTTCTGTTTCATTTATATAACAAGGTTATATATGGTATATAGTACATGGTTGCCCTTACCGCGTCCTACTGAAACCTTTTGAATCACTTGCGATGAATTGTGTGTGCCCGTTGTTGGTGGTCAGTCTAATCAAACGCTTATTTACAAATAATTCGGTCGCCAAATTGATATACTGCGGGTGATCCCAAAAAATAAGCATTCTCCAAAAAATGTTAATTTTAAAATTGTCTAAATTTAGTACCCATCTCTCTCCTTGACTTAGGGGTCGATGGAAATTTAAACCTTTTCAATAGGCAAAAAAATGATATGTACTATTTTATTCTAATCGTGGTCGATGGCGCTGTATTTTTGAAATTACATTTTTTTGATTTTTTTCACTGACAACCCTGAATCCTTCTGTTATTTCACTTTGCCATTGTTCAATTAAAGTAGGTACTTAAAATGATTGCCTTACACTTCAATGCACATATTAATTCGGATTTCAAATGATTGTGCATAAAAAAATATGCCTGCTAGAATTTCTGCACAGTCCATACCAGCAGCTGTACCTAGCCATAGCGACCATTGCAATCACGATCAAGTACATCACCTGCTACTACCGAATATAGTGCTGGACAACCATCATATTAAAACCACGTATTCTGTCGAGCTTCTACGTCCGTTTCTTGGTTTGTAAAAGTAAACTTCTCGGAGAACAAAAGCTACCCAATTTTGGGAATCAATGCCATAAAGTACTTGATGTAAATTTCTCGTATTTATTATTATGTATAAAAAAGAAAACCAATATATCAAGAAGAGCCAAACCTGATTTTATTTTTTTGTAGCAAACACAACTTGTGAAATAATATTTTATGATCCCATTGGAATCTCTATGATCTCGTTTTTAGGGTAACGGCTGACTTCAAAATTTATTGCGAAACGTTAACAGGGAAAATCGGCCTACATCTTTACAATATAAATCAGGATGTAATCCAGTGGGAAAAATCTGACTTATCCTGCAAAAAACCTAAAGTATAGTCTGCATCAATTATTACCACTACTTTTATCAGAACTGTATTCAGTATTCCTCTACACGTAACCACCTACCAAGGATCACAATTTGAGTACAACTTTTCTACCGAGTTATCAAAACTATTGAGCTCACATCGAATTATAGGATAACGTCATATCATCTAAAGCAGCACTTATGGCCAAAGTAAATATATATTCCATATAAAACCTCATTTCTACATATTCACGAATATTTCCAACGGTTACGCTAAAAGTTTGTTGAAAGATCGAAAACTTAGTTTAAAATTCTGTGTTCAACCGAACTCCTCAAACACGAAAATCGGTTTACTTCTCAGCTTAATAGCCCGTAATAATTACGGTTACAACAATAAATGATAATCGGGTATAGAGACAAACTTTTCAAGGCAAGTCTGTTCTGCGAACCCAAATTCAGTAACTTTAGAATATACTTTTTTCAAGTCAATAATTCACAATAAAAAATTCTTTACATAAATTGGGCCAACAAAAAATTCAGTTTTTTTTGCCACCCTCTTAAGTGCTCTTCAATGTATAACGAATTAATAAAAAAAACCTTCGACTAATGTCCTATTTAATCTTGTAAAATTCACTTAAATATATATGCCATCCGCCACTTAACTATTTTTGATCCAAATCAACCTACACACTGTGAGAGAAAATCTTTTATATAAATAAATAAATAAAAATAAAATTAATCCACTTTGAACCCGAATTCGTCTGTAATAATAATAATAATATTTTTTTTGCTCACCAACACGTTTTTCATTAAATTATACAAAATGAATTTTCAATCATCTTGACCTTAATTCATTCCTTCTTTTTACAAGTTAAGGCTTCATTTGGAATTTTTTTTCTTTTTCGTCTATAGCCTTTTTCGCGTATGGATGAACTGTATCTATCTATATACACTTTATAAAAATTGTACCTGTATCTTCCCTCCAATTTTGGGATACGCTCATGATTGATTTGATTTTGTAAAACATATTGGAAATTAAAAGGCCACCCGACCACATCACCCTAAAACGGGGTGAACTTATCTGGAAAAATGATACCTGCTGTTTGTCTGCTATTAAATAATGTGTTTGGCTAACCGATAATATATATATATACAAAGGTGAACACACGAATTTAAATTATTTAGCCGTACACTGGAATGGGTAGTGTATGCGGTCCTCATTAACCAAAATATTTGATTGGCCTCATAATTTTATACCACCCCATTTTTTGTTTGTCCCGCTCATTATTTTTGGATATCGGATGGAACGGAAATTTTATACAAAACCACTAATAAATGATAATGATACCATGATGAGTGATAAGAGGAGACGGGACGAAAATGGTAAATGATAATGATTTATATTTTAATCAATAGACTGGATAATTTTTCTTATTTTTTCGTCCTTTTAAGAAGATTAATTTCTGCTCATTTTTTTAAATTTTATTTTTGTTTTGCTTCTTGTGCTATGTTGTGAAAAATGATAATTTTTTTTATTAAAACACGATAAGATATTGTAATATATGTATATATAGGGGTGGTGTGTATGTAGGATGGAGATGGTGCCCTACATTTTTTAAATATAGAAAAGGTTTTAAACACCTTAATAATATTGAGTAAATATCTATTTACTGTGGTATGCCATTCGCAACTTGTTGCCAGCAACCAAAAATTCGAATGTTAAAACGTCAGATAAATTTCAACATGTGAGTGTGTACAAAACACACCAGAAAATCATAAAACCCCAACCGAGATAAATTGGTTGAGACACAATATACCGTATACATGATATATACACGAACATAAAAGGAAATATATGAAAAATCATAGAACTATGATTTTCATCTTTTTTTGTAGTTCAATCACAACCCTTATACCTCACCCCAAACTTACATACAAACACACATCCCATTTTATATTGTTTATACATGTTGTATCGTGGCCTTTCTTATCAAATTTATATCAATATTATCTACATGATGGTAAACATGTAAAAGATAAAAAAATTCGATAGATGAATGATGATGATGGCTTATCGTTCCCGAAACCGAACAAAATATGTGAACACCAAAAAAAAAAGAACATCCATCGAACAACCAACCAAAAACGAAATATGTATGTATAAATTGTTATGTCTTCAATGGAATATTTATGTTTTGTGGTTAAAGCAATATTATGTATAGGAAGAATGGTGGAATGTTCAATGTTTTATAAAAAAAAAATGTTAGATGTGGTGAGGGAGTAAGAGCGGTTGATTGTACCATTATATGGTTATCGATATTAAGATTCCACCTTTGATTAGAAATTTTCATATACATATATGCAGTGGCGATGGTCACTGTTGGTTATTTTATATATTTATTCTAAGAACAATTTATTAGATTGTAAATCATCGTCGTTTCAGATCCATATAAATATATGAAATGTCCCGAAGAGATTTATATACCGTGACTATATATTCTATATACGAGTAAACAGATGCGATACGGGCTATATATGATTCATTGGTTAATAGAGATATAAACATTCTGCAAATGTATGTGTAGGTGTATATATAGGTTTTCTATAATAAAAAAAATAATTTTAGATGAACTTTACCATTTCAACACCTAATTCTTGTTGTTCATTTTAGGAAAAGATGCATAAACACATCAACGAATTTAATTCCCAATCAAATTTTATGATTGAAAATAACAATAATCGGCTTTTATACGCCATTGTTGGTCCGTATCATAAAGCTTTTTTGAGTTAAGCTTTTTTGAGTTAAGCTGAGGAACCATTGTTGTCAACAGTCACAATTATCTTCTGGTAATACGATTATAGTAATGTGCGTATAGGTATTAGGTAATAAAAGCCAAAGTTTTTTGGGGGACGCTCCAATACCTTGTAAATGTCTTCTAAATGAGCATGGTTTAATAGCTAAGAAAACCAATGATTGTTGCCACAATATCAGCCATAAAAATGTGTCGCTTGAAACTCGTTAATCCCCAAGAAACTTGATGGCCGAAAAGTGGAGACCACTTTTCCCAAGGCTATCTGTTTCTTTACAGTGGCGATGACTTCGCAAAATTGAGGCTGATTTTCTTTTTGGTCTTCATGTGAAACAGGATGTCTTGGCTTTCAAAGCGAATCAGGCAACTAACCAGCCTGTCATTCATTTGTATTCATGCACCCACTAATGTAAGCCAACCCAAAGAGAAAAGTCATATTTTAAAACAATTTGGATGATCTGATAGGATCCATACGGAAGCACGACGCCCGAATAGTGATTGGTGACTTTAATGCTAGAGCTGGCTAAAATCAGACGGATTTGAGAAAATGAGAACTAAAGACGCGTATATGCAACAATAGTGTATATTCGAGTCATAAATCCGTTAGGACAAGCTATATGAAAGAACTATTATCAGCAAAAAAGGCCTTACCAGTGAAACAATTCCCAATCCCAAGATTTCTCCAAGAGTTCTGCGGCGCATTACTTCTAAAGAAGATATTAATCTGAGAAATAAAGTAACCGCAATGTACGCTTGGACTGATTCAACGATAGTCTCAGATTGGCTTTCAGCACCTCTTAAAAAGAACATATCTTTGATATGTGAAGATATCAAAGATAAACAGAGCGAAACTCACCAAACAAATAACCTAACATTTTTAGGAGTGCTGCAACTAAGAATACCTGACTAATCTTCAAGGCAGAAGCAAGTTGCAAAAAACAGAAAAACGTGGAAATTAAGGAAATAGTGGCGATAAAGGATTACTTTTTGCATATATATCTAAATGGTTAACAGGGAAAATAATCGAACTACATTTGGGACCAGACAGTAACTTCAGAAGCATTTTAAAAAGGTTTATTTAGAACCTGATGTACGCGAAAGCGTGTCTGGAACTACCGTGGATGTGATGAATATCCATTTTAAATTGTGAAATGAAATCCACGTAACATGATTGTCCGCATATTCCTCTCTGTCTTTGATTGCATGGTTCTCTTGTCAGAGGATTATGGTCGATGTACATGATAAAATCCCAACCTAAAAAATATCGAAAATTTTTGTTAGTGAGATAAATCGCAAATAATTGCCAGTCGAATGCTGGATATTTTTTTTCAGCAGACACTCAACTTTTTTTTGAGAAAAATCCCAGAGATTCCCAACATTCTCTAGTCTTATTTGATGCGTCAGTCTGGTATGAAACGAAGATAGTATTTCGGAATTTTCAGATATGTTCCAAACGAAGTTTGCGCGGCGTAAACAGTCGAGATATTTTCATATGTTGAAATTCTGCAAAAGCGGCCTTATGTGGCATTGGATGTGGATCTAGTCTTAGTGGCCTGGCCACTGTGAAGTGAGCCACTTCATCCTGAAGTGATGGTATGCTGTGGACCACGTGGTAATGGACTGGACATTTAATGGACATTTCCTTCGCTGTTTTTAAGCACCAAGAAAATTAGTCCCACTGTCGCTAAAAATATCAGAGCATAAGCCACAACGTACAGTAAATTTTGAAAATGCTTCGAGAAACGATGCGGTTGTCACGTCACCCACTATAGTTCTATGTGTACAGGTTTGTGACAAAGGTATACAAATATTTCAATTTATGTAAATAACATTGGCCCAGCGTCATTACACGCCTTATAAGCTTCTCGAGACCTATTCTGCAATATCGTTGTTGTTTGGTGTATTTTAAGCGAGCCTGTTCCAATTTCCCCCCTATATACATGAAGTATTCGCACACTATCCAGGAATGGATGCAATTGTTCGATTGGGTTTATTTGTTCTGAAACAGATTTAGCAATCGAATTTCTAAAGCAAATTTTTCTTCTTACATTCTTCTTCCAATGTTTAATTTGGCTTAGTAGTTCTAGTCACGCAACCACCCTTCTCTTTGATACATTATTTGACCTTAGTTGTGCCACATTCAATTTCAGCCAGCATATCACTTTTAATATCTTAGAATAACTCGATATGCTTAACGTCAATGATGAAAGCAGTCCAGTAGAGTCATATTTGAAAGTGACAAATATGAAAGCTGCAGCTGTCTTTCTTTCTTCTTTTAAAGCCGCCTTTTACAATATCATCTTTTTGTATGGATCAAAACTCTTGACCAGTTTAAAGGCAATCTGGCCCATGCCACCATATCGAATTATTTATTTAATCAGTTGGTAATGTGCCACGTGATGCCAAACCTGCTGGATTATCTGCAGCGCGTACATGTCTCCACTGATGACGAGTTCTAGTTTCAACGATTTCTGAAGCACGGTTTATAACGTAAGTATTCCACTGGCCAGGATGAGATGATGACCAGGCCAGCACTATAGTTGAATCACACCATGTCCTAAAATTTATTTTATATACGCAAAGCGATTTCTTTACTAATTTGTATAATTTTACTAACAGTTGCACTGCACATAGCTACAGCCATCAAACCATTTCGTTAATTGATCTTTGGATAAACAATCATCCCAACCAAAATCCAGTTTCTAAATTTGTTGGAAAAATATTTTTATTTGTATTATTGTTGGAGCAACCAAGAGAATCAAACAACTTTGATGCCTTCCTCAGTATACTACGCTTTGTATACACGTTCAATTGTTTCAGCGACATGTGGGTTCCAGTACAAACGAAGTGTTTTGACATGAGAATCGGTATCTAAACTTAGGTTGTTCACTTGGCGGTCTTCTATTGGTATGGCGTCTAAAATTTGTGGCTTGGAAGCGTTTCAATATTTTTTGTTGAATTATCAATGCACTTGCAAGTCGGTTCACTCCAGTCAGCACATCGTAAACATAAAAATATTTTATTATCCTTCTTGAAAAGTGATATCCCAAATCGCCCGAATTAAAGTGTATTTTGGTTTGAAAGGTAATTCTTTCTTTTCAAAAATTTTCCTAATAAGAAGCCAAATGATTTATCCAAATAAACAAGTCATTATTTCTAAACCAATATTTAATACATTCAATACTTCCGTTGAACCGTGTCTTTGAAAACAAGATGACTTTGACTTATGCAGTTGAATAGAAGATGATCATGACTCTGGCAAATGGGACCGAAGGCTCGTTGGTGTTATTGGAACTTATATGTAGTGACTTAAATGGATAAGTTCGCGGTGACTTGCTGGACGTGACTCAGATTTGGAGGTTTCTAATCTCTGTTTGTCATAAATTTTATTTTCATAAATAATGTGATTGTCAAGTGTATTTAACAGATCCGAGCTATCACTTTTCTTCTTTTGACATCTTTACAAAATAGTTCGGCCCACCGATTTTGTATTATAACAGATGGTCAAAGTTCAACGTCTTTACCGGTCGTTATTGTATGCAAATTAATGAAAAATAAAAACAAAGTATTCAACATTTACCGAAGCTGTATAGCTACCGACCTCATTAGGTGCAACAAAATTTGTATATGATAAGAGATTTTCACCTTGGTAACCCCAAAAAATATAAATTTACTAACATCAATCCGTCTGAAATGGTTTTACTTACATAAAACGAAAAAAAAACTAAATACACATACACGCTCACGTATACGAAAACATATATATGTAATGTATAAAGGTGGAAAAAGTCAAAAAATCAATCAGTCACTACAGTAGGATATAGTGTAGCAACCTAACAAACAAAAACCAAAATTTAATTTTTCCAAAAGAAAACTCATCTCATCAATCTTTCCATCTACATAATTTTCATCAAGTAAAATTTCCATATATACGAGTATATATATATATACATGTTATCTCGTGCCCATTCTCTTTTGCGGGTAAGCGATCTGGGGTGATGCGGGAATACACGACTATACGATTGTTTGACATAGTTTTGCGTTTCCAAAATATATTCTCATTCGGAAATTGTTAGATTTTTTTTTTTTTTGCCTTCTCCACATTGCTTTTCCATCTAAATGGAATATCAATTTTTCATTTTCACATAAATTTAACAGTTTATGGATTTTTCATTCTTTTGAGAAATGAAAATCAATTTAGAAAAATTATTTTCAAGTTGAATGTGTAGGTGTGTGTGAATATATGTGTGTGTGTGTGATTTTCTAAAACGTGCGTATCCTTTAACTGAACTAATCAATTATTAATTTTTTTTTTAATACATTTTTGAAATATGGGTTGATTTGAGATGGTATAGGTGTTATTAACGCGTAAAAATCGATTTTGAAGGGACCACAATATATATACGTGTATAGGTGAAACCATAAAATGGTGACAAGTTATAAAATTCTAAATTTACAACCCTATTATTTTGATATCATAATTATGTTGAAGAAATGATCCACTATACCCTTATAAACGGAATGTGATATTTTGCACACCTGAGTGTCGACAATTTAATAATTACTTTGAGAATTTTTTTTGTTCTGGGGTTATGTTCGTGGTGCAATGAAAGTAGGAATGATGGAAAGCATCATGCCTTGCTTTTAATTTGTTGGTTATGTTAAGTGTCTGCGCCAACAACCCTTTAACGTTTTATTTTATCCGTTTTCGTAGTTCCATCTGTGAGTAAGCATTATGTACTATTTTAACCGTAGATTAACACTAATTAACATTAATTTTTTACTCAATTGACTATCCAACATTACTCTCAAATTTTAGCTTTTCTGTACGTTTTTCTCCTCTCTCGCTCCCAATAGTTTCATTTTCAACAGTGCGATTGACCTTTTTGTGTGACTGACTGGACCATTTGTCACAACCAATATAGTTGTTTGCATCGCCTCTTCCGTAGTCAAATTGCAATTATCGTCCGGGGATATTTTATTTATCTCCAATTAATTTATCAGGGCATATGATGTTGTATTCAAATAATAAAATGTAGCTAAGAAGTATTTCCACGATTTCTTGATCGATTCCATGATGCAACTATACCATCTGGAATTGTTTTAGATGTTTCTACTAATAGCTGACCAGAATTTCAGATAACATCGATATCATCGCAAGTTTCGAATCGGCATGATATTGCCATGATCGTTATACCTTTGGACACACTTACTGGAAGATTGCACGGTCTTGTCTGAGACATTGTGAATGAGCAGTTAATAACCGAATCAAAATGTTAAATTGCTGGGTAACTATGAAGAGGGTATATGGCGTACTCGATGTAATCACTAAAGTTCGGAATCGTGTAAAGAAAGGTTTCAATGCGATCGAACATCCTAACCATCAAAAATGAAGTAAATTTCACGAATTTCAAAAGTTCTGTTGTATATGTTTTAAAAAAAAACAGCCGGAGAATCTTGAACTACGTGTAAAACTCGTAATCGAGTTTTTAAAAATTCGATGAAGCGTTTCATAAACCCAATAAAATGATCAGCAAGGCGTATATTCCCGGAACAGCATAGTACAGATGTGCATAATACAGATTTGCATATTAGGATCTAAAAGATAATTGTTTAGCTATGGATTACAATCTGGGCGTAAGAAATAATGAACCTTCGTATAGTAATGACAACCATCGAATGAGGTTTCGTCTTTTTATACAAAATTTCATTCACGTTAAATAAAACGAAACGTCTAATAAGCAACGTAGTTTTAGCTGTTTAAAGATGCAACGCACGTTACTGAAAACCAAAACTGCTGGAATGGGTAAATAAATTGCCAAGAAGTGGTGATAATTCATGGTATTGATGTTCGATAAGGTGGTTATTGCGTTTGGTTTTCCATATGTCAAGTGTGTTATCACTTGAATTAAGTTGCAGCATAAAAGAAAAAGCGAATCTACTGCCACTGTGTATGTCTCTCCTAATTTTAAAACAAAGTTTGGGTATATTTCTAAAATGCCTTCTCTTCCAATCAATCCGGTGGTGGCCCCAATAATTCCACTGCTTGAATCTGACAGCCCTTTGAAATGTCCCACAAAAGTATTCTCGGTTAAGGCACTTACATGTTTTGAACTCATCCGCAGTTACGCCATATATTGATTTTGTTGTAGCTGATATCATGATGTAGCCAAATTCATTCTGATGAACGTGGGAACTAGTATAACGTGGTATAACGCATAGTGCGGGGTCTCTGTACCAGTAGAGTTTTAACTTCAAAGGTATATAGCCTTCTTCAATGTTAGTTGTTCTGACATCGATTATTTTTAAGCTGATATTTCGAACATGCGACTCGAAACATCCTGATTTGTTTGTTCTGTTTCTGAAGTTGGTGTGGTGTCAAAATAAGAAGGTCGAATATGCCTTGATAAACTTTGGTGATGGTGTCACTTATGGTCGATAAAAATGTATGAAGTCTCATTATTTCTATCATAGCATGAAGAGCCAGCTCAGTGAATTTCGCATAGAAAATATTGCAGTTCACTATGTTATCGAATGTTTAAAATTTCTTATCGGTCTCCTCATAATTGTGCTTCATCATGTTAATTTAGTTGTCCAGCACGTTAATCAAGCACACCAATTAACTCGTTGGCAATTGCACCAACAAAGTCAAATCATGCAGATTATTGCAAGCAAGCGCAATCCCTGGCTTAATTTGCTCTTCCGCAAAGAGCAGGTTTCTTTTCTTCCGAAGTATCAGCAGCAAGTGATGCTTAAGTTCCATGGTTATTAGCTTTTGTAAAATCCGTTTCTTCGAACTGGTTCTTATCCTCAATTGAACGAAGGGTGGTTTTGGTGATTGGGTTTTTAAGGAATCCTCCATTACTGCTTTTTATGGTAACGACACTAACTAAGCCATCGTTTCTACTATGTATCTCTTAAACCCTTCCTAAACGCCATTTCCCTGGAGGTAGGTTATCATCATTGGCAACGGTTAGCTCTCCTTTTGATATATCAACTTGCCTTTTAGTCCATTAGCTGCATTTTTGTAATAATAACATATTTTCGGTTACCCACTTTTTCCAGTACTCTTGATATATTTTTTGCAGAAGCTTCCAAAGTGTTCTGGTATTATTCTAGAGTAGGTTTCCCTATAAAAAAATGGGTGATAATATTGTAAAATAATTAAGATCAGATATCACTGGCAATAATGGTCGTAAATTTAGGTATGATTTAATTTGGCAAACTACCGTAGTCATTTTCAGAAACGTTAAAAGCTGTTCCACAATTACTCTACGCAAATTATGTTTGATGAATTAAAATGCTGATTCGCCAGATATGTTAAGCTTTTGATGGTCTATAATGCTGTTGTGTACCTTCCTTTGTAAGTTCTTTTGTTCGTTTTCCCGGTAGTTGCTTAATTTTTGGGGAAAACAGGCAGAATAACTTACAAAAGATGGCATGCGTGAGCTCATTGCGTATGAGTTTTGAAGCTCTTATGAAATTGGAACCACAGTCTCTATAAAGATCCGTGCAAAACCTTCTGCGTGCTGTGAAGCTTTTAAATGCTCTTGTGAACACCGAAGTTGGAAGAGTCCTGCATAATCTACCCCAGTTTGCGTTAATCGTCGTGACGCAGTTGCTCTAGCTATTGGAAGATTAAATATCTATTGATGTAAATTTTTCCTGCTAGTGGACCTTTAATTTCTAGTACCTTTGCCGAATAAAAGCGATTGTAAGGGTCTTTCTTCCACGTAAGGAGTCATGTTAAGTGTCTTTTATAAGGCACTGTAATGCAGTTATTGGAGGTTGAGATTTTAAAGCAATCTTAGCGTTTTATGCTAACTGTTGTGTTAGTTACAGTATTTACCTCTTATGGACTTCCTTAGCTGCCTGGTATCCCGGTAACGATTTAAATATTTGTGGATAAACCTATTCTGCTATATTGATGAAACTTAATTCCAAAAGTACTCCAACTCCTCTCAATTCCATTCAATAGGCTATACCAGCAAAATCAAAAGAACTATCTAGAATAATGGCCAGAATATGGATACCGATATAGTTAAAGATAGTTTAGCATTTTTAGAGACGGTTACTAATTAACACGGTTATTACCTCAGAGACTTAAATATGAGTCTAAAATGTATATTTCTCGCGTTTTGCTTCGAATTCTGATAATAATTAGAAATGAAAGTTTTGACTGAAAAATTCTCTCTACCGTTCTATGATTATGACGTTAAAAAGTAAAATGAAACCATATTTGATCTTAATCTTAATCGAAAATTAACAATTAAAAGAATATTTCTAAAAGCTTTTGTTCAGCATTGCCACGCTTTAGTTTCTAAAAAAAAAAACAAAAAAAATTTCAACATTCTATATAAAGTCGTTACAAAACATTTTACATTAGCTAATGAATACAGAATAATCAAAGCTTCACATGCCAGGAACAAAACTGTGAAAAACATTGTTCGACGTATAAACGAGTATTACAAATAAAAAAAAGTTTATCAAGTTTACAACAAGCCCAATAGCGAAATATTATATGATTTCATCGATACCAGTGTATATATTATGTATTGTGCTTGTGTAACAGATTCTTATCAAACAATTCTTCCTTTATTATCAGTAAAATACGAGCAAACAAAAAAAAACACAAAATCATCCCCACAGCATAGCACAACAAGCAGACAAACACAATCCGAATAAATTTCTGTTAACTGAAAGATCAAAAAAATGAAAGAAAGCTCAGCATCCACCACACACCCACACACACACACACACAGTACAGAAAAATAATAATTTTGGTTCGTTTTCATTTTTCTGTTAATAAATTGAACAACAATCTCAAATTCTAAACAAAGATGATGATGATGGTGATGGTGATGGCATAACAATGTAGCTTTAGATAACAAAACAAAAGGCAAGGTTTATTTCTTCTCAATATAATCACAAATTTACTATCTGTATACATATATATGTGGATGAAAGACGAGGTGCGGTATGGATTGAACTTTTTTTTTTTTTTTGTTCGGATTGGGAATGATTTCATCGGGGAGTTGTACAAATATAACAATATTTTTTTTTTTGTTTTATGTTATTATCACACAATTTTAGTCTAGATTGGTCTACTGTTGGTTATAGAATGTGGAATCAATCAATTTATTTCGAATGAATCATTTTGAAAAAAAAAATAAAAAATAAATAAAAACAAACAAATTTCAAAACTTTTCCAATCACTTAATTAAGTTTCGATTTTTATTTTCATTTTTTTTTTTCAATTCGTGTGGTTAAGCTTTCAATAACATCTAAATAAACATTTATGTACATATCTACATACTATCGTAAATCATTATCACGGTCAGAAGGACGAAGAATATACATTTTCCATATACATTACTCTGAAACTATATAATATTTTTGGAGGTGTAGCAAACAGTGTAGGGAAAATTCCCTACTTGTAGAGTTTTTTGATCAAAAAATCAAGAGTATAGGGAAAAAAGGACGGATTTGTAAAAATATCCATAAATGTAGGGATATTTCATTAAACTAATTTTTACTAACAAAAATATGCAACAATTTTTATTTTTTCTAATACGTTATTGTTTTCATGCTCTCAGGGTTATGTTCTGTCAATTTATTAACCGTTTGCGACTTTTAAAATTTTAACAGTGGTTGGCATACTATCGAAAAATTTAAAGGTTGGCTAGAAAAGTTCTCGAACGATAATTATAGATGTATAGATGTTTAGCAGACAACAGAGACTTGAATTGTGGAAAATCGGAGCTAGAAAAACATTCAGCCACCAAAAAACACATGGCCAAGATAAAAAATACACCTGCTATGAAAACTTTTTTTTAAGAAAAAAATCAAACCTAGTTATAAAACTGTAGACAACTTTGAAGTTAGACTTAGTATGTTTTTCGCAGAGTACAACGTAGCTATACAAATCATAGATCATTTGCTACCACTACTTAAGGAAATTGTTCCCGATTTCGAGATTATTAAAATAGCAAAACTAGGGCGTACTATTTGACTGCTGGATTTGTTGCCGGGTAGGGGCAGATTGTTGTGCTGCTGCTCTTTATCAACATTTCAAGAATTTTATAAATAATTTAGGTATACATTTATTTCAAATTGTGAAAACATAACATTTAAATTATTTAAATTTAGGAGCATTCCATTTCAAAATATAATAGGGGTTTGTAGCGATGGGGCTATCGTCATGGTAGGTGTTTGACACTCGTTTACTTCTCGACTTCTATAGAGAATAATCCAAATGCAATTATAATTAAATTCATTAAATGAATTTGCCATAGTGCCGCAATCATCGCCAGCAAGGCATGTTCAGCCCTACCTCGCGCACTTGAAGATCTATTACGACAAATCGATACCTACGTCTCCGGCAATTCAAAGCGTTGTTCCCAGCTTCAAGACATATAAAATATTCTAGGTGATAATAAGACAAACATTTTAAGAACTTCCGCGACACGTTGGTCAACAGTGTGTAGAACGAATCCTAGATAACTGGTATGCATAACAGACATTTTTTAAAGAGGCTGCAAATACAGATAAGCTCATGGCAACAGAGGTAATTTTGCAAGAATATTCTAGAACTTTGTAACTCACTTAATGCGGTGTTCCAATCAAAAAATGTTTGATTAGTAATCTACCCAGTGAATCTGTCAAAATTTTTAAAAACCTTGGGCAAAATTTTATTAAGCTTAAAGAACTATAACAAAATATTAACGTGAAATTGCCTCACATCCTGTTGCCATTAGTTTTTGATTTTTGGGTCCTGAATTCATGGATTTGTTAAAAACATTACCAAAACACGAAGCGGAACGAATTAAGCTTGATTGTCTAAAACTGTATATTGTATCTTTAGAGGAAATCCAGAAGAGACAGCCTATTAATTCAGAATTATTTTAAATTATTTCCTTTAGCGTCTTCGTCAAATATTATTGAGTTAGTGTTCCACCTTTTCATATATTCGGCACATGTATTGGTTTTGTTTTGGAGCTTCGTGTTGTTCTAGCTTGTCGACATCGTATCGCTCGTTACCGTTGACTTTCGTTACTTTATATGGGCCTAAAAATGTTGGATATACTTTTAAGCCACTATCGAACTAGGTCCTCTTAATAGCTACAATGTCGTCTTCTTTGTATAATGTTGCAGATTTTCTTGTTCTGTTGTAACTTCGTTGGTTTTCGGCTTGCATAATCATTATATTCTGCTTGGTTTGACTACGAATGACATTTCTGGCTAACATCGATCAGCAATATCCACATCTAAAGTTTTGGCCGATCGAACGTCTTCTAGATTTTTCATCCGGACCCCAAATAGTAATTCAAACAGAGTCATCTTCACGCTTCTTTGTCATTAATTTTGTCACATATTTGTACCAGTCAGAAAGTGCAGAATACACTTTCTTGTACTTCCAGTTTTGTGATTACTTTGGAGGTTGCTGTGGATTTTACCGGATAGATCCACACAAATTTGGCATCTATAACGGAAAATAAATATTTATAATTCTTGTTTATGCTTACCAAAGGTCCATTATGGTCAATGTGGGTTATGAGCGGCATATCATCTTTTGGAATAAAGTGCAAGAAACCTCTCTTTCTTTTTGCAAGTACACGGAATACAATTTTGATGACAAGCTTCGTAGAGCTTCCGAAATTTTGGTACGAAATTTTCTCATTTAATGATTTCTTTTATTTTCTTTGCACCAAAATGGCCTTGATCATGTACAGTTTTTATGAGGTCTCTCTGCATCATCTTTGGGACACACAGCAAGCTCCATTATTTGGCATCAGCTTTGTACAGTACACTTTATTTTGCTGAATAATTTTTGAATGGGCCATATTGCAATACCAACAGAATTACTCTCAGTGTTTTATCTTCTTTTTGGGCTGATTTGAATTTGTCAAATGTACTGTTTGTGATTACCATTACAATACCATTTCTACTCAGGGCATCTACATATTTCATCTGACCTTTCGGTCAATGTTCCAATTGATAGTCGTAATCTTGAAGCATTAGTGCCCGCATCCAGCAATTCGTGATTATTTTGAATTTTATTCCTAATAGATAATTTCTGAATCTTTTTAAATCTAAAACGACTGCTACAGGTTCCAACTCATAACTCGAGTATTTTTTCTTGAATTGGAGATGTCTTTCTACTAAAACAAAATGCTGGGTGAATAATGACCGAATTGGTAAAAACGTTTTATGGGTTGAATGGATTTAGCTTGGAACGTGGTCATGAATCCAGGCGTTACAAACGTGGGGGAAAACCTAACAACCCAGAGATGAAAAGAGGTCTCATACTCTTAAAAAAAATCAGACAGTGTAAATAAAACAAACAGAAAAAGTTAGTGTTCCAACTTGGCAGACGCCCCACACACAGAAAAGTCTCATTTTCTGCCTAATAATTAGCCTGGCATACAACAAGCATTTACTTATAAACCTATACTATATTGTTCGAAATTTTTCTATCTAAAAAGTATATACCCAAACTTATTTGATTATAAAAAACTCGAAAAATGGATGCTTCACTGTAATTTTGTTATTTGCGAACTTATTAATATCTAACCTATACATACTCTTAATTATAATTACATTACTGGATTCTCCATCCAATGGATGCTTCTTTCTATTATCCAAACTAATTGGTATTGGTTGTGAGGACGTTCTTCCGTGCCGGCCTTGCGCATTCAATGACAGCTCTCATTGTTCGTTTCAGCCTACCGACCACCCTTTTATCTGGACTAAAGTGATCAAGTTTTAATTTTTTTATTTTATTTCATCGTTGTTTTGCGGATAAGGTCAAAAATTAATTTCGCATCAGGAGACATAATAAATCTCGAATACGTTTATTTTTAGCTTTTCTTTAGGAAACACCAGAGTTCAATCCATTTAATATCCATGCCGCATTGGTGTTGAACTGGCTTCATTGGCAAACTGGTGATATGGCACCTCCCACATCATGATTACGTGAGATAAGCACAACCAACACCAAAACGTTTTAGATTAAACGCTGCCATCCCCTTCCTTGCTGCCTTCTGAGTCCTGACCCAGAAATGATAACTAATGAAATAAAATTTAATTTTATCCATAAGAATTAATTAAAACTATCTAAGATGGTTTATCCATTTCTATTTTACCATTCCAATTTTCCATCTCAAATGTTTTTTTTTTTTTTTTACTTTTCTAAATTTAAACCGAACCACCACACACAGATGATGTATTCCTGTAGTAAAAATAATTTAGTCCATCTTTGTGTTGGTTGTACCATTGGTTATCGGTAGGAACGATGTTTTTGGTCCTATATGGACGCCAATTGTAATGAACAAAACCCATGCGCAAACCTGAGTCCTGGACAATTACATAGATGGTCTAGGCGCTCTTCACCGCAGCTATTTATATATCCCGCTAGCTCAGTGCGAGGATATGGTCGTGTGTGTGTTGGTGGAGCCGCTGTTGGTCCTTGATAAGCTGCATTAAAAATTTATGTGAATCAATAGATTCAAAAGGAAAAAGGAGATAAGATTATTTGGACCACCAATCCAAGAGCAAGAAAATGTGAGCCTCTTTAATGGCTCACATCATGGTGGAGAGAAAACAAAAAAACTCAATAAAAAAAAACAAAATAAAATTTAAATTAATTAAAGTTTATTAAATAAGAAAAACTAAAATTTAAAAAAAATTATAAATAAAAAAAAACTTACATTTAAAACGGCTTACTCAGCGGTCGTCCGACGACCGCCCATCCAAAAATCCCAACCAGAAGTGCGAGTCCCAAAAAAACTCAAAAAGCGTTCCACCAGAAAAAAATGTATTAAAAAAAAATATCAATAATTTATGGACGGTCATTATACTCTAACCCAATAAGAATTATTGAGTTAGGTCAGTTAAGGGGAAAAAATTATGCTTAAAATGGGAATTCACAAAAACACTGCCCTTACCATATACTTTTATCAGTGCCACCCGTTACACATGTTCCGTCGTCGTTTCTAATATGCGACATATTCATTTTGGTTCTTTTTAATCCTTTTGTTGCTTTCCAAACACAGTAATCAGTGGTCTTATGTTCACTAAGACCACTTAAATAGTTAGTGATAGATTCGTTTTTTACTTCTCTTATGCGTTGGTTAACTTTATTGCATAAAAAATTGAGGATTGTTTTTTAGGTGAGTGTGCGTATCCTTTTCCAGATGTTTCGTGCTTTGCGTTTCTCTCAAACTATAACTCCTTGATTTCAAGAGGATAGTTTTTGGTTTCTATGAGATTCATTGTAGTTTATATAGGAGAACTGGTCCATTCTGCTTGTTGAATAGCACTGTTTATTACTTTAGAGCTAGTATTCCAAGGTTTATTTACTCTTCAATTATATCCTGAAATAGGCCCCAGTTAATTTTACAATTTATAACCTTAGGCAAGATTTCCTTATGAATTATCGCTGTGCTGCGAGTTATGATAACAGGAGAGTGATTATAATATTTCGCCCTCGCTGTTTTCGATGCTTATAATCCGTAAAATACTTTTGCATTACATAGAAATCCATGACATTTTGTATTTTATTTTATATAGCTGTAGGTCAATATGTTGGTCTGCTTGCTGAATGGAATTCGCAATTGTCGATTGGAGCAAGATCAATTCTGTAATGAGAACTATAACATTGTGATTATTAAATATCGTCTTGGCTCTTCTACCCTCAATTGATTTCTGCTGCAAATTCTTTTCTTAGAGTTTAAGTTTCTCAGTAACATGATGATGACACCTTTATCAAGCAGCAACACACGAGGTCGAACGCCGGATTAGATTGCTCATTGAGAAATGCAACAGGAAAAAGGACAAAGTCATTTAGATTTTCACTGACAACAGAATCGGCTTTATAATAGATTTGAGAGTCACCCATTTTTTGCTACCTGAGACAATTCTGCTGATCATATTTTGAGAAGCCTATTTTGAGAATTGTACGCTCATTTTACACTTGATTTAATGCAGCATTCAATTATATCTGTGCGTGTGTCCCTGGGAACAACTGGAAGCGTCTGAAGAAAATCGCCAACAACAAATATTGTTTTGCCTCCAAAACTCGCATCGCTGACCATATTTTCTTTTAAAGGTTTATCGAGGCAACGTAATCCGTCTTTTCGCCACATTGTAAGCAAGTGACATAAGCAAGTGGCTTTCGAAAAATACCATGTTTTGCCAAATCAGCAATGAAAGAATTCAGTTTGATTTAGTTGGGTATATATGTTCTCCGCCAAGTAAATTTCCTATGATTGATTTTATTCCATTTCGGGTTTGCAGTGAATGTGACGAATAAATCCAGAGCACCCCATTTGAAAAAGATCGACATGGAATCACAGCGATCCTTCAAAACTCTACTACACCAGCTACAATATTTAATTCTTGAGCTAAGTAACGTGATCTGTGGTTACGTGATAATTCAGTTCGTTGTTAATTAATGTTGTTAATGGAGTTGATCTGACGCAATGCCATGCTAAGGACGAATATGAATTTGTAAGCCAACTAGAGCTGATTCATTAGTTTCTCTCTCCTAAATTTCATATACTATACTTTCGCGATAAAAACGATCAATTCTTTCAAGAAGATCTCGACGACTCTGATCGTTTGCTGCATACTTTTGACAAATGTCTGCTGTGCTTGTGTCGAATCAAGAACATAAAGTTGGGCAAATTGAGAAGTCTAATTATTTATTGGCTGTAGCTTGACCATTGATCTTAAAAACGTATGAGCTCGGTCACTGTAAATCGACGAATTTGATGCCCATTAACGCAAATAACAAGGCATTGTTGTACGAACGAATGTGGTCACGGAAATAAGTAGATTGCAGATTCTGTTGATCTGACAGTAAAGTTTCTAAAAAAAGGATACTCTAATGCTTCTCCAATAACTATGGATGCACAACTATGTTCAATTACATCTAATTTATGTGAAGCTACATTTGCTATACGATGCGCTTCTAATTACTCGGCACTATGATATCATCCACATGACGTCGATGTGATGTGTTATGATGTGATAAGACGCTAATTGATTGAATGTCATTCATTTGATGCGTTGTCTTTGGGAGGTGGTGTTGGCGGTGTGCAGAGTGTTCAATTGCTGAGGTGAAAGTCCATCAACATATCGTAGCTGAGATACCGCATGAGCAATATTTTCCCAAAGTGTGTATGAAAATATTACTCATAGTAATATTTTCTAATTCCAAAATTGGTTTATTTATCCGGACGTATGTGGAGATGGAAATCAAGGCATTGATTTGATTCTTGAATATCTTGCATTTCTGGCAATTACCAAAAAATTATCGAAAGAATCGAAGTACGGAGAACTGAGCATGGCCCTCCATTAACAGCTCCTATATCTATAAACGACCCAAAATTATATGATTATCGCGCTAAATTTTAAAATATTTTTATGTCGAGGTTGCTATGTTGGGAGTAGCCGCAGAGCTGAATTATGTAGGTCTTTATATAGCTTTCATGATTTGCTTAAAAAGCAAGAGTTTATTACTAGTAATTATTTGGTAATGTCTTAGTTGTTAGCCAATTTTTTTTTTTGTAATTTTAGTCTTATTATTGTTGATTACTTTACAATACGGACCTTCCATCGTAGTTTGGTGTCTAGTGCCATTCCTAGATAGTTGCATTTATGAGCACTAGCATATGTTCTACCTTTTTGTTAGTAAAATATTAATGCTCAGATATATTTTTATTTAATTGCATTTTCGCCAATTTACAGTCTAGCCACAGATAACGATAACAGATAAACAACTTGTATGGCTAAAATTTACACAAGTAAATTTATACTATGCAAATTAATGCAAGCGGAATTTAACCAAACAAAAGTTTATTTTGAGGTTTCAGTGGCATCTGTCGTTGCTTATGGTTTTCATTAGTAATTTATATTTCGTTTTCAAAATGTTTGACATTTTCCTTTATTATGACTGCCCCTTTGACCAAATTGTGAATGTAAAGATAAACTTTATATCTTCTTAACTTTTATAAATGATTCTTTGGTAAAATGTGTTTCTGACGTGTTTTTTTGTGTAACTAGAAGTAACTGCAACTCGAGCTGATGTGACAGCTTAAGTTTTTAATATACTTGCATATTGGTTTGTTAAAGGATAGCTCCTTTATTGCTATACTTAGCATATTAAATTTTATTTGGAGCGATTGGTTAATATTTGAAGTGGCGATTAGGCTCCTAATTGTTTCTGTTCCTGTGTTTTGCCTGCAGCCTCTATGATTATACATTTTGCCGATTCTTTTTTTTAATTTATCACAAGAATAATATTTCATTTTGATTGATGTTTTACTTGCTTTAAAACCACGAACAGTCTTAAGAACTGATTTGTTCCCATTCGATTGATTTGTCAAGTTTTTTGTGTCCATTGTTTGTTTCCTTACAAATTCTCTAACTACGATTGGGTAGGTTTTGGCAAGCGCCTACATGTTTTGTTTACTAAATATGCTTGCCATTGCACCTAGCATAGTGTATTTTCCAACTGCAGAGAATTTTTTATTGGTACCTGATAATTGATTTCTTCCTCCATTAATTTGAAAATGAGTGCAGTTTTCTTTTTGATTATAATTTCATTAACTGACATGATAACGGGTAAGTTGTCCGAGACTAGAGATTCTAGTCTCCACCCTTTAATGTCTAGATCTCTAATGGGGATTTAAGTAACCTTCAATTATAAAATTACATCCTAACGATTTAAAGAGTTTGATATAGACCTCCTTTTTTAATTGTTGTCTTTGGGAACAATTTAAGCAAAAACAGAAAGCTGACTTTTTTTAATGAGAATCCTACTTTGATTTGTGTTTCTAAGTGGTATTTTTTTTTATTAGTAATGCCTATCCACCTGTTGCTCTTTTCGGTGGATTAATGGGATGATATAAAAATAAGCCTTAAAATAAGCCTTATTTTTATAAGATATAAAAATAAGCCTTCACAAATGAACTTTAACTAAATGACTTTCTGGGATATTACTAATAGGGCGAAGGTTTCTTTACTAATTATATATCTGGCGATGGCCCTGAAATTTGAATCATACATTAGTCATTACTTGCTCTAAGATTTTACTTTAAATAAATAAACTTTAGCTACATGTTTAATGACCGTGGGTAACCTTTCCATCAAATTAACACATAAACAAAATTTAATTAAAAATCGATTAATTCAATTTCCATAAATACACGCAGCATAATTTTATTTCCTTGGGAAAACTTTGAAAACATTATTAACATTATTAACAGAAAAACGAAAAAAAAAATTTAAAAAAGGAATTGGTTAAAAAAAACACAACAATATATTTTCCCCGATTAGAACGTAGGAGGTTATTTTAAATACACGAAGAACCTTAAAAAATGCTTACATTCTACGAATTTAATTTCACCATAAAAGTTGATTACATAATACATCTTACGAGGCTGCTTAAAGAAATGTTATGTTCTTAAACAAAAAAAAAATCAAGCTTTTCAACTTTATATATCACTTTTGTCTATAAAAGAACATTGCACAAAAAATTTAACAGCTTTAAGTTTAAATTTATATTTTGTTTGCGTTTCAAGGATTCGATTACTCATCGCAAATATCGAGAATTGTGTGTATATACCGACAATATGACAACTTTTTGCTCACATTTAACTAGTGTTGTTAAAATTAAATCAATTTTCAGATTTTCTTTTCTTTCATTTGTTTTTTTTTTTTTAATTAAAAAACAAGAATAATTTTGTTCTGTGAACAATTCAACATCTGGTGGTAGTCGTCGTATATGATGCATTCATCGTATACATATTTACTCTGGACACAGATGAAAAGGACAAAACAAAACAATAATATAAAAATATATAGAAATGAAAAACAGTTTTAACAGAAGCTTTTCATGAAAATCATTTATCATCCAGTCATTTTGGTATTTTTGTTTTAGTCCTTGGTGGTGGACACACAGACCAAGCAAACATAAAAATGACCAAACAATTTTTCAATTTCTAAACAAGAAAAAAAACATTTTTTGTTTTCGTTCAATGAAAATGCTTTCCTCGAATATGAACAACAACATAACAGCAAAATGTTGTAATCCAGGATGAAATGAAAAGGATTTTTTTTTTACTTTGCGTCAATTTACACACAAAAGTGGCATCATCATTCCTATATGTATACACACACACATAAATAAATTTCGGTAGATGTCGCTTTAAACAAATAGTGCGAGTCGGATTAAAATCATGACATTCGAAAGTTTTTCTGTTTTCGGAAGTATCGGAAGTATTATTTAAAACAAAAAAAAAACTTTAATTTTTCTGGTTTTCTTTTGTTTTCCTGCTCGAAGAGAAAATGAGCGCGATATATACACAACACAAAAAGATTAATTGGAATTTCACCTTTTTGTTTATGTTACGTTGTTTGCCAGGTGCGGAAAAACTCCTTTGGGATTTATGCAAAAGCTTTAAAAAATTTCGTTTTCCCTTTTTTTGTCGATGTTTCGGAAAAATTAAGTAAATTTAAACAAAACAATTTGAGTTAATAGTCTCGTTTTAAATGAAACAGTTTGAGGGCGAATACATTCAAGGAAGTATTTATTATATACCGGTAATAAAGTCGTTGTACAGTGTGCTCTACAGATTTACTCGCTTCGTGCGTCATATATGTTAAAACACACGCACGCACATAGTATATATAATAAAAAATCATACTAAAAGAACAGATATGAATTTTTAGTGATATTGATTTTTCCATAAAGAAAAGTACCAAAAAGCTTTTCGATCTTAAATAATTTTCCATTTACTGATTTTAATTTCTTGAAAAAAAAAATGAAAAACTGATGGCAACACAATACAATCACCGCACCACCAAAATATAAAGTATAATAATCATAATCGAGCAAAATTGGCAATAAACATCTGTTCAAAGTTTGATTTTCCGTTTTTTTTTTAAACTTTTCCGCACTCTTCCGTTTCACCCACTAACCACCTTGAGCTTTATTATATTGTACATACGTACGTACGTATCTCTCTCACTTTATTATAATATACACTCGTATTTTATACCTGGGTGTGCTAATGAATTTCATATATAGTTGATTTGGTTGTGTGAGGGGGTTGCAATATGGCGGAAACTTCAAAACAAAAAAAGTGTGAGGATTTTACGGACGAATAAAAACAAAATTTATATTGACTTTTGATTAAAACGAAAGGAATGTTTGGTAATTTTTTTGAAATTATAAGTTGATAACAGCTTGAACAAATTGATAATAAATTGACTAAAGTTTACTTAGGGCTTAGTAGAGTTTTTTTTACAGTTTTTTTTTTTTTTTGTTTTATATTTGACCATTTTTGTTTGGTTTTATCGAAAAATCTGTAATTTAATTTTGATGATTTAATTATTGGTCATTTAGATGGAATGGCAGGGCAATATTTTTTCGGCTGGTTTTACGTTAGAATGTAAATATTTGTGTGTATGTGTGTATATCGAATTTTAATCAACTGTCGATTTTTGGTCACATTGTTTTCACGTCTTGATATACTAATATTAAATCGATTTATAAACGCAGATCAATTATGTGGCGCTCGCCAGTTTACTTTCAATTTTCATGGTTTGGTTTTATCCCGAAAATTCTAGGTAGGTTTCTACCTAAAATTCTAGGTAGGTATGGTCTACAATATTCGCGAAACAAAATCAACTACGATAATTTCTCAAAGAAAAGTTTCTTCATAATTTAAAAATTTCCAAAAACATATGTTTTTAAATCATTGATTCTTGTAGAGAAGATTTTCCGTAATTCTTAGCAGAATGGATAGCAGTTTAAAGTTCATATTCATCAAAAATTTCCAGAAGTAGATCTTGTAATGTAGGTTAGGCAAAGTATATCTCGCTCTCCTCAAAAATCATATTAGCAAAGTTATGAAAATAATTATACACCCGGAAAAATTTTGAATTTTGTCTACAATAACTACTTCAAGACGACGAATAATTTTCGCGACCAAAAATAGAATGATTTGATATTGATAAATCGTTCGATACCGCTTGGCATAAATTCCTAATTTTTAAACTGATAAAGTGCTTTATTCTTCATTACGTCATTAAATCATTCTTGACAATTGAGAAATTGTTGTCTCTCTAAACAATCACAGATCCCAATATTAAACCAACTTTAACATGGACTGGTTTGATTTTAATTCTATATCCAAACCTCTTTTTCTATACCCAGTATTAATTTACTCCATTCAATGTTTGCGTAGTATTTATAGCTAGAAAGAGCAGTCCTAAGAAATCTCAACTCGTCGAATACGATTTGGTTTGTAACAACCATATTTTTACGCTACAGAAAAATTTACGCGGACTATTCGAGTTTTTTGTACTAAAGGTGGTTGCTCAGCTAAAGAAATCATCCCTAATTCCGGTTTTAATCTATCAATATGCTGACAGATTGGCGCTTAGTTTTGACGTCTAGTACAAAGTGTTTTTGCAAGCGTCGAATATCTTTGTAGGGGCCATTGTATGGTGGTGTCAAACCAGTTCGCACCTTACCCACTCTCATAAACACTAACACACAATTTTTTTTCGGGACGAATATATCCGTTTATTTGGTTACGCGAGTGTTTTTGGTCACTATAAGTTTATGCTCATGCTTGATCGTAATTGTTCGATTTATTGTGTATGTTGTTGGTTGTGATAAAAGTGGATGGTCTACAAAACATTTTTGAGGCCGTTTAATTGTTTATACGTACGAGGTCAGTTATGAGGAACATTTTAGATCCTCCTATACTGTATCTCGAATAGTAGTGTTGGTTTCACAGCCTGAAAATGTAAACTTAAGTTAAAGATTTTATTTAATTATCTAGATATGTAACTTAGCTTTATGTCAAAATAATGTTGTTCACTCTTCTTAAATTACAAATTATTTTCTAATTTGACATTCTAAATGTCATTATTGTATATATGTTAAGTTCGAATTTTAGTACATAATTAATTTTTTCGATTATGTACGAGTATATATGGTTTGAATCTCGAATTATATTTTATAAATTAATATTATTATAAATTTTATGACAGTTTTGAGTTGACGACATAATTTATAATTGACAACTTTTTTCTTCTCGTCTTATCGCTCGCGCCATAAACATCTATATACTCAAAATTAAAATAAATTGTTCGTCATAATAAAAATAAAAATAAAAATTGTTCATCATCACAACTTAGTTTGATTACCTTATTCCGGAATTACTCGGGAAATTTTTTGCATCTTGTTGCTGTATCAAACCAACAAACGCGTTGGCGTATCAATTAGCGACCGCATCCCGACATATTGGTCCTTCGAGCCGGATATTTGTGATCACAAGCAGTATACCACTAAACCAAATTTTAAACCGCATGCTCAGATAAGTAAAAATTTGTTTTTTTTTTTTTGGTGATATATGTGCAAACTAAAGGAGAAAATCAAGTGTCTGCCTTGCATTTAAACCTAATAAGTGAACAATCAATAAACGAACGAGTTTTATTTAAAGTGAAGTAAACGAGTGTTTTAAAGTGAAATAAGAGTCAAATTCAGTAAAGTCAACTCGATAATAGTTATACCATTCGTATTTTATTTCATCATGGCCGATTTAGCCGGTTTGCGAAAACGAAGGGGCATGAACAAAGGAAAGCTGACCAACATCATTAAGTTCGCACACGAAGCCGATTGCGATGTTGCATTGGAGCAATTAAATGTGCGTCTAAGTCGGGTAGAGAATTTAATGAAGGAGTTCACCGATATAGAGAGCGCAATGCTTCTAATTGATGCCAATGAACCATGCGATACAGTGTATGAGGAAAATTACTACAACGCAGTCGCAAAACTTAATGCTCTCATTCGTGAGAAACAGCTAAATGCTGGAAACGGAGGTTTTATATTAGACACATCTCAAAATGCGACTCAAATTGGCAGTCGTTCGGATGTAAAACTACCCAAAATTCAGATTCCGCCCTTCTCAGGCGAATATTCCGAACGGCAGTCTTTCTTCGATTTATACACCACCACCATCCATGAATGTCCGTCATTAAACGCGGTACAAAAATTGCAATACCTCAAGGGTCTATTACGGGGAGAGGCCGCAGTATTATTACGACACATAAACGTAACGGAGAACAACTATATTGGGGCCCTTAACAAGTTGAAAGAAAGATACGACCGAAAAAACCACATAATAAATTCTTTTATTCGCACCTTCATAGAACAATCTCCAATTCACACGTCTAACGCAAATCAAATCAAGAAGATAATGGACACGTCGGACGAGGTCATTCGCGGGCTGAAGGCATTAGGGGATGATGCGGAATCCCGGGACCCGTGGCTTATTTATATTTTAATGGGCAAGCTTGATGATAAATCACGGGCACTTTGGGCAGAAGCGGCCACCGATATGGACGACCCAAAGTTTTCCGATTTCTTAAAATTTCTCTCAAGACGAATTGATACGTTAGAATGCCTAAACGTATCATTAAAACGCCCAAACTTCAAGCACGATATAAGGGGGCACGTATCTACTAGGGAACCTATAGCATTGGAATCAAACGTGGCTGCCCAAAAGCCACAATTTCAGTGTGCTATATGTCAAGATCCCGACCATTCGTTATTTGAATGTAAAGATTTTCATTCCTTAGATGCTAAAGGACGAGTAGAGTTTGCAAAGCAAAATAAGCGTTGTAATAACTGCCTGAGTAGCAAACATCCGATATTTAAATGTCCATCCCGCCGAAGATGTCGAAAATGCGGTAGAAAGCATCATACATTGCTTCACCAAGAAGAATTAATGGGAAACACGGTTCCAGCTTTGGAAAGTATAACGTCTGCCATAGCAGCCACCAAGTTATCACCAAACACGCATACTACAGCGTTACTTCCCACAGCTATGATCAAAGTACTTAATGTATCCGGACAACTCGTATCCTGTCGTGCACTATTAGACTCAGGATCTCAGGCAAGTTTCATCACGGAAGCTTGCGCTCAACGTCTTCGCATCAGAAAGCGAAACTCGCGAATTCTTATAAGCGGTTTGGGCCAATCCAGCTCATTAAGATCCAAAGGCATAACCACCTTAACTATTTGTCCAGAGTTCAGCCCAGAACTTCAGATAGATGCGCTAGTCATGATGAAAATTACCAGCAAGTTACCGCATCAAAATTTAGACGTCGGAAGTATTACGGTGGGTAAACAAATCAAGTTGGCCGATCCATATTTCCATAAAAGGGATGATATAGATATCCTAATTGGCGCCGATCATTTTTTTAACGTTCTACTGGATGGTCAAATTAAAACCGCCCCAACCGAACCTATCCTGCAAAACACTATTTTTGGTTGGATAGTTTCAGGTCGAGTCAGTGAAACGCCAGATGCTCATGTTGCTTCGATGATATCTGTAGCAAGAGAAGTGGAAAATCTAGTCGATATAGACAAAGGTTTAAGGCGGTTCTGGGAGTTGGATTCCGTGGACGAACCAAAATCTCTTCTATCTTCAGAAGAAAATTTCTGCGAAACCCATTTTCAAAGTAATGTGAAGCGAAGTCAAGAAGGTCGTTTTATTGTACGGCTTCCATTCAAGGAATCACCAAGTAGTTTGGGTAAATCGTTACCTGCAGCCATACAGCGATTGCGAGGACTAGAGCGCCGGTTTGAGCGTGATCCAGATTTGGCCAAATCATATCATGCATTTCTACTCGAATATCAGCAGTTACATCATATGTCCGAGATTACGTCCGAAGAGATTTCCGAACATGGATTCTACTTGCCACATCACGGGGTAAAAAAAGCCACAGGTTCAACGAAGAAACTACGAGTAGTGTTCGATGGCTCATCTAAAACTAGCACCGGGGTTTCACTAAACGATTGCTTGGCCGTTGGACCTACCTTACAATCGTCATTATTCGCAATCATTTTACGATTCCGTGAGCATAAGGTGGTTTTTTCGGCGGACGTTCAAAAAATGTACCGTCAGGTGTTAATACACCCAGAAGATGCGCAGTTTCAAAAAATTCTTTGGAGAACGGATCCGTCTAAACCAATAAGGCATTTCAAACTAAACACGGTAACCTACGGATTATCCTCCTCTTCATTTTTGGCCATTAAAGCTACCCAGCAAGCAGCGGAAGAAAACAAAACGACAGCGCCCCTTGTAACCAACGTCATCTTAAAAAGTATGTACGTAGATGACGTCATGATCGGAATGGATGAGCAGGAGGGGTTATTACAGCTTCAGACAAGCCTCACTGCAGTACTATCACAGTATGGGTTTCAGCTCGGGAAATGGAAATCAAACTGTGCACGAATATTGTCTAATGCTCACACGGACAATAATGAGTCTCATCTCAAAGAGCTTGAAGATCATGCTCAGGAAACCGAGAATGCCTCAAAGGTTTTGGGCGTTGCATGGAATGCTAAAACGGATCGGTTTATATTTACGTCCAGTCTACCGGACAACGTAAAGTTCACAAAAAGGACCGTGCTATCCGAAGCTAGTCGCATCTTTGACCCGCTCGGCTGGATATCTCCAGTAGTCATCACCACCAAGATCTTCCTTCAAACGTTATGGGGTGAAAAATTGGGGTGGGATGATCCACTTCCTTATAATAAAAGAGTGCAGTGGGAAAAAATACGAAGTAATTTAAAGAATATTGCAATTATTTCTATTCCCAGGTTCATACAGACGAATAAGGCATGCCAGGTTGATGTACACGGCTTCTGTGATGCCAGTCAGATGGCATATGCAGCAGTGATATTTTTTAAAGTCACAAATAGCGATGGTAACACATTTGTAAATATGGTTGCGTCCAAAACAAAGGTCGCTCCGATCAAACAGCAAACTTTGCCTCGGCTAGAGTTATGCGCCGCAGTTTTATTAACCCGCCTGACTGAAGTCGTTCTGCGAGAAACACAATCCCATTTCTGCCAGATCTTCGCTTGGACCGACTCAAAAATAGTCCTAGATTGGCTGGGAAGTCACCCAAGACGTTGGAACACATTTGTTGGTAACCGCACAGCGACAATATTGTCCTCCATTCCCCGACAACATTGGGGTCACGTACCTACAGCTGAAAATCCTGCGGATTGCGCCACCCGGGGTCTATCTCCCCCTGAACTCATGTCACACAAACTATGGTGGATGGGTCCTGCATGGTTGCATAAGTCTCCAGAAAGTTGGCCGCCTCAAAGTACATACCATACTGATATAGAAGAAAGGAGCAAGAAGGTCGTCGCATTCGTTTCCAGTTTGAGTGCACGTAATGAATGGTATGACGTCATCATCGCTAAATATTCCTCCTTCCGCAAATTGCAGCGAGTGTTGGGATATATATTTCGATACATTAATAATAGTGCCAAGGTAAAGGAATCGAGACTAAGTGGCATTTATCTACGACGCGAGGAACTCTTTCATGCCTTGTGTACTCTCTGTCATAACGAGCAGATTCAATATTATCACGAAGATATATCTTCCCTGCAATCCACTGGAGAAGTAACCAAAAATAGTGGTCTGAAATCACTGAATCCGTTTGTGGACGATATCGGAATACTTCGCGTTGGAGGAAGGTTACAAAACAGCCTCGCACCGCATTCCACAAAGCATCCAATCATTTTGCCGTATAAGTCAAAAATAACGTCATTGATTTTGACTGATATACATCAGGATAATAAGCACGCTGGACCATCTCTGTTGTTAGCCATTGCCAGACAAGAGTTTTGGATACCTAATGGTAAAGTTAAAGCCAAACAAATTGTTAATCGCTGCGTCACATGCAGTAAATTCAAAGCCCAATGTCAACAACAGTTGATGGGTAACTTGCCAAGGTCAAGGGTTGAGCTCATACGTCCTTTCTTAAGAACTGGAGTCGATTATGCTGGGCCTATTCAAATACATTTAATTAAAGGGCGAGGTCAAAGGACATACAAGGCTTACGTATGCCTTTTCATATGCTTAAGTACCAAAGCTGTACATCTTGAACTGGTCAGTGACTTGTCCAGTGACGCCTTTCTTGGAGCCTTAAAAAGATTCACGGCACGACGAGGCGTGTGCCAAGAGCTCAACAGCGATAACGGGACAAATTTCGTCGGCGCAGAAGCTAAATTAAACAAAGAATTCGCGACGCTAATTAAAAATTCCAATAATTTATCTGATTTCTTTTCCAGGCACAGAATTACCTGGAAATTCATTCCTCCAAGTGCACCACATTTTGGTGGCATCTGGGAGGCGGCCATAAAATCCTGTAAATTTCATCTTAAACGAGTGATAGGCCAAACAATATTAACCCTGGAAGAAATCAACACGCTCTTAGCGGAAATAGAAGGCATTTTAAATTCCAGACCCTTATGCCGCTTGAACGACACAGATGTAGATCCTCTGACGCCATCACATTTTTTGCTTGGGCACCCCACAACCAAAATACCTGAAATAGATTTAACACACGTTAAGATGTCACACCTCACTAGATGGCAAGCAGTTCAACAGATAAGCCAGCATTTTTGGAGGAGATGGTCTATTGAATACCTTACCTCATTACAACAACGTTCTAAATGGCGCTTCAAAAATGAGCCTATAAAGATTGGAGATATTGTCACAGTCAAGGAAAACAATCTACCCGTCAACCTATGGCTGTTAGGGAGAGTTATTAATCTCCATCCTGGATCTGATGGCATCATACGAGTTGTTACTATAAAAACCAAAAGTAACGAAATAAAGCGGCCAGTGCATAAGTTATGTATTCTACCAGTGGCACCTGACACGATGGAATAAAACTTAAACTATTTCCATGCATCTACCTATTTTATTTATTTTTCAATAATTTATTGTACAATCTTCATCAGCAGCAACCATACGCACTTGAAACAACCAGAGATAATAAATTCATCCCATAAATTGAACTAGACAATTCAAGGCCGGCGGTATGTTGGTTTCACAGCCTGAAAATGTAAACTTAAGTTAAAGATTTTATTTAATTATCTAGATATGTAACTTAGCTTTATGTCAAAATAATGTTGTTCACTCTTCTTAAATTACAAATTATTTTCTAATTTGACATTCTAAATGTCATTATTGTATATATGTTAAGTTCGAATTTTAGTACATAATTAATTTTTTCGATTATGTACGAGTATATATGGTTTGAATCTCGAATTATATTTTATAAATTAATATTATTATAAATTTTATGACAGTTTTGAGTTGACGACATAATTTATAATTGACAACTTTTTTCTTCTCGTCTTATCGCTCGCGCCATAAACATCTATATACTCAAAATTAAAATAAATTGTTCGTCATAATAAAAATAAAAATAAAAATTGTTCATCATCACAACTTAGTTTGATTACCTTATTCCGGAATTACTCGGGAAATTTTTTGCATCTTGTTGCTGTATCAAACCAACAAACGCGTTGGCGTATCAATTAGCGACCGCATCCCGACAAGTAGTATTCCTAAGAGATGCACATAATGATACTTCGTGGTTTTTTGGGGTCGTTGTCAACTGGTGGTGAAAACACTTAACCATGCCTTTTGATTGGGGTGGTTCGAACTGGTTGGATCCTAAAAGCTTCGTTAACTCACCAAACAGCTTCGAAACTATGTATGAACATAAATTAATGATCGACATAAATTAATAAATAAGTGTATTCTTTATAAGGTAGGAATGGTTCCTCGATATCTAAACAGATATATTCAATGAGTCCTGGTGGAACGGTGAAATACCCATGTTGGGACTTAGTGTGCCTTAACACTTTAACAGTGGCCCGGATACAAAATTTTATGCAGTGCGTCGAAAATTATTTTTTGCATTGGTTCTGTAATGTATTATGTAATTAAAAATTCGCAGTAAATCGCTTAGTCAGCTTATTTAAGGAATTCTAGTTTCCATATGGAATTGAATTACTTTAATGAACCAGAAAGTATGTTCTGAAGTTCCGAGTCAGCTTCTTGCAATTAGCCGAATTTCCCCATGTCAAAGTGAGTTTTGACAGCTGAAAATTATCGTTATTTGATGTTCAACACAGTGTATCGGCAGCAACCAGGATAATGTGCCTTGGATATGTTTTGTGTCTGTCATGAACTCAGATAAAAATATAAGTGGTGAGAGGATCCAAAAAATGTTTGATCGCTAGGTATAGATAGCAAAATATGTTTTACGGCATCGAAAAGTTTCTTCGAAAAGAATCCAAGCGGCTTCAAATCCCCATTATCTATTTGTTACAACACGGTGCCAACGGCTGTGCTCGAGGTCTCGGATGTGACACTAAGTTTAGTGTTATATATATTGAATGTGTCTACCACGTAATGTGTAGCAGATTTTTAGTTGTTCAAATGCTTGTTGACATTCATTTGGCCGGAAGCAGTTCTTCGACGGTATGGGATTCTTTAATAAACTAGCAAAAATTACTATATATAACTATAGTTGATTGAGGATGATTAGTTGATTGAGGAAACTCCTGAATGTCATTTATTCAATTTGGTGGCTAGCAAAATATGATTTAGAGTAATTTTTTGACTAAAAATGTCTATGGAGCTAGTGCTCGGATTCAGAAAGTTTTTGAAACAGAGTTTCTAGGGGATATACATGTGTTGTTCCTTTGATGTTGAGGATAGAAGTAACTCCTAAATGAACACAAAGTTAAGATCTTTGACAATCTCGTCGATAAATCGTTGAACCGAGTGTACGGTATTTCGTAGCCCAAATGGTATCCAAATAAATTCGTATAAGCCAAATGAGTGATTGGCAACCACTTCAGGTGCATATCGGATTAAATAATAAGATCTTAGATAGTATCTTGCATCCTTGTAGTTTCCTAAAGAATTTTTTAATGTAAGGAATCGGGTACGGCACTCTTAATATGTTTAATGGCCGACTTATATGGAACTCCGTATTTGCCGTTTTGTGTCGTATTTAATCCAATTTCCTTGGTTTGGACACTGGCAGATGCTTTGTAGTCACTATGTTTAACGAACAAGTTGTAAATCAGTCGTTTTTATATCACTTCTTTGATAGCTTACCGTACCCGTTGTCAGTCAAGATGTTCTTAAGCAAAGGTGCGTGTCTGCATATATTAGGGCGCAATGATCGCGACAGCTGTATGGATAGGTCAATCAGGTTTCTGATGGACGATTTACGTTTGTGCTAGTGTATGCCTGTAGATAATTTCGTCTGAGTCCATAATATCTAACTTGCAGCAATTTGCTTCCGAAGGTACTGATGTCTGAGCCATTGGCGGCTGACAAAACTAAGTCGGCTAAAACTAACTATCGACTTTGTGTCCGAATTTGTCGTGATATAGTAGCTTCAAGTTTGAGTGCTGGTAATTTTGGTGTCGTTTCGATCTTATGCATTCTTTTTTATGGAAGGAGTATGGAACGGTCTTCGCCAGTTGTCCGCTGGACTATGTCCAGCTCACTATGTCCAGGAGGCTTATTAACATACCGGGAAAGATTCATTCAAGACGCGCGATCGTGGCACACGGTTGAAAGTGCCCACTTGACTTGGGCAGATGGAATCTGCTCGTATCTCGTATCTCTCGTAAGTCGGCATCCTTATCCTACTGTGGGATCAGGGCTATCTGAAAAAAATCAGGTAGTTTCCTGATTTTGTTGGTTTTATAAGAGTTGCGTTTAATCGGTCGGTGGCCAGTATTTTAATGCGTCATAAAACACCGAGATTTTAAGGTTCAAGTAACTGTCTAGACTAAACTTAGTTATGGCATGGAACCGATAAATATCCCTTGCTGAGCCACAAAAATTACCTTTTTAACCTCTTGTTACATATTGTGTAATTTTCAATACTGCAGATGATTTGAAACTATTGATTTGAACCTGAATAATATTTTCACAAACCTTGGATAATGTTGGTAAAATACTGAAAATCGGTGACTATAGTTGGAGTTGACATTTTTGGAAATGGCATTTTTGGAAAGATTATAGCAAGTTTTCAAGCATCAGTGAAAATGGCTTTAGTTAGACCAGAATTAATTATAAATGTTATGTGAGGTGAAATGATGAGAAGTAGAATAGTGATGGCAACTTCAGCAGCTAAAATTTTACCGAAATAAAAAGCATTATTATCAGCAGCATAATGAAATTCATTTTATTCAAAGTTACTGTCGTTAGAGTTGAATCACAGTTGAAAATAGAACCGAAACAATTATTGAACTCATCAGAAGTAAGGTTACAAGTAGAAGGGTTGATGTAGGTTTTGAAGTGTTACCAAAACAATTTGCTCCAACAATTTGCTTCATTATAAACCTGGCACTTAGGCTCTGTTCGATTTCTGTTAACGTTTTTTTTCCTGTAGTAAATAAATAATGTACCTTTCTTGTAAATATTAGAGAATAGATTTATGTACATTGCGATAAATGTTGTAATAATTACAAAAATATAATGACAGACTAATCGTGGTCGATAGTTAGTATGTCGTCTTTGCTTTGTAATGTTATTACTTGTGTGATTATCATATCTACCGTAAAGTTCAATAATTTGTAAACGATGTAAAAATATATTAGAACTAAAAATATCTGTTGACATAACTTGCCAAGCACAGCAAAAATATTAGTAATTCCATTTCGATTCACCATGGTTGATTTGTGGCAAGAATCTACTAATTTTAATAAATGATGTACATGAATTTCTTAGATAATCCTAGTCAAAACTGCATAAATGTGATACGTTAAAATGAAAATAATAATGTTGCAAGTGAAAGGCTAAGGATTCATTGTTGGTCACTGCAATAAATGTAAATTCATAACATTACCTTCTTTGAATTTAATTTATGTATCCAGATATGATCATAAACAGAGCCATATTTGGATCTAATTTTACAAATTTTTTTATAAAATTATTACAAGCAAAATTATTACAGTATTCAGACAGCAAACGAACTCATTACAAATAATGAAAGAGCAATTAATTTCATTTACGGAAAAATTATTACAAAAACGATAATTATTATGGAATTCGGATAGGCCCTTAGCAGTTTCATTCATATGCAATTATTAACTTTATTACGAGCTCTATTGGTTTCAGTTTTATGTTTTCTTCATTTTTCTTTTTTCAAAAATTAATGGATATTGGGACGTAGAACAATATAGTTGTTAAATTTTCAGCAGGTCTCACTCATTTTACTGTGAGTGTCAAGCATCATATACATACTACCAAAAAGTTGTTAAATAGTATTTAAATTTTTTTTAAACATTTTTCACTAAATCAGGTACCAGTTTTGTAATACACTGTATAAAATTAACTTTGCTAACCTAAGGTGACGATATAAAAGTAATTCAACATTTTTGTGAAACGTAAACGCACACACACATCACTTGACAACCGGAAAACTCAAAATCATCGAATATAGGTATGTATATGTATGTATATACAGATCCGATCCTAACTCTTTAAATCTTCATTTTCAACACACAAACCAACCTCACTCGAAAAAAAAAACGTAAAATTTCTCAAAAATACAACTCATATACTTATTTTCTAGGTTGAGTTGTGTAAGAGGATGAATACCCTATTTTACATCACTCAATGATTTAGGAAATATATATATATATATATATATATATATATATATATATATATATATATATATATATATATCGAAACAGATACATGGTAGATGATAGACAATCTAGCTAAAAAATATAGAGGATTTAAGGTTTAGGGCATCAATTGAGCACAAACAAAACTGAAAATCTAACCATATTCTACCTGTTCCACCATCTCGTAATAATATACTTCGTTGTACTAAATTTTTTGTTTAATGATGATAACAATGACGATGTAAGTTATATAAATTGAATTTTATGTCGATCATACAGCCACAAAGTGGTTTTTTATTTTTCGTACCCAGTCTTTGCATCTTTGCGTACGTACCTCTACAATTTCTAATTTTCATTTTCATTGTCGGTTGATTGCCAAACACCAAAAAAACAAAAAAAAATAAAAAAAAAACGAATATCTATGGATACATAACAATATAATAAAATTACAACAAATAAATTCCATTTACCTGTCATCATCTTTTCACCCAGCAGTGCACACACCAATTTTTCTCATTTTCATCTTAATTTTCTCATTTTATTTTTTATTTTTTTTTTTATTATTGTGAAATGAAAATAATATTAAGAAAACGACTCACTATCGTCGAGATGTATAGATACATGGTAAAATGAAAATTTGTATTTTCATGATGATGATGATGAGGTTGTGCTGTTGTGGTTGATGATGATCTTTGTTTAAGAAAAATTACGTCACACAATCAACATAAAAATCCATTAAGAAACGCGATTTTCCATTTAAAATGTAAACAAGCGAAGACAAAACAAAAAAGAAAATTGTTGTTCTATATATAAAACGCGATATTCTATATAATGGGAAGGATGCAGATTATATTCAGGGTGATACGACAAGATATTTGAATGTATAAGATATAGATGATGGCATGATGAACTGATGCACGATATATATTTAAAAAAAAAGAAATCCGATCAATGCTCTAGGAATTATTTTATGTACATATATATTATATTACGGAGCTCATATACAATCTTTGAAAATAGAAATCTATGAATATTTCACAAGGGTATCAGTTATCTATGTATCTACCTAGGCCAAAAGTGAAAAAAAAACACAGCATTACGAACAAGGAGAATAATATTCAATTTCCGAAGAAAGGCAGGAACATTATCCAATTTTCATATATTATCCTTTTTTAACAAAATAAAAAATTTAATTTTCCCTCTTTCTGTTTATGTTCCGGTATTTGGTAGTTCTACACAGTATATATAAATGTATGTAGGCAAAAATATACCGGAAATTCACAAAAGGATATTATCCAAATTAAATTAAAAAGTTTAAGTCTAATGTTATATCGTTTGTACATAAAGATGTTCTAAGCATATAAGTATAGAAATGTTTAACGGAATTTCGTTCGGCTACACTAGAGTACAAATCGAATTTGAAAAGTTATTTACGTCTATATCCGTTTGGGCTTACGACATGTAATGCATTACAACAAAATATAGTTAGCTGCGAACAAACTCGATATACAAAGGTTTATATTTGAGCGGATTAAAAATATCTATATTCCACTTTGTGCGTAACTTTGAGTCTAATAAATAAAATGTGTAGCTGCCTAAACTTGACATTATTCATTTGTTGACAGTTCGGCGAATACGATGACTTCCAAGAAACTTCGTAAGTTCGACAGATAATTTAGTTTTAAACTGCAAACCTTGATCAGTTGTAATTTCCAGTGGTATCCCAAATCTATACGTATCACCAAATCTACAGTGCATACAGTCAATATTTACAGTCAGTATAAAGGGTGGGCCATTTAAAAGTTTAAATTTAAAAATGCCCATTCGATATGCAATTTTCGAGCACTTTTTTGAGTGTATGGGGTCGTATGTCGGCGATGGCATCACGAATGTTGATCAAATGTTCAATTATCTCTGGTTAGTCGGCATAACACTTGTCTTTACCGGCCCTCCACAGAAAATAGTCCAACTGTGTTAAATTGCAGCTTCTTGCCAGCCAATTGACATCATTTCGGCTAATTAAACGGCCATCAAACGTTTGACCTAATAAATCGATTGTGGCATGAGATGTGTGGCAATTTGCACCATCCTGTTGAAACCAAACATCGTTCACATCAATACCATGAAGAGCGGGCGCAAAAAAATCGGTTATCTTGGTGCGATAGGTGTCTCCATTGACCGTAATGGTTGCGTCGTCCTCATTTTCAAAGAAATATGAACCAATGATGCCTCCGCTCCACAAACCACACCAAATAGTCACTCGTAATAGGTGCATTGGTTTCTTTAAGACCACGTGTGGGTTTTCTGAGCCCCAAATACGGCAATTTTGCTTATTAACGTACCCACCAAGATGAAAATGAGCTTCATCCGAAAAGATGATTTTTTTTTGCAAAATCGACATCATCGTGCATTTTCTCGTTGGCCCATCTAGCGAAGTGAAAACGAAGCGGATGGTCATGCGGCTTCAACTCTTGATCCAATTGAACTTTGCAAGGCGTTATACCGAGATCTTTTCGCAAAATTCGACGTAAACTGGTGCGTGAAATGTTTAATTCTTGAGAACGATGACGAGTTGACGTTGATGGATTCTCACGCACACTCTCAGCCACAGCTTCGATATTTTCGGGTGTACGCACTGTACGAGTACGCTTACGTCTTGGCGCATTAACAATTGCGTATACCGGGCACTGTTGCTCTTTCTCTGCGACCAAATTTTGCACGACATTTTCGTGCAATTTCCGACCAATTGTCTTTGTTTTAGAAATAAATTTTCAATAAATTCAACGTTGCTCAAGCGTAAATCGATTCATTTCGTTCAGTGGAGATAATTTACTAAATTTTGTGACAGAATAGAATGACATAAGTATTGCCAGATTCGATGTAACCGGTGGTTCAAATTTAAACCGATAGATGGCCCACAATTTATTTAAAAATTTAACATCGTTACCCAGCAACAACAATTACATAGAAACTGTGATCATTGGAAAAATTGTGGCGGTTGTACCATCTCTTAGTTATATTTTAAATTATCAAAATTCTAAATTTTTTAACACACTTCTTAAACTACTTATTAATTTAATGACCCCGACGTGATCCATAGTGTGGAGAAAATTATA
Source organism: Tipula confusa (assembly GCA_963556175.1). NCBI lineage: Eukaryota > Metazoa > Arthropoda > Insecta > Diptera > Tipulidae > Tipula > Tipula confusa. The sequence goes on along the minus strand of OY744475.1, from coordinate 61,459,111 downwards.
TACCGACGTGATTCTCGAGAAAAGACTGAAAATAATTCCTTTTTTCCCAAAATAATAGAGGAGGAACAGCAAATTTACAGTTCAATAATTGTATTTGGTAGTCAATAATCGCATCCGAAATTACTTTTACGGTTCCCGTTTAATTAAAAGAAGGCCATCAAGACGTCAATTTAAGATCAGTTTATTTCGTTGAAATTCAAGTTTAAAAAATGTAAGTACATTTTAACGTTTTATGGTTAATATTTATCGTCACAAAAAATTTTTTTTTTAAATTTTATTTTTGAACAATTCGGTGTCTATTTTCAATCTCCGTTTTTCCACCTCACCTCTCTTCCGTACCGTCTATTTTATTTTTTAGTATTTTGAACAATTAATAATCAATTGAATTAAGGAAGACGAGTGGCGTAATGCTATGGAGGGATCCTCAACGCAAACCGGGATTGATATGTCGCAAATAAGGAGTTTTTGAATGAAGTTTTTGCACAACACGTCGCGAACTCAGGTACCTGGTTGCAAACACAGCCTACCCAGGCCAATGAGCAATTGCGGGCCGATGCTGCGCAGAATGCGGAGGTTTCAGGAAATTTACGTTCAATCGCACAAATTCATGCTGTTTCGCCTAAACCAAGTCCCATTTGGACTCACGATGTTGAGCTATTTTATGGTTCAGCACTCTGGAAGCACAATTTGTTAATTCTGGAATTTTTAACCAAGCGACTAAATATTTTACAGTTATTGGAGTGTTAACACCTTGCACGAATCGTTTCAGATATCGTAAAAGTCACCCCAGCTGTGAACCCCTATGATACGCTGAAACGAGCTCTTATTAAACGATTATAGGTGAATCAGAATCAGCTAAAATAAAGAAGATAAAAAACCGTCAATTATACTGATGCCTCCCACAAATTGCCTGCTGAAAGCAAATCACTTAATTAATCGTCGTAATTCAGCTACCCGTGAATATGCTTGGCTTGATCAATGCACTGTAGCTAAACCTGATTTTATTAGTATTGTGAGCATGATCATTTATATGCTAAATATAGAAAACATCTGATGTGAAGTATCTTGATTTATACCTAAAATAACGTAATAAAGTAACTTATTTGAAATAAAAAAAATTCTTTAAAAATGGTAAAATAACCAATAAAAGGATCTGGAACACTTTTAACCATATTAGACTGAGGAAAAATAAGTCTAATGCTTTAACCGATATTGACCCTTCAGTCATTAACAGCTATCTATGCAACAGACCCCTAGTGCCTGTTATTTCTTAATTTCCCTGGTTCGACGGCCCTGTGGGAACAGATAATACTGATGTAATGGATCAAGGTGCGAGTTCTATAAGTGTTATTAAGACGAACCCTTGGGACTCGCACCCCGATGGCGTTAACCGAATTTCTCCCAGCAGAGGCCTTGCCTCTGGAGCAGCCCAGGAGCAGATGAGGGTGGGGTTTGCGAGGCGTGCTTGGGAACTGGAATAAACGCAGGGAAACAGAAAGATGGAAGGTGGGGTTCACTTGAACAAGTATCGGCATGCTACCAGACTCGCAACAATCACTTCACTAAACAAAATTACAAAAACAAATATTTTTAATTTAATAAATTTTAATTAAATAAAATAAATAACAAAATAAAAAACAAACGAAATGAATTTAAATTCTTAATTAAATTCACAACAAAAACAAACTTAAATAACAGTAATTTTTGCACACACAAAAATAAATAATAATATAATAAATAAAATAAAAATATTTAACTTAAATAAAAAATTTTTATTATTACATTCTCTTTCTCCTCATGTTTATCGTCGACCACAACGGAATTATCATGCAAACTAGAAAACCATTTTTGCTGTAAGATTTTCCTACATAATTGTTGCGCTCGTTTCGTTGCGATGCCCTTGGGCCATTGTAAATTCGTGGCAACAAATTTGGATACAATTGTTCTGGTTCATATCCAAATGGATTTTCAAATGAATCATCGCCGAGGTACAATAATATTGGTAGCAGTGGCATTTTACATTATAATTTATAATTTCACAATTAATCATTTATAAATTTTTATATTTAAATTTTGTGGATTACTTTACCCACTACAATAATTTGCTTTATGCTTTCTTCTCAAAATTTTGTAAATTACTCATCCAGACTAACAGCGAAACACGACTTTATATACCTACTCATTACCCGTTACTTAATTTGTAAACAAACAATGTAGTAGCAATGAGCAGGTATACAACATAAAAAAATAAATTTTCAAATAATTTAAACACAACAAAAAAAGTTCAGGGGTAGACACATAAGTGTTTCACCAAAGATACCAACGCACCAAAAGGGTGGTTCATTACACTGAACAAGTTTTTCGGACTATTAATTTTGTAAACGAATTAGATATTATCAAAGCGGTATTATATTTCGTCAAATTCAATTCACCTGGTCATGATCGAATCAATTTAACTTTTTAAAGCACCTTTTACCTCTTGTCGTATCACCTGTGAATTACTTAATTAGTAATTGTATTATACGCTCTGAATTTTCAAATATATGGAAGAATAAAATTGAAATCAAGAAAAAAATTGCAATGACTCTTTTGATAATCTCAGCCGTATCAAACACACTTTTATCGAAAGTTTTTAAAATAGTTCTTCGGGACCAAATTAATCAACATATAGATCAATTCAACTATTTATAGTTACCTAAATCAGTGTACTTAAATATACCCAAATCAGTGTCAATCTAAATTTCGAAATAACCACAGCACACCTTCCACTCTGTTGCACGTTGTCGTGATTTAGCACGTCATCTTGATAAAAAGCAACTTCTTCGTTGCTCTAATATTGCTTGATTTTTCGAAAGCGTTTGAATCGTTGTTTATTGAAGCAAAACTTAATGGTTTTCTCTAATTTTGATAACTCAGCTCTAAAGCTTACTTACAGTTAGTTATCTAACAGATATCATAAAATTTGTTTACATGATAAGAAATCAAATCCTGAACGTATACTTGCTGGTGTATTTCAAGAAACTATACTTGGCTAATTTAGGTAGGTCATCTAGGTCTTCCTTATATTTCACTAAAGGAATTAATATACAATGTTTATAGCACAAAGCAGTCGCCTCAGCCAGAATCTAGTAATTAAAGTTTCCAAAAAAGTATAGATGTTCCAGTTAATTGTTTTATGTGTCGATAAAATTCTATATTAGATAAAATTTCTTCAATCGGGCGATCTTCACTTAAGGAATGAATTTCTATTAATTTTGCCTTCAGTCTTTGATATTCAGTCTTTGAATTTAGTGCATTACCAAAACAACTGCACTTTGCGGTAAGACAGTAATCACGATACAACCAGGTAGTTCAACATGTATAAATTATTGGATTAAAAAAACGGATGTCCTGTTGGGATCCGGAAGCTTAACATGTGCCCATAAATTTCTCTCGTGGTGGTGTTTCGACCACGATTAATTCAAATTTTTCTACCAATGTAGATTAATTTGCATGAGTTTGGTAACTGTAGAACGGCTTGGGTTCAGATCATAAGTATGTTAAATATTTTATGTTCAAATATCAAAACAACCTTGAAAATTAAAATTACATGCTACCCAACAGCTGCTTCTCAGTTCTCCCGATCAAAACAAATCAGTAAGGTGTTTAATCGTGATCGTTTGTTAGATTTAATTTTTGGTAAGTATAAAATGAAGTCATAAAAAATATAAGTCTATATCCATTAATAAACTTGCCATTTTGAAGAACTGCATAAAAAACTAAGTAAACAATTTCTGGATTGTGATTGTACTCGTGATAAAGACGAAATGTTTTCAACATTTTTTTTCATTCAACTTTATAGCTATAAATGAAACTTCTATGTCTGCTTAGTACCTATTTGCGAGTAATCAAAACATCGGGAAATTAAAATCAAATACTTTTAATGCCGAATTCATTTTTAATTACATTTCTAGGTTAAAGTAACGCTGCAACCCAGGTTCTGACTAATTTCCTGCCATTGTATTACGGAAATTGAGACTGATTTTTTATTATTGTTATTATAAAATAGATACTTTTTACAGAACATATTTAACAGAAATCATGTAATTCAGATTTGCAAAAATCTGAATTACATGATTTCTGTTGTCTGAATTTGATAACTACAGTACTATATCAGTATGGTATGCGACATTATGGCTCAAGAATATGGTAATAATTTCACAACAGCATAGATTTAACTGCAACTAATTTCGTTGAATTTGCGAATAAATTCAATTGAAGATAGTTCGCAAGTTGATTTGGTAACTGATTTCAAAAAATCATTTGACAGGATCTCACATGAAATTGCTGAAAATCGGTATTCACTCTATAATTTGCTCTTTTATGGATTAAATCCTCACCCTTATTGTGATTGTCAATTCGCACGACAATCGACACGACTCGATATATCCTTCTCTGTTTTCTGTGGTCGCAAACAAATGACTAAATTAGGTGAGTTCTTTTCTAGAGATTGTGAGGCAAATTCAGCAGTTTCTCTTAGGATCTTTATTATTCCTTTTATTTATTAACGGTGTAAACGACAGTCTGCTTAATTCGAAGTTTTTCAAAAAAATGTTTACTAGATTTAGTACATTGTCATTAAAAATACACTAATACAAAGAAAAAATACAATACAACACAACAATAAAATTGAATACTATACACCTCGTACGTATACGAAAGACTCATGCCTCATGCGACCAAAATCGACGTTCTGAAAGAGAAAAAAATACTAAATTACTTTAGAGTGACAAAAACAATCGGTTTTGTTTTTTGTTGTTGTAACAAAAAAAAATAGAAAAAAAAAACAAAAACGATTGTCTTTGTCACTCTAAAGTAAGGTAGTATTTTTCATCCTTCTGGTTTTACAGTAAAAAAAATACTGACAGCAAATGTGGGTAGACGACTTTAATACTAAATTTTTGTGTGCGGTGGGATTCGGCTTAAGTTAAAGGCCGTTTTTCATTTTTTTACTACTTGTAGTTTTTGTTGGCTACATAATTTGAGTATTACGTTTATCAGATTTTTTATTTTTAGTTCGATCACATACTGTATATTTTTGCAGCTTCGATAGTTGACTGGATTTTCCTCATTCTAATTGAAATAAATTGATTTTTTATCATCAGGCTTAGTGCACTCAGTAGGTGATAATTTTTTTTACTGAATCTGAATTCCCAACTGCAGTATGTCAAAAGTTAGTAGAAAAGAGAAAACCTGACTGATTGTAGGACAATTTATTCATAAGTGGGGTATATTAACAAATATCATCCTTTATTAATGGATTATTAATCCAATAACAGAAAAAGTAAGTCGATACAAGTTCGAAGAGTAATTATTTGTGATTTCGGAAAAACGTATACCTAACCTAAAAATATAAATTAAACATACGAAATAGCGAATGCAGGAAAAGTTGCAGAGGAAGATGGAAAAAATTGACACCATGAGGTTTTGAAGCAAACGAGCGCAATTCGTCAAGTGAAAAGGAAGTTAATGAAAGTGTTACTTTCGGTTGCCGAAGAACTATACAAATAGTAGGATAGCGGATTGAAACGAAATTAGGCAATGCAGTCAAACATTATAATGTTCGACATGGCAAAATAAAGGTGGTACAGTCAGACAAAGAATGTGACTTGTAGTTGAACCGAGTGAAATTTTTTTACTTTTGAACAATTTTCCATCGTCTGAAAGCGCAGTGCAAAGACGACGTGCCGCAAAATTAAAAAAAAACGTTAAATGAAAGTTCAACGGTATTATTTTGAAGTTACCGTTATGTAACAAGGGAGACATGAGTAATCGGGAATCGTTTGAGTTGATTTTTAAAGGATTATAGGAAATGTTCGATTCAACAACTTTTTGGGTCCATTAAGAAACCATCAAACTCTGGGAAGTAGTGTGACGCTAATTTGGGGAAAGTTATGTCAAACGTTTAAATATCACTTTTTGTAAAAAAAAATTCGCTCGGTACTCAGTTCTTTAAAATCTTTGGTATAATGTCCAAAAACTTAGCAACGGCGATGAGGTCTCCTGTATCTGTTTGGCCATGAAACTACTCTTTCCGCTGTTATTTGGTTTACTACTTAAAGTATATCTTCTTCATATCCGTGTTTTGCCTGAATTTAGGCATTCCAATGATTATATGTTGTATATCCTAGCTTATAACTACAAGATGCTATTAGATCTTTACCGCATACACACTATCAAGTGTAGATAATTTCATGGTACATTTCTAGCCAGTGGTATGTGCAGTTTTAATTCTGCTTTTCAAGTCTTGCAGTTTATACCTTTTGTTAAGTCGGCTGTGTCCTTTTTTAAACTATTGAAATTATTCTGTCATGGCAGGCTCGATTTGTTAAGCTTCTCATATGGTTGTTGCATTTGTTAGTTTAGTTGCTGTCAATTGGTTCTGGTTCCTGCTTCCTCTCTTTATTCTCTACAATTAAACACCGCCGGTACCACCGCCGGTTGTCATCAATGGTATGTAATTGTTTTATTGACCGATCTTTTGTGAATTTAAAATCGAGGTCTGGAGCACGTTTCTTTTACCATTCAGGATATGTGAAACTTTTATTATATTCCGTTAAAAAAATGTAACCTTCATCATGAGACTAAACGTTTCACTTTTAAACGTCACCAAACTAAAATGTCGATGTTTGAACGTATGTATACTTATAGGGTCATAAATCTTAAAATCTTATTTCTGCATAAATCTTCGTATTAGATAAATTAATTTTGGATTTTATTTAGTTAAATCCCCCAATAATATTATTTTAACTTTCACATAAATTTAACTTTTAATCCCTATGTCACTCACATATGTCTTTATGTTTATATATCTAAGATCTTAATTTTATTATATACGCTGTGTACACACACACACACAAACTAACATGTACTGATAAAAACCCCAAACAAAATGTCAATTTAATTAAATATAATCTAGAGAAAATAGAAAAGTCAATAATCGTTGCTGCTGTTGATAAAAAGCTCCTACATACTCCTACAAATGAAAAACTTTAAACAATTTTTTTATATATAATTATGTGCTGATAATATTAACAGATGGGAAAACTTAATTTATTACAACAACAATGTAGCAAAGGAACCTTAAAGTTCAATATATATATAATATTAATGCCAGGCTAAAAAAAAGAGACAGAGGAAAAGAAGGAAACCGAGAGATACAATCAATCATCCATAATTTAATACATTTTAACACTGTTGTTTGATTTCATTTTCCCATATCAAGTAAATTGGGAAATACCATTATAATTCATACCGTAGAAATGTTTGTATTTTTGTGTGGCTATATATATATATATTTTGAAAGCGCGAGAATGTTTTAAAAGCTCAAAAACAACATAAGCACCAAAGTATAAAATCGCACACATAAACAACAATAGCGCATGAGAAAATCGTAATTCAATCAGTTTTCCTTCTTTATAGCTATAGAACTCAAAATCGTAATCGTATTGTTGTTTTGTTAAAAATCTTATGTATACGGTTTCTTCTTCCTATTATTTTGCTTTAAGTTTTATTTTTTGTTTTGAAAATTGGAAAATGGGATTTTCCAATTGATCAACAAATTTATTTGATTTTTTTTTTTTTGTTTTTTGGTTTCCTCGTTCGACGTTTTAGACGGGAAAATAGTATGTATGTATATATATTATATTTGTTCAGCACAGTGAATTTGTAACGGTTTTTCTTTTCTTTTTTTGTTTTCTTTTAATTTTTCAATTTTTCTCAATTTTATTTGTTCAAGAAAATGGATTTTTGTTATACTTCGTCTTATGATTGTTTATAATTTTATTGTAAAACTGTTTGTGTGGATGCATGATTTGCGCTGTGTATTTGTTTATCGTATGCGGTTTTCTAAGATGAAAATATTTTAGGAAAATTTAATTTGTTTTCTTATATTAAATCAAATTTGGTAATGTTTATTTATGCATATTGTGAATGCGGTTTAAAACTTTTAAAAAAGTATGGATTTTAAATCCCCACCGTAATAAAAAGTAAAAACCAAATGGATTTAATAATTGCACGGTTAGCACAGCACAGAAGTTACTGATGGGGAAAATAGGGAGCTTGTTTTCTTAGGATTTCTAATGATCGATAGTTAGTATTTTAAGTAAATATATTAGTATTATAATAATATAATAATATAATAATATAATAATATAATAATATAATAATATAATAATATAATAATATAATAATATAATAATATAATAATATAATAATATAATAATATAATAATATAATAATATAATAATATAATAATATAATAATATAATAATATAATAATATAATAATATAATAATATAATAATATAATAATATAATAATATAATAATATAATAATATAATAATATAATAATATAATAATATAATAATATAATAATATAATAATATATTAATATAATAATATAATAATATAATAATATAATAATATAATAATATAATAATATAATAATATAATAATATAATAATATAATAATATAATAATATAATAATATAATAATATAATAATATAATAATATAATAATATAATAATATAATAATATAATAATATAATAATATAATAATATAATAATATAATAATATAATAATATAATAATATAATAATATAATAATATAATAATATAATAATATAATAATATAATAATATAATAATATAATAATATAATAATATAATAATATAATAATATAATAATATAATAATATAATAATATAATAATATAATAATATAATAATATAATAATATAATAATATAATAATATAATAATATAATAATATAATAATATAATAATATAATAATATAATAATATAATAATATAATAATATAATAATATAATAATATAATAATATAATAATATAATAATATAATAATATAATAATATAATAATATAATAATATAATAATATAATAATATAATAATATAATAATATAATAATATAATAATATAATAATATAATAATATAATAATATAATAATATAATAATATAATAATATAATAATATAATAATATAATAATATAATAATATAATAATATAATAATATAATAATATAATAATATAATAATATAATAATATAATAATATAATAATATAATAATATAATAATATAATAATATAATAATATAATAATATAATAATATAATAATATAATAATATAATAATATAATAATATAATAATATAATAATATAATAATATAATAATATAATAATATAATAATATAATAATATAATAATATAATAATATAATAATATAATAATATAATAATATAATAATATAATAATATAATAATATAATAATATAATAATATAATAATATAATAATATAATAATATAATAATATAATAATATAATAATATAATAATATAATAATATAATAATATAATAATATAATAATATAATAATATAATAATATAATAATATAATAATATAATAATATAATAATATAATAATATAATAATATAATAATATAATAATATAATAATATAATAATATAATAATATAATAATATAATAATATAATAATATAATAATATAATAATATAATAATATAATAATATAATAATATAATAATATAATAATATAATAATATAATAATATAATAATATAATAATATAATAATATAATAATATAATAATATAATAATATAATAATATAATAATATAATAATATAATAATATAATAATATAATAATATAATAATATAATAATATAATAATATAATAATATAATAATATAATAATATAATAATATAATAATATAATAATATAATAATATAATAATATAATAATATAATAATATAATAATATAATAATATAATAATATAATAATATAATAATATAATAATATAATAATATAATAATATAATAATATAATAATATAATAATATAATAATATAATAATATAATAATATAATAATATAATAATATAATAATATAATAATATAATAATATAATAATATAATAATATAATAATATAATAATATAATAATATAATAATATAATAATATAATAATATAATAATATAATAATATAATAATATAATAATATAATAATATAATAATATAATAATATAATAATATAATAATATAATAATATAATAATATAATAATATAATAATATAATAATATAATAATATAATAATATAATAATATAATAATATAATAATATAATAATATAATAATATAATAATATAATAATATAATAATATAATAATATAATAATATAATAATATAATAATATAATAATATAATAATATAATAACATAATAATATAATAATATAATTATTTTTGTTTAAAAATAGAATCAATCATCACAACTTTGTCATTATTTCTCGGCTTGAGCACTGAAGCGTTAGAATCGGTTGGTTAAAATTCATCATTTTTTTTTTATTAAATATTCTGCCAAATCCTACGGCGGGATATAAATCTGCGAAGTAGTTGGTTATCATATGAAATATCGGCATTATTGAGTCCATGCCCATGACTTAGTGACTTAGGTTTATTTTTGTTAACTATTTTTGTGTAAACTATTTTACCCTTTCAAAGGGTTTGTTGGTGTTCGATGAACTCCTACTTTTGAATATGTTTTATTAATTGTCTTAATGCGTTGTACAAGTTTTCGATCTTTAATATTCAACTTGCAATTGTCAAACGCATCCCAGTCAATATTTACGACCGATAATGTAGTTTCAGACTTTAGAAATTCTATTATACCAGGAATTTTATGCAAATTTGGCATATATGCAATATTACCACAAATAAATTGAATTGAATGAGACATTTATTGCGTCTACAACATTATGTGCTACTTGAGAAGCTAACAACGTTGTGCAAAATTCTAAGCGAAGAATTGTTTGAGATTTTAATGGAGTGATCCTCGATTTGAAATATAATGCTATCTGTCTACTATCTGTTTTAAAATTGTGTAATCTCACGATAGGTTGCCCATATAGATTACATAATTAATTTAGCCACAAAAATCATTGGCGAACATCGGCCTAGTGGGTCATATAATTTTGTAACTTCGGCCAGAACCGAGCGCTTAAAGCAATCTATCCAAATGGCTCCAATCTGATTGGCTTCGCGGATGATCTCGATTAAGAAGCAAGTCAGTTGATGAGAAGGGATGGTGAAGTAGATGAAAGCAACTAAAAAACTGAGGTCGTGATGATAACAAAAAGTGCATTCCAACCCTATTGGAACGGAGGTCACCGGAATAAAAAGCAAAGTAACTCGGTAGGAGGATAGAGACGATACTAACTTGGTGCCAAATACATCATGCAGTTTATATATGACGGCAACATCATCTACAGCTCCTGAGCAAATTGATGGGAAATATTGAAGGTTTCAAACAAATTAAATGAATACTACTCATGTCGGTCACGCAGTCTAAAATACTTTATGATTGCGGTGTGTGCTAAAGCACACTAATGCTCTTGGGAAAAAACAGAAAGAAGATGGCAGCTATACCAACTCTTAGAGTTGCATATACATGTAAAACTGTCTATGAAAACCGCACCAGTAATCATTATTGCAGGAGTTATTCCGTTTGACCTTCTTGGTAGAGAAAGCCCGAATATATATATTTGATATGAAGGATACATAAGCCAAACAAAAATTGAAACAAGTGCTGAGAACTAACATCATGCAGCTCTGGCAGGAACGATGAGCACAAGATAATAGAGGTAGATGCACTGCAAGGCTTATCAATAATCTGCCTAGGTGGATAAAACGTCAGACTAAAGAGATACAAGTCCGAAACGTATCTAAGGAGAATAGGGTAATTCAACCCGAACATAACATTAAAAAGATGATTCTGAGCACACACTGTTGAGAGAAGGTCGAAGTGTAAGACCGAAACATCAAACGAATGAAAAAGGTGACTCAAACCTAACCTTGATCAAAATTTAACTGATATTCAAATAAGGAAATTGTACACGAAGAATTGATTCGCGTTTGTTTCGTTACGTGTAATATTGAAAACAAATGATAAAAACAAGAAATTTCATATGGCGAAAAATTAGTTTAGTACACGGGATTAACAGAACCAAAGTGGTTTAACCGGTTTAAGTCACAACACATATTGTAATCATTTTTCTTAAAATTTCGAAATGAAGATGTGATTGATTAAGTCACAGTCATTACAAAACGAATACTATTACAAATAACAACACAAACCGGACACCAACACAAATATTGACCCTTGGCTATCATCGTACACGGACACGAATCGGAAACTGGAACATCAGAACACTTACAGAAACATCAAGGCTAGCACAAGTAGAGAAGGAAACGTTATAACATCGAGATTCTCGGCCTCAGTGAAGTCAGATGGAAAAGCAGTGGAGAAATTAACACGAGCAATGGAAATTATATGATATTTATTCTCTGGTAGAGACGACACACAAGAACAAAAGGCGTGGGCATATTAACAACAAATAAAGCAAAGAAAGCATTGATGGAATGGCAACCAGTTAACAGCAGAATTATAGTGGCAAGGTTCCATTCAAAAATAAGAAACCCAACTCTCATTCAGTGCTATGCCCCAACAAAAGATGCAGAAGATACAACAAAAGATGAGTTCTACGAGCAAGTTACAAGCCACAGTAGCAAGAACGCACAGAAATGACGTCAAAATCATACAAGGAGATTTCAATGCAAAAGTTGGTACAGACAACATCAACCTAACCACTATCATGGGAAGAATAGGAGGAAATTTAACATAAATAGATTGAGAGACACTGAAACAAGAAACACTTTCAATGAAACGCTCCAACTAAATCTCCAGTCTGAAGCCACCCGTATAAAAGAAAAATGGAACCAAGCAGAAGAAGCCTACAACAAGACTGCCACGGACGTACTCGGCTACAGAGAATACAATCGGAAACCTTGGATCAGCCATGATGATACATGGCAGAAAGTTGAGGAACGCCGTCAATTTAAGTTGCAAATGTGCCAACATAACACGGAAGAGGTGAAACGTAGATACGAGGAAACAGCGCGTCAAGTAAAAAATATAGCAAGAAATGATCGAAGAAAATATACAGAAAGCATTCTCAAAGCTGCTGAAGAGGCAGCAGCAATCCAAAATATGCGAGCACCAGTGTGTAAGAAAGGTCACTGGTAAAATTATAAACATACCACCTATAAGGGACGCTAATGGTCAAGTACTAACAACAGATGAAGCGCAGTTAAAGAGATGGAAGAAATATTTCGAAGAAGACGTCGTCGCCGACCCCGTAAATCTCCAGTCATCAAGTGACATCAATAACGAAACTAGCAACAGCCATCCACTAACGGAACGGGATATTAAAGATGTCATTAATATACTGAAGAGCAATAAGGCTGCTGGAACAGACAATATAACCGCCGAAATATTCAAAGGAGATTCATCTACAACTGCAAGCATATTAACAGCAATAATCCAAGAAATCTGGAATTCTGGGAGAATTCCACTGAAATGGAAAGAAGGCTTGATAATTACGATACCCAAGAAAGGTGGCCTAAGAGAATGTAGGAACTGTGAGGTCATCCTTGACAGAATCTCAATGATCATCCTTGACAGAATCTCACCTACGATCAATGCAAAATTAAGAAACGAACAAGCTGGATTTAGACCAGGAAGAAGTTGCACTGATCACATCAACACAATCCGTATCATCACTGAGCAATCCAATGAATGGAATTCACCATTGTATATGCTCTTCGTCGATTTCGAACGCGCATTCGATACAATAAACAGGAACGCAATATGGCAGACACTTTGTGAAATGGGCATCCGAAAGAAATTAATTGAACTCATACAAGAAATGAATCGGGATGCTGGGAACTGAATTCAATACAAAGGTAAACAAAGTGAAACATATTACAACACTCGAGGAGTAAGGCAAGGTTGCGTACTCTCACCAATGCTGTTCCTAATCGTATTAGACAGTGTAATGTGGAAACTAGATAACAAGTCCCCTAATGGCATTCAATGGAGGTTAACTGGTAAACTCAATGATTTGGACTAAGCAGACGACATATGCTTGCTCACACACAAACACTCCGACATGCAGCAGAAAGTGCAACAGATATCAGATCTAGCTAATGAAGTTGGTCTCAAGATTAATATCAAGAAAACCAAAACGATGAGACTCAACACAAATATAACCACACCGATGCACATCAACAATATACAAATTGAAGATGTAAATGAATTCGTATACCTTGGTTGCACAGTAACGAAAACAGGTGGAACAGAAGAAGACATACACAAACGTATAAATAAAGCCAGATATACATTCAACATGTTACACAAAGTCTGGAATACTTCTGTCCTGTCGCGCAAGACCAAGATACGAATGTTCAACTCATGTGTGAAATCGATACTACTGTATGGGTGTGAGACATGGAAGCATACCTGAAAAATCATACAGAAGCTACAGGTATTCGTAAACAAATGCCTTCGACGAATACTTAAGTGCTTCTGCCCTAACACGATTAGTAACATCAATCTGCACATAACAACATGTCAGTCAGACATTAAGACCGAAATAAAGCGACGAAAATGGAGATTGATTGGCCACACACTGAGGAAGGCATCAAGTATTATAACGAGGATGTCATTAGACTGGAATCCACAAGGAAAAGGAAAGGTTGAAAGGCCAGCAATGACATGGAAGAGAACGATGCTAGCAGAGGCAAAACACCTAGGAAAATCATGGGCGGAAATTAAAGCAATAGCCCCAAATAGAGTAAGATGGTTCAGAATAGTGGACGCCCTATGCTCCTAAATTGGAGATAAAAAAAAAATAGATTTGATTAAATTTGCCGGTAGATAAGCGCAATTCCCTGGTTTTGATCTATAGTAAAATCTATGAACAGTTGAAAAAGTAAACTTATCGTGGCGAATCCTCACCGAAGAAGGCCTAGCGATTCTTATCGACTAACAGAATCGTGGTTACAATTTATGGGATACATGCAACATAACTCACATATATTTACTATAAACGTTAGGCTAAGTCCTCTTAGAGTTAAATTATTTTCAGGACCTAACAGTCGTTAGTCGTTACTTATTTACTAATATATTCAATCAAAATCTCATGTACTATACCAAATTACATCAAAATATAAAATCTACACGTATAAATCATAAATGAGTGTATGGTATACATTAGTGATGATCATATTAACCTGTCCCCAATGAGTCACTAACACGTACCATTCGAAAAAAATAAAAAATAAATCCTCCGGAAACTCATTAACAGGTAATTTATTTTATTTGTTGGTTCTATCGCAAACAAATTGTTAAACATAACTTTAATTTTTTCAACCATAATGCTTACGACACATTCGCAGGCCAATGTATATTATGTATATATATGCGAGTAGATTGTTGTTATTATGTTTGGTTATGTTACACCATATATATATTCTGTAGAATATATCCATATGTATTAATAGTACTAACAAACGACCATCATCTTCATTATTTTTCATAACGAATCATCACAATACCCATCATCATCATCATCATCATCATCTTCATTCCAATCTTAATTCTTTGCACAATCTCTAATCTTATGCCTTCATGTTGTTTTTATCTATAAGACGGTGGCAATACTATATGATTGCAGCACACACACACATAAAAAGGGTTGACACAATGAAACATTAAAATGGGAAAAGAAGAAAATTTTCTAATGTTTTCGTATTTTTTATTTTCATCCATTTGCTTCCCAACAAAAAAATATCATCCATGCTGTGTTATTTTTACATAATTTTCCACTTTTTATTCCTTCCTGTATGATAGCGCGTACCAAACGACAAAAATTTTTTTATCGACATACCAAAAAAATGAAAAACGGAAAAATCATGGAAATTTTCTTATTTTAACAGACATTTTTTTTTTCTTTTGATTATTTTGATTTCGCTTCTTCCTTTTCGTGTTTTATGCTTTTGTTATTTTATGTGTTGGTACCATTGCTTATTGGGTAAATAATAATATAGAAATCAGTTTAAATTGAGTGGAAATTTAAATGAAGTTTAAAATTAATAATCACCGAGGAAAAAAGTTCGTCCCCTCAATCAATGAGATTTTTTTTTTGTGTTGACTTCAGATTCTGGAGAGGGCGTGAGGAAAGGTGAAGAAAATGGGATTGCTTTTATGTTTTATGTACTAGTACGTGTATTGATGCACATAACACATCAATTAATAAACATTTCGAGTCACTATATTATATTTCAATCCTGTATTTTCCATTTTTTTTTGTTTTGTCTGTAAAAGCAAACATTTATTTATATTTAAATGAAAAATTGTTGTTTTCTAAAATAACAAGCAAAACCCGACTTTTCGCTCCAATGAAATCTGAACACAAACAACAGAACAACAACAAAAAAAAACTATAATTACTAGACAAAAAAGGTAAAAGGTATACAAATGTACAATACACATTCGGTTATTATATTTGTGCACTAGTAAATTTTTCCAGAACATTTTCAATTTTTAAATATTTTCATTTTACTGCTCATTTCACCATTCACACAACTTTATCGTTCTGTGTTGTTCAGCCGCTCTCTTATTGACTCAATTCAAAACTATTCATTCGTTTAATGAATTACCGTTTTTTTTTTTTTTGTTTCGCCAAAAACGGTAAAACTTTACTCTGTATTTTTTTTCGTTTGTTTCCTGGCAAAAAGATGACCTGGTAAATCAGTTATGCATTACTGGATCATCCCGCATTATACATTTTATATTTATGTTTGTTTATGTCCGACATCCGTTGTAACGTAGCTCTCTTCCCAACCGAACCTGTAAAAAAGAAAAAATTTACCACTTTTGTTTGCTGTATATTATATTTGTGTTTTTGTATATTTACAGCTTTTCATTTGTTTTGTGTTTTTGTCGGTTAACAATAACACAGATGTTTTGTGTGGCACAAAAAAGTTTGCTTGTTCGTTTGTATTGTTGGAGGAACGGAATGAAATGTTTCGTTGAGTGAGTGTGACAGATATACTTTTTATTTGTCTAAACCATATGGAACCAATTTCATCCCTTTTTAATTTTTTTTTTGTTTTTCGTTAACGGTTGTTTAAGATGATAAATTGAACAATTTTACCGTTTTTAGTTGTAAACATGACACCGACTTATGATGAAAGCGCTTATTAGTTTTTATGTAATTCGAAAGCATAAAATCAAATAATATTTCAATAAAAAAAAAATCCAAAATCATCATATTTAGTAAAATGATTTTCGAAAACAAATAATGAAAAATATTTAATTAAATTTTCTAACAGTTTTTTTGTTTATTTTTTCTATTTCATTTCAGTGCTAACAGTGGAGTTAGATGTTGTTGAAGGACGTACCGTATCAATACCATGTCCATTAGTAACACCATTAGAAGATGTATACATGATTCTATGGTTTAAAGATAGTTCGGGCATACCATTTTATAGTGTCGATGTACGAGATAAAACACTAACACCAAAACCACCGACACATTGGTCAGCGCCCGAAGTGTTTGGCCCCCGGGCTAAATTTAATATTGAATCGAGTCCAGCTGCATTAGATATACGTGTAAGTATAAATTTAAAAATTATTTATATTAAAAATATGTAGAAGCTTTAACTAATTATATCACAACTTGGTTTAACAGTGTAAATTTACACAGCAAATGTAATTTAAGAACATAACTTTTGATTTTTAGTACTGTTTAGTGCTATAACTAATGATCGCATACTACGCTAGTTATTTGACTCATACTTTTACTTTTCGGTTAGTACGTGTATGTCGCTGCAATCGGAAATTAAACCAACTCTTGTACCATTTGAAACTGTTACTTAAATTTGGTTGTTACAGATTGAAGTAACACTTACTAGTGATAATACACATTGAGTTGGAAAATGCCTAAAAAAATGGTTCTTACTGGCCATTGCTGGCCCGTAACGTATCAACGGTTCAGATCAACCGAATTTTATCCCAAGCTTGCTTTTCATATTATTCTAGACAACCAGACTTGCCTTTTTCTACCCAAAAAAGCCACTGTCGTACACTTTGCCCCGGTCAAATGGCAGAACGTGACTGGGCCAAAGTACTAACTGTCATTTTACTTCATGAACAACATTAGAATTTTTTATTAAATTCCTGATCTCGTGGTTGAAGAGAACCCGGTATGTATCACCTCCGTCGCGCAATATTTGTAAGTTGCGCTTGTCGCTATTTGCAAAATATTTGTGCTTTAGCAGTGAACGTAAGGCGTACAAAGCACGGTTACTAGCGTTAAGATGCACTTAAAATGATTTTCTAGTGTTTTACACATATAGGACGTCTAATAGGGTTTGATGGTTTAAATAAAAAATACGGTTATTATTTTAAATCAATTGCCTTCAAATCCTCTAGACTTAGACATTAAGGCGACATACTCTGCATTTTTGTTCTTAATCGAAAAGAAATTGTTTTGTAGGGACGTTTTCGGTTTTCCAGAATTTATAATTTTTTGTTTATATTTACCGATAACAATCCACTCGCAAACATTAATTCTTGCAAATTCCGTAATTTTAGGGAAAAATTATGTGGTTTTGGGCAGATACTATGCAGTAACTATGTGGTTTTGGGCAGTTGTCAACGAAAAGTATCGACCGTGTTCGTTGGTAATCTGCACCACACATTTTATTAGTTATTGCAAAATCCAGCTTTACAATCTATTATTACAGGCTCGGGTCTATCAGGAACACCAATTCAGTATTTTAACAAAATGTTCGTTTATGAATTTTGATTGGCTTCCAGAAGGCATCATCGCCGACAGCAGCATCTACACCTATCAAATGGCAGCACTCTTCTCAAATATCGCTGCACCATCCGTTTTGGAGTGGATCGCAGAACGTGACCTAGGCAGTGTACATATTCTCTGTCCCTTTATTTTATAAACGAGATCAGGAATTTTCATTTTCATCCTGATCTCGTGTTTGAATAAAACTCGGTAAGTGTCGTTATCGTCACGTTTATATCATGCATATATATTCTTCTCGAATGTCTTTAACTATCTCGTACTCAACCGTCACGGTCTAACTCTCTCACCCATACATGAAATCGAGTCTGATCAACACCTTGTACAACTTCAGCTTGTCGGCATTTGCATGGTATTTTGACTTTAGCAGTGGATGTAAGGCATACAAAACAAGGTTACCAGCGGCAAGTCGCGCTTTATTATCCCCTCCCACACAATTATCATGAGTGCAAAGGAACCCGAAGCATCGGAAACTTGTCACTTTTTCAAATGTAGCAAACAGAAGCTCAGCATCGGACAAATGGATCCAGTAGTTCTTTGACACCGCAGCCATTCAGTTCAGTTACACGTAGACATCATTTGCATATACCAGAACCTGGTTTGACTGATTGTAAAAAATGTTGTCCTGAGATGTTTCACTTTTATGAAAGATGAATTTTAACATGATTAAAGAGTATCAGGGATATAGTATCTTTTTGCCATACACCAAAGCTAATTGAAAAAATTCCTGATAGCTTGTTCTCAACTTTGACAAAGAATTGTAACTGAAATACAGTAATTTTACATAAACGCACATATTTTTCAGGTATTCCCACACATCGCCAAGCAAACCATAAGCTATCCCGATGGATTAAGTCATAGGCTTGTTAGAAATCCAAGAACACCAGATGTACATCACAGGCATAACTTTGCTTTTGCTATACTAATCGAATAAGGTGGAAACTATAAAGATAGTTCAAGTTCCACAAAGTATCCCCTCCCAATGTCAAGAGCTCGAAGTTAATGTAATCAACCCCAGAAGAATGATTTCTTTTTAGTCTCTGCTTGGCTCGTGTAAATTCTTCGTAGGATGGGTCCTCTATGCAAAACTCCTCATTCTAAATTTGACAATTTTCAAATACAGCATTTGACACTTGTGGAACAGTAAGTAAATCAGAAAAATGCTTCTTTTCCACGTTTCGAGCACTGCATCGATGTTAACATGGAGGTTTCCATACTGGTCCCGAATGGCAATATAGACCTAGGTGTGAAAGAAAGCACGAAAACTGTGATCAATGCTGAGTTATTGTCCTCTTAAGGCTTCAGCCTTCCATCATTCACGCCTTTTCCGTCTACAAATTTGCTTGGCGGTTCTCCTAACAAGGAGCACTTTGTTCTTCCGTGCGATTATAAAAAGTAGTTCTCCTAACAAGGAGCGCTTCTTTATAGGTTGTATTGTGTTGCTCAACAGCAAGATGACACTCATCAATTCATACATTTTTGGATTTAATTTTTACCATACCTAGAGTCGCCTGGGTATCACCGAATTTTCCAATACCCCCGTTCACATCATTAGAACGAGGGTTGGTTTCCATAATGCTACTGCTAACAAGATTCTTCACATCAGTGACAATTAACTGATGATCAGTGACCACTGCCTAGAACTTTAGCAGCCTACCGATAAGGTCTAACATGTTGGATGACCCGAGGCATTCCCTTAGAAATTAACACATGGCCAATTTAACATCGGGACGTTTTACGATGATGTGCCCATGTTTCCAAGTAGATATTTTTATGAGGAAAGAATGTGCTTGCCACAATGAGATCATGGGCAACCGCAAAGTACAACATTATTTCTCCATTATCGGTCGCTAGGTCCTATCAGGACCTCGGCTTACACATACGATTATCATCTGCTTTAAAATTCGAAATAACCTTTTTCACCTTGGGCCCATGATGAAAACAATACCAAGATTGTCAAGGTCATCTCCACTGTGAAGCAATGTGTAGCCTTAGGACACATGGTCCCCACTTTGCGGCCATCAAGTTTCCTAGAGAGCAACGAGTTCCAATCGAAACCCTTTCATGGCTGATATAGTGCCATCAAACGACCCTGGTTTTCCTAGCAACCACGTTCCACGTACCAATCCTAAAGTGCATGTCCGTTATCATAAGCGTGGGTCTAGTAAAATTTTGACGATATCCATTTTTCCTTTTGTTGATCCTTTTAACAATGAGATTTTTTATGGATGCGGGCAGTCAGCTCAGAGATCCAACCTTTGTTTAGTAGCCTCATGCGACAGGCTGAGAAGGCTGTGGTGGAATTCTATGGAGAACATGCTCTTTTAGAAGTCTTGCGAGGCATGGGAGAGTGACTCCTGAATTGAACTGAATTCAAAATAATTTCAGCTTCTACGGGCTGTGCGTTAGAAATTATAGTTTTTAGAATCTGTACTTAACAATCATTATGTGTTAAATGCGATGTACTGTTTAAGTGTTCCAATATAGTTTATACGGCTACTTCATTAATATTTATTCCTTTTTACAGTGCCAAAACGTCGACTCGGTACGGGCCAGTGATGGTCTGTAAAAGCCGTTTTATTATTGTTATTATTATTATACAATTCTTTTATAATGCATAGTCTAAGAAAATATAACCTAATTAAATTTATCTAAAGTGCAAAATAAAAAAAATAATTTGAAAGCCAAGGTCGTTATTAGATAGCCTGATTGCAATTAACATCGTACACCAATTAACCGTATAATAAAAGATATCACCTTGTAATGTGCGAAAACATGTTTACTTTTTAATATTTTGAAGTGCATTCCTAAAAATCTTATTATAGATTGCGACAAATCTCAATTAAAACGAGTTTTCAATTTATAACAGTGATACGTTATGTTGTCAAAGTCAATGCACGTCAGTAAGGTTATTGCAATAAAATTCTAATGTTTAGTTTAATGTTTTTCCTAATCGCCCAGACGATCAAAGCAAGGCTAGATTGAGAAGTGTTAAGTGTAAGTGTACATTGAAATGAAATATATCGAGGTGTACATAAAAAACAAAGGAGCACCCCCATATCTCGTAAAGAATCTAGAACAATACGAAGAGCAAACTCGGGACCGAAACCGTTGGAGCCAGATTGTTGATTCGGTACAGGCCAGCCTGTAAAACCCGTTTGTTATTATATAATATCACTATAGATATGGTCCAGATTATGGTAGGCTCAAAATAGTTTTAACTCTATCCACACTTATTTTTTGGAATGTATACGTATCCTGTTTGATTAGATGTCTTATGCCCGTAGGATCTAGATCTCTCATTTTACTGCGAAGTCGCCTTACGAAATTTGAAGTACCTGTACTTTGGTTCGAATTTCATAATTGCTGAATAAATTCATCTTGATGTTTTAACCATACACAAGCTCTGCTTGAGTGCAGTTGCGGTCTTCTTTTTTTAATCAGGTTCGAACACCCAATAAGGTTGGAAGATTATAACTCTACCAATGTGACTCCAAATCTACCAATATACTCATTGTGGAAAATTTTAGTCACGGTTTTTGCGGCCATTTTTTGGACAGCGAGTAAATCAATCGACTATCGGTCGACTATCGTTATTTGGATGTTTTGAATCTAAGTCAGTAATTTTGAACTCTAAGTCATTCAACGGTTGTAACTTGTAGATACGTAAACAAACGCTTAAGGATTCTCCTTTAAAAGGTGAATAACTAAAATTTGAATTGGAGTACAGTTTTTTGCAATAAGAATGCAACCGAGTCTTTCGTATTTTGGGAAAATTTTTTTACTGGTATAATACATATACTTCTGGCTTCGAGTCAATCAGAAAATCTAAATGGTTTTCCTGATCGATAATGAAAAGACGGCGTCATTAAATAATTCCACTACTTGCCGTAGAGATAGAAGGGTTTAATATCTTTCTGAAGAACTGTAACGGTGGTAGATGCAGAGTTCGGATCGAGAGAGTGAGCTGGTCCGTGATCTGGACCTGTTGTAAAATATCATTGATGTTGTGATCTTCCACGAAAACTATATTGTTCGTATTGGTTGGTGATCGCTGAAGTTCCGTACTTTTCTGGCTGTGGGTTTCCAATAATTTTCCTTATCATTAATATTGTCTCTTGTGACACATCTATATCATCTAAATCAGAAGGATATGCAGATATGATAATTTTGATATGCCAGGTGCAGACGATGGATCAGACGCAGAAGTTTTACCTTCTGGTTTTTAGTTTTGGTGCCATGTTACAAAAAAAAAAACACAAAAAAAAATCGCGCATTAATTTAGGCGAAAATTTATTTTTATTTTTATTTGTATTGCCCGATTGTCCAGGGGTATGTACCTATATTCAGGAAAGCAAGCGTCGCCTCATATTAAGAAGTGCGAAATAAATATTTTCGTTTAATATAAATATTTTCGTTCGCCAATTTTTTAATGTAGTCCTAGCCGCTACTTGCCTACTTATAAAAGTGCGACGTAGTTTATTGTGCTGGCCGATTTCATGGAAACATTGACATGGGAAACTAAGTTATATGGTTTAATTATGTTATTCGATTAACATAAGTTAACGATATATTTGGGATACCCCGACCACAAAACCGACAGCAGAGATACTAAATTTATTTACAAATGTTTGTGCAGTATTTTATTCCAGTGAATTGGACTAAATAACGGATGTCTTAGATTTGACGACAAGTTTAATTTGTGGAGTGCCATGATCTATAGCTCTTTGCAAAATATGGCCACCATTCGTTTGAACAGTAAAGATTGTGACATATACTGTTATGAAATCATATAATTGGTCGAGGTTCATATTTTCCAGCTCATGCTAAAATAGCTTATGTATCATATTTAGATACCTGTCATCATTAATTCTATCAGCATTACCGATTTAATTTTCGAAACCTATCCATTACACAAATAATCCTACCAAACGTTGTCTCAAACTTTATAACCAAAAACGATTGTCCGTCCTAAACTTGATTTTTTCACTTAAATGAAGTTTCTGTTTTTACCGCTTTAAAAATCAACAAACGATCCGTAAACATTTCAAATTATATTCATTCCCATTTTTAAATCTGCACCTAACTGTTTGGCTTTTAATTCTTGGTTTGATTGAAAATTGACAAACAAATATCTTACCCTTAACCTCACACCCCAGAAAGCTTCTCTATTTCGGGAATGTTTTAGATTGAACTGTAAAGGATGTGATTATGTTACACGTGAGAATCGGAGAATGTGGTCTTTAGATAAGCACATAGTAAAGATTTTGGCCCGCAATTCAATGGATTTTTTATATAAATATTGTGTTTCCTTTAAAAAATGATAAGTTGTCACATAAATGATTTTAATCGTACTCGTCTTCTTCTTTTCACAATGGAAATTTAGGTTTCTAACAAATTTTTTGAGTAGAATTTTTAAATAATAACTCTGGGGGACATACTAGGTTATCTTCTGCCACTTTATAATATCTTAATGTGAGTTAGGAGGAATATCCAGGAGACAATGTTATTTCAGCCATACCAGATATGTGTGTGTGCAAAGGCACAGAGTTCTATGTAGAAGCAATGATTTCGAGAAATTTGTTATTACTTGGTGGCCATCGAGTATTATTTTAACGATATTTTATATTAATTTTGTAGAATCTTCAGTTCTAACTGCATTTGTTACAAATGCTTTAGTATCACTTTAATTATGTAATTTACTACCGATTCCAAACGCTCATATTGCGGTGGAACTTTTCTAGGCTCCTCGTTCTATTTAGGAGTTTTGTTGACTGGAGGAATTAAAACTAAGCGAATTAGATTTGTAAGGTGCCAGCTTGGGTTCTCAACAAGGAAAATTCTGTATCGAATCTAATTTAGTTAGGCAAAAGCTCTATTACTTTTCGGATAGTATATCCATTTATTTTAACATTGGAGTCTGGACATGAAGTAATGGACAATTATGCACATGGTAATTTGGTTCAAATGATAAATGAACTCTGGGCTTGCATCATTATTTAGCGACTAAGTAGTTGGTTCATTTATATGTCGATCTCCACTGATACTCGTATTTGATGAATTTTGAGGGATATCAATCTTTTTTTGAAAGCTTTCAAGTATTTCTAGTATGCTTTCAAGTGTGCTTCTGAATACCTTTCAAGTATGTTTCTGAAATAATGAAAAAATAATTGGGGAACTTATTCAAAAATGATCCAAAATTTTAAATGCTGGAAACATACTAAAGAAAAAGATCGCTATAAACGCAAATGGTGAAAGGAAACCAACCAAAGTTGGCCTCCATCTTTTCTCGCTAATATTTGACGACACTGAAAGCATTGATAGAGTATATGAAATTGAATTAATCGTTAGTATGACAGTTAAGATTAAGGCATTAAAAAATAACACTAGTTGAATGCCACAATGCTACAACGGTCCGGCGTATAATCACACACGGAAATACTAGAACACAGAGTATAGATGCGTAAAGTGCGCTAAAAAACTTCAAAAGGCAAATAAAAGTAAATAAATCAAAAGGCAAATAAAAGTAAAAACGAACTAGTGAAATGTATAAACTGTGATAATTATCACCCAGAAAATTACAGAGGCAGCGAAGTAGCCATAGAGCTGCAAAGAATGAGAGACAACAAGAAAAATCAATAACTAAGTCTTTTTAAATTATATAGAATGCAATCCTACCCAAAACATATCCCTCTAAAAAGCGGCCCAAATGGATAAGCAGAACAAAAATATCAAGACAGCAAAGAGTCAGAAAAACCATGGTCGGCAAGAAATATTTTAGAAGCTAAACGTTGTCAATTCACATCTGACTACCTAAAATCAAAGACTATAGAATCTATGGAAAATTGAAAAATACATCTACGAGCCAAAATAAAAAATAATGGAAAAGACAAGTAAAAATAGAGAAGTCATTGGCTATCTCAATTCTAGTATATAAACTTAACAAGAAAAAATAATAAAACAGTATTAAAGTATTGCTACCTGGAATGCTATGTGCATCGCATTTCAGAATTAGAAGTACTTTTTAACACAAAAACATTGATATATGCTTATAATTAAAGAAAGTCTCTTTACTAAAACCTCGTATGCCAAAATATGTAAATACTAGTGGTATTTAGCAGCTAGCACTACATCCAACAGAAAGAGCTAGAGGCTAGCTAGAGACAGCAATATTAATTAAGGATAATATTTACCAAAAATAGCAAGAAGTATATCAGAAATCTACTGTCCACCCAGATATAACCCAAAAAAAAGTAAACTACTCCCAAAGAATAGTTCTCTTCCTTTAAGCCAAGTGTCCACTATAGAGTTTTTTTTTTGGTAGAGCGTAGAGTGTAGAGTCTCTACAAGTAGTGTGTACACTATATAGAGCTTTTTTACAACTCTACCGCTTTCCATAGAGTAGCCGTAGAGAAATTTTAAGTAGAGCTCTACCATGCGCTCTACAGACTGTATACACTGTAGACCTATTTTTCTCTACAGTAGAGCGCTCGGCTACTGCTATATTATATTTTCGAATATTAATATTTTATTTTCAGGCGCTCGTTCGTGCGTATACACAGTACACAAGTTACATAAAAAAAAAATCAAAAATAAAATGAGTTTTCTCCAAAAACAAGCTGCTAGTGCCGTTATTTTTTTACTTAAAGAAGAAAACAAGAAAAAAAGAAAGTGTAAGGAGCGCGACTGGATCGCGAAAAGGAGGCAAAACGCCGCATTTTATCCTGGACTAATGAATGAAATTAAGAAAAACGTTACAAACGCCCATGATAATTTTCTACGTATGTTATATAGTAATTTCAATATGTTACTGCAACTGGTTATTCCGAGCATTCAAAGAAAAATCCGCACTTCAAACAGTCAGACATCTTCAGACAAAATATTTATTTGCCAAACTAATCGAATGAGATCAAAAAGATAATTCTACAAAATTTCCCTTCGAATATCAAGTGCTCGAGTGAAATTAGTGACGCAAGAATATTCAGGAATTTTAAATTGAATTACGAACACTACCCTGACCTGTAATTATACAAGATACATCTGCAATAGAAATGTCGATTCGTAGGTGTCTCCTTCTTCAATTAGAGATGTCCAGTTAAAACCTAATTTAAAGAGAACTGCTAAAAAAGGAACCATTGTTTGACAACATATAAAGACAACAGCCTGTACCTTTTATCAGTAGTTGTAAGGGTCCCTAAGACAGAAATTTGCACTTGTAAGTAATAGTTTTGAGCGGAGTCAAGCTATTAAAGCCTGAAATTCAACTAGAATATCGTGTATCCTAATCAGACTAGAATTTCGTGATGGGAGTCTTTTTTGATAAAAAAAAATGTATAGCCTAAATTTCAACCGTAGTTTACCATAATTTCAAGATTAAAATTTTTAGTGAATCCCTTTTTAAAATCTTCCTCCTTTAAAATATATTGCAGCCGGAGAAGAATAGGTATAGGTATAGGTATAAGGTATAGGAGTGTTTTGAAAACATTCAATTGGTGCCCAACCACAATATTTTAAACATTTCAACAATATTGAAAGCGAATGACCATCGAGATGCAAATAGAAATGTCATTAAATATTTAATTGTCAATACACACATGCATTCGAAAGAAATGACCAATTAAATTTTAAATTACGTGGACCTATATATTTACTTTCTATAAGAAAGTATAGTATAGTTCTGCGATAGAACTCTCACGTAAAGTGCGTGTAGTGCTCTAAGGTAGGGTTCTATAGGGTGTATACACTACTTTACCCGATAGTTTTCTCTACCTCTACATAAAAACCTATATAGTAGATACGCGGCTTAATAAGAAAAAATAATAAAACAGTATTAAAATATTGCTACCTGGAATGCAAGTAGCCATACGCATCGCATTTCAGAATTAGAAGTAATTTTAAACACAAAGACATTGTTATATAACTGTAACCTCAAAAGTCACTTTACTAGAACCACATATGCCAAAATATGTAAATGACAGTGCTATTTAGCAGATACCTCTAAATCCAGCAGAAAGAGCTATAGAGGCGGGCTAGAAACAGTAATCTTTATTAAGGATACTATTTAACATCGTGAAGAATTAAAAATAGAAGAGGATTTTTTGCAAGTAGCTATTGTTTCCATTGAAACCAAAAATAACAAGATATATAGTATATCAGCAATCTACTGTCCATCCAGATATAACCAAAAAAAAACTACTCCGAAAGGATATTTTTCTTCATTTCGGAGTATTCTATTTAAAAGAAGCAGGTAGAACATTAAAATATAAGTTTCACTCCAGTAGAAAGAAAAGAACTTCAAAGATAAAGCAGTCCCTTGATAAAAAGTAGTATCAAATTCTATCAGAAAAAGTACTAAGGAAACTACAGCAAATAATCTATGCAAAGCCTAATCAACCGTTAAACGACAAAAAATTGTATAAAGGTCTTTTTAGGCCAACGATTTTCGA
Source organism: Tipula confusa (assembly GCA_963556175.1). Classification (NCBI taxonomy): domain Eukaryota; kingdom Metazoa; phylum Arthropoda; class Insecta; order Diptera; family Tipulidae; genus Tipula; species Tipula confusa. The sequence goes on along the minus strand of OY744475.1, from coordinate 61,430,871 downwards.
ATGACAGTTTCTCAAGAGACTAACTAAAGTCAATTATAGAGAGCATAAAGCTTATACCAGTCATCAATCAAGCTTATAAGATTTGAAACCGTGGTCTGAAATTTAGGCTTGAAACGAGATTTACCAAAACAATATTTTGAATTACTAAAGTCATCAATGATCTTTACTTTTGGGTGAGACAGGAACGGGAATATTTAAAACCAAAGAAAATATTGACAAGGGTTCCACAAGGTAGTGTTCTGGGCCCTGTATTTTACTTACTCTATACAAATTATCTACCAAACATATAGTAGAAGCTAGACTAGCAACGTTTGCAGACAAAATAATGGAGAATAGCAGTAAACGAATTATTAAACCTACCTGGAAGTCTCAATGCGCCAAATTACTTCCATAACTGTTATTTTAGTTTTTTTCGTTATCTTTACTGAGGACCCAAGTCCACTCCTCATTTACATCGATCGATCAGTCAATTTAAAGACGCGTTGACAATGACTCGCTTTCATTTATAATCTGCACAATACTTTCAACCAGCCCTGTATACTGATTAAACACAAACTGAAAAAACTCAAACGCATATATTAATTTTTTTTGGATATTCACGATTCAATACCGACCAATTTTTAAAAATTTCAAATTAATTAAAAAATATACTATGGCCAGAGGGCAAAAATTTTAAATAATATTTTATATCGCTAATTGATATCTAATTATGTGAATTTTCGGCATTAATTGACAGTAACGATGTTTAACATCATAATTTGTTCTTTAGGTCAATTAAAAACGGTTAGAGTTTATTGTTGGATAAATGCATATACTCGTATATGTACGATATGAATTGTCTATATATAAGCGAAATATATACTCGTTACTCAAATTAAATGTTGTGCCCTACAAAACGATTTACTCGTATGTAAATAATAATAATCTAATTTTTAAGGCCATTGCTGGCTCGATGGATTTTAACAACCATGTTTCTAGCAAGATACTTTTTTTTAAGAACCACTTTGATTCCAGAAGACAAATTTAAAATTTGGATATAAACTACCAACAGATTTGGCCTTATGAGTGCAATATACCTGCCTTAGTTCTGCAATTTGGTACGTTAGTTAATTATAGAAAGAGTCCTAACAATAAATGTTTTCTAACACTTTTACACAGTTCAGCAAAATCAAAACTGATGCCCTTCAACCTAATCAAAAACCAAATTATAATTCTAAAAAAAATAACGAGTTAGTTCATGCTATATCTAGATAGATGGAACTACCACAAAAGTCACTTACTGTGTCTCAACTTGAAACTAAACTAAACCAAAAAGTATTGTAGTTTATTTATAGTTCATAAGTATTACAGTTATTTTATATTTTCTGTGAAAACTCACCTAAAAGTTACATCGAAAATCTGCTTTTCACCTACCACCTATGAGGCAATAGTGGAAGCTTGCATAATTTGAAAAGTTTAGTTTGAAAAGTCGATTAAGGCACACAGCATAAAAGTTTTTTTGAATGAATTAAAGTTGCAATATCATGTTCCCGTGATTTTAAAGAATGGATAAATGGTTACGATAAGGCTGATTCTATTTACGATTAGACCGAAAAAAATGTAACAGAATCTGGAATTGTAATAAATGCAACTTTTTTGATTTTCAATGTTTGTCCCTTTTTACTTGCACTAAAATGAATGGCATCAATAAAGAAAAGTAATGATATACAAACAAGCCTCCGCCATTCGACCAAAGATGGTGCCACCAGTAAATTATGGTTACAATTGCCAGATGTGAATCGTCATATCAAAATGTCCAACCATCTGTTAATAACATAACCTTAAAATATTAGCCATTTTATTTCAGTATCATATATTTTTTTCTGTGAAAATGTCAAGTTTTGAGCCAAATAAGCGTTATTTGCAGAAACTTTTCATTTACTTTATTAATTTGAAGAAATCTGAAGTTGTCGAAATTGGTTTCAAAAGTTAAAGAACAGTAAATTGAATGGTCGGACACAAAGAACGCAGCGGAAGGCCAAAACTGTACAAAGACACGGTATTGAACGCATTATTGGGTAAAGATTCATGCTTTATTGAGTAACTCAATAAGCAATTTTATTTCGTTGAAAATCATTGGAAATCACTCAAAAGTAAGGTAATTGGGTTCCACATGAACTGAAGCCGAGAACCGTTGAACGTCGATTTCATGTAAAATGCTGCTTCTCATTGGTGACAAAAAATATATCCATTATATAAAACCATAAAGAAGAAATCATGGGGACCATCTGGCAATGTTGGAACATTTTCGGATCTAATTCCATAATATCCATTTTTGAGTGGAATCCACAAAGCAAGCGATGAGTCGATCATGAAAGAAAAAATTGATTAACAAAGGAATAGTTACCGTATCCTAAACTAAAATTGAAGATAAGGGGAATAAACTTGAATACCCTCCAACCACAGAGGTGCTCCTATATACAAAGTTAAAAAAAAATCTATAATTAGATATTTTTCCATCTCTGTACCAAATTAAAAATTAACAAAACAAAAAATCTAATTTACGTATGCAAATAAATGACCGCATTTGCAAATAAGCTAATATATAATTTACTTTATAACCCCAAAAACCATGAAAACTAGAAAACTATCTATATGTATCTATAAACGGATACATATATATATGTAGGGAGAGAGATGCACAAGAGATGCAGACTAACATATATAAAGTAGTTTTCAAATTGAAAATTTATTACGTATATTGGTTTTATATATTTATATATAGGTGTAGTGGCAGAGTAGGAGGTCGAACGACGAATCGTATATTGTCGAGGTGATGGCATTATATTGTACGGTGATGCTATTTGTAATGAGATGCGATGAGATCTAAAAATTGAATTTGATAATTAAATTTTATGTTTTGATAAGAATAATTTTGTTGATGATAAAATAGCCGCACAACCTGCATCAATTTTTTTTAACGTAATTTTAATATTTTATTTGCAGGAAATCAAACGTCACGATCAAGGGATATATCGGTGTCGCATTGATTTTCGGGCAAGTCAAACTCAAAGTTTTCGATATAATTTATCGGTGATAAGTAAGTAATTTAGACTCGACTATGGTAGTAAGGTTTTAATTTATTTATTTTATGTAGTTTTACCCGAGCAACCAATAATCTTGGATCGATGGGGACGCCAATTGAACGGAACAACAATTGGTCCGAAACAGGAGGGTGAAAATTTAACAATTACGTGTCGTGTGGTTGGTGGTATGTACATATATATTTTATAAATTTAAATTACGTTAGCGCGGAATATGCCTATAGTGAGGTGTGTTTCCCCCCTATAATTAGCATACATATGTACATAAATCAACAAACTTATATTGTATGCATTTAACCATATTGTATGTAGTTTATAATATTGTATAATCGAAATGTAATGCGGATAATTATTATAAATCATATAACTCAATCAACAGTCACTCAATTTGCACAGAAGTAAATTTAATTTTGCACGAATGCACGTACATATGGGGCATGGGATTTTAACAACTTAACTAATTAGCCATTTGCATATATGAGAGCGTATAAATACAACGTTTGTCGTATATACAAAAATAAAATAAAAATTAAAAAACTTTTTACATAAAAATGACGATAATTATGGTGCTTACGCTCGCTCCTGCATATATATATGCATATGTTGATAATTAAACATTTAGATTGAATCTCGTTGTTAAAATCAACATAGAACTTTGTGATGATAACGGTTTTTGTTCTAGTAATTTCTATATGTTGAATACGATAACAAAAAATAAATAAAACTTGGATTAATTATAAATTAGTCTATATACGAGTATGCAGTGTTAATATGTTAGTTATCCGATTGTATATATCGACGTCAGTGTTGGATTGTTCTTCGTTATGGTATGAGGAAAATTTTCGTATTGGTAAATGAATCGAATCGCATTTTGACGTACAACGTGTCTTCTAATAATAAAGTACAATTTATAATCGAGTGAGGACTGGTCGAAATTTGCACAGGTGGTTTACACTTATAAATCACTTTGGTATGGAACATTTTAATCGATGCATCATATTACTTTTTAAAAATAGTAGACTACACCAGTTGATCATTCTGCGCCGAAGCAGTTTCAAATGAGTAATTAGATAATGAAATTTTAAAATTGGATCCATTTTCGTTTTAATAATAATAATAATAATAATAATAATAATAAAGCATGTGAAGTTATCCCAGTATTTCATCCCACGAAAATAAAAAAAAATCATCAGGCAATACTATTTCATTCCATCCCAGGATTTTATATTTTAAATTCAAACGAGAAAAACAAACAAAAACTAAATTATTAACAAAAACTAAATTATAGCATCCCATCCCAGTTTTTTCTTCATAAAAAATTTTAATATTATAAAGCAAACTCAATTAATGGTTAACAACTAGTAATCATAAATAGGACTCCCTAAATTTAAAATCGTAACCACAAGTGATTATTGATAAACATCAGACTGTAATCGACCAATTATACAAAAAGTCTCTCAGAAACATTTTAAAGATTTTTCAAATTTGATATTCAAAAAAATTGTTCAGGTGGAAGTTTGATGGCCATTATCTGACCATCGTAGGGATGGCTAGCTATCTGAATATGAGATCTTGTAGAGTATTATTAGGCAATCATTTGTGATAAACCACCATATTAACGCGACCCTCAGGAAACATTTTATAGAATTTTCAATCTTGATATTAAAAAAAATTGTTCTGGTGGAAGTTTGATGGCCATTATCTGACCATCGTAGAGATGGCTAGGTGGATCTGAATATGAGATCTTGTAGAATACTATTAGGCAATCATTTATATTATAATAAATTCCAAATAAAGTTCTTGTTTCCAAATAACAAATTAAGTTTGAAAATTCTATAAAATGTTTCCTGAGGGTCGCGTTAATATAGTGGTTTTTCACAAATGATTGTCTAATAGTATGTAGACAATCATACTATTAGACAAGTTGGTACAAACAAAATTATATCACTATCCAAAAAAAGCTTAGGAGAAATATTATCAAATTTTCCTCTAGTGAGCCATAATGCTTTACTTTTGGTCGGATTAATGGACAGCGAATTGTTTTTGGCCCATAGCGAAATATTTTTAAATTTAGTAGCTTGACGCCAACAAATAGTTTAGAATTATCTCCACCGATATACAGTTGTAAATCATCAGCATAAAGATGAAATTTACAGTTTGCAATATGCCAAGGTAAATCATTCGAAAAAAAAGGTAAATCGAAAAAAGTAAAGGGCCTAAAATTAACCATTGAGGCACTTTCGTAATTACATCAGTTATATTCGAAACACCATCGCCATGCTTTACAAATTGTTTACGATTACTCAAATACGAATGAAGTAACAAAATTGCCGAATTAGAAAATTTGTAATACAATTTTAACTTTTGAAGTAACTGAACATGATTTACACAATGAAATGCTCTGGAAAAATCTAAAAGGACCAAAATAGCAAACGAATTTGGTTTATCTAAGATAGCTGATATATCATCAACTATATGCACAAGTGCAGTAGTAGTACTATGGCCAGTTTTATATCCAGATTGAAATTTGTATAGGAAATCAAAATTATTTAGATAATTACTTATTTGCACTTGAATAATTTTTTCTAAAACCTTAGACAAAGCGGGCAAATTACTGGTTGGTCGAATGTCACCGATACAGATAATCACATCAGATTTGGGCAGTGGAATGATCGAAGCCAGTGTCCACACATTAAGAAATGTGGATTTAGTTTAACATTGGTTAATAATAAAAGTAATATGAAACAGAAACAAATCAATAAATAGCTTCAATAATTTACCATATTGAATGCTATAGCATCAGACTTAATTGATCGTATTAAATTTACATTTGTTCATCAACGAAATCAAAAACAAAAGCATAGGCATCAGAATAAAAAGAATCAGGTAAAGGTTACACGCATATAGATTCATTTAGTTTACTGACACCAACCAAAATTTCATCAGCAAAGAACTCAATGACAGCTGATCCAGTGCTAGAAATACCAAGCTTCTTTAAATTATTCCATGTAGTTTTAGAATTAAATGTATTCCTAAAATAAAATAATTTTTTAGTTTCATTGATGCATTTATTAGTGGGATTTCTAAAATATTTAAATGAAATCCTATCGGATTCCAATTTAAACCTTTTATATTTTTTAAAGGCTGAATCTCTTTAACTTTAAAATATGTATATTTAGCCAAGGAGCAGTTCTACATTTCTTAATACTAGTTTTAAACGGAACACAAGTAGCAGCCAAATGCACCATGTTTGAATTCAATACGTCAATAATATCATTTACAAAAATAGATTAGCCCAGTCCAGAGAAAAGTAACAATTAATAAAATCCTCACGATTGATTGAATTCAAATCAGGAATATCATAATATACAATTTCATTTCTGGGACGGTTAAACTTGTCATGTGCATAGACTAAATCATGATCAGTAAGCTGTCCAAAAGAAATAATGTTATGTTTATCAGGTTCATATAAAACTATTAAATCTAATAAACTTTCCAACCTAGTAGGCTTAAAAGGCAAATAATATAAATTATACAAACTTAAGCAGATACTTAGCTTATTGTTGGTCAACATATTAAAATTAAAATCCCCAACACAAATAACTTTTTCATACTGTGACAAAAATTGTGAAAAAATTTGATGTGAATTATTAATATCATCAGTACAAGCAGGAGGAGGATTATAAATGATTATTATGAGAATTTTACCATAACAACCCCTAAGTTCAGATGCTAAAAGTTCAATTTTACCAAAGTTACCCGAAAGTTCCATATAATTTAAACTTATCGTTTAAATATTTATCGACATCAGCAATGGTGATATCAGCATGCAATCTCGAAATAAATATTTTTTTTTCTAGGTTCCACAGTCCTTCAAGTAGATTCACTACCTGAACCAATTACATTTAAATTGGTTCTATTTGACGTTGAACTCGAATTATCCTTCTTTTTAAATTTTTTTCCCGTTTTAGATACCAACGACTTTATATTATGATTTCTGTTGTTACTAAAGCTGATATCTAAGTTACTGCTTTGAGATGTGGAACCAATATCACTAACAAAAGAATATCTTCCAGTAGTTGTTGGTTAGTTTTAGCAGAATCCGGTAACACCGGATCAATTTTTACACTATTGGCCATATTTAAATTGTCAATATGATTAATGCCACTTTTTGGATCACTGTCACTTAAATTTGTACCACTATCCACATTTCCAGTTGCACACATTTTTAAATTGTTAATGGAACTCTGAATGTTTTTACAAATTACTGTTAATTCAGACATTTTAGTCACTTGCATTTTTAAGTAATCATTACAATTTATGCAAAACCAATGTACACAAATTAAATCAAATAATGATTTTTTAATATTAGCACATTTATAGTGCGCTTTCTTATTGCAATAGCCACAAATGAGCGGAAACCCAGTGACATCAGAATCACAACAAATACACAAATTGGTGATCATTTTAATACACCAAACAAACAAATAAAATGAAACAAACAAACAAACAAGCAAACAAAACGAAACAGATAAAACGAAATTAAACGAACTTAACACAACTTAACAATGGTTTACAAATAACAATGTTAAAATAACAATGTTTAAATAAAATTATTTGAAAATATTTTAAAAATATTTTTCAGCACAGAAAAATAAAATTTCGATGTTTTTCGCTCGGCTTTCTATGAATTATTTTTTGTGGATCACCTCGAACACTCAGCCACTCTATGTCTAACTCTCATAATTTTAGCTCTGAGAGTCTCATTTAAACTGACAGCGATGTACAATTGGATAAACTAAACAACGTATTAATTGTATTCTTCTAAATTGTTGCCTGATTCATTTAGGCATCGTCTACACCACCTAGACGGTCTTAAGTCACTGTCAAAACTGTCAAAATAAATATACTCTCACAAAAAAATTAATATTTTTAATTATTTCTAGTGCAATTTTAAAGCAAATTTCTATTAACAATAGTTCCAAAAGTTACATAATTAGCCATAAATTAATTAATATAAAAAATTCTAAATTCTAAATTGTAAAAAAATTAATTTTGCAACTTGTTCACCCATGCACTGGTATCTATAAAAACTAGTAGCAATATAAATTAAATGTCAAGCATGCAAAGGCACAATCAGTGATTGTCATGAATCAGTTAAGTGCGTAAAATGTCTTAATGTCTACCATCCTCGGTGTGTTGGGTTTTCCGGAAAAAAAATGACAAAAACTTAAGAAAATAGCGGCTATTTGGCACTGCTGTAAGTGAACCCCTCGCAGTTCGAGTCCTTCAAACCAATCCACAAGTTTCAAAGAACCACCTCCAGAATCAGGTACCGGATGGTGCAACACCATTGAAAAAAATAACACCACAAATAGCCCAAAAAAACTTGGAACTAATAATACAGGCTTCTGAGTTAAATCAAAGAGTGCAACACAACTAAACTAGGATGTCATTCGTCAATTGCAAAAGTACGATGGAGAGTTTTCAGAAATTAAAGAAATAAAATTATCTCAAGAATTCATTAATCTTGAAATTGAACAAATGAAAATGGAGTATAAAAAAGTCGTTAGTGATAACAAAGAGCTGCTGGGACATTTTCAGCACTCAAAAGATCACAATCAACAACAAAAACATCGCATGAATATATTGGAGCAACCTTAGATGATATGGATCAAACCAATATTGAAACGAATTTGGCAATTGCTCGTTTTCCTAACTGTTTCATTAACCCAAAAGATGTCATAGAAAAAGTTTCTGACATTTTGGATTGCAAGGAATCAATAAGTGATATACCAAAAGTTGATATTCTAAAACAATGAATGCATTAGAACATCCCAGCTGATAAAGAAGAAAAAGTAAAGGTTAGTTTTTATTAGTCAGGTGGGTGTCAGGGATCACTTAACGTTTTTTAGATCAAAGTTATACAGAGAAGCCCGTAAACTAAACAAATTAATTCATTACAAGTTTCTTTGGATTAATAAGAGTATTATATACTTTCGTAAAGAAGAAAGTGCACCAGTTGTTAGAGTTTCTTCCTGGAATGATATCAACAAACTCATGGTGGCAAATAATATTAGTCCAGAGTCACTCGAATGAATACCAAACAATTTATTTCTTAAAATGTTATATCTTCCTTTAATGCTGAGTGATGAAGATGAAGTTGACATTCGACATATGTATTGTCACTCTGTCAAACATACAGTAGAACCCTATCAACGCAAAATAATCTTCGATAACGCAGATTTTCGAATTTTATACTTAAACGTATACAATGCATTCGGAATAAATTAAATTATACGATTTAGAAATAATTATAAATGATGTACGGTGCTGTATCGATATATTATTTCTTACTGAAATTTGGATAACAGAGGGAGAAAATAATTTTTTTAATTTTAAGGGATTTAATAGTTTTTACGCGAATGGTGGATATGGTGGTGCAGTCATTTTTGTCAGAACAAACATAAAAACCGCTTAACTGTTTGCTGATGATTATGATTTCTGTCAAGCAGTTGGAATTAAACTGACTGAAATAAATTTGAACATTATCGCAATTTATCGATCACCCAAAAATTCTATTAAAAATTTTTTCAGGATATTTGACAAATATTTCAATGATTATAATCATAATATATTTATTGGTGACTTCAATATAAATCGTTTAGAATTTCAAGGTTCAGTTGTCTCAAACTATACCACCTTAGTAAATTCTGTTGGAAAGCATGCAACGCGGGTTAGTAATGGGATCAATATAATAACATAATTAAATAACATAATTTCGGATCAACTCCAAAAAAGAGCAAGAAATTGCAGATTGTTTTAATAATTATTTCGTGAACATTGCTCAAACCAGTTACAAGTAGTTTTATGCGGCCAACTGTCAATGATTTTGATTATTTAAGATATGATATTATCGCAACCTACCTGATTTCTTCGTCGATGCATTCCATCTTTAACATTTACAAGATCACATAAAACTTTGTTTTGAAATGAATGTATTATTTTCACATTAGTGTTCTTGATGCATTCCCAAAGTTGAATACCGTAGGTCCATATTGGTTTTAGAATTTGCCTATCTGTATTTGACGTTAAGCTCTTCTTTTATTTACATGCTTTTTCCACCTCAGCTAAGCGTCAAGTGTCATGCCGAAATATTTGTCTTTATTTGAATGTGGAACTTGCTACGAGTTAATTTCCACTGGTATCAAGTTAATCTTTTTTGTTGATAAAGTTAAAATGAATTGATTTGGTTTCATTTAGCTAGATTTGCAATTCCTTTGTTTAGTTACTCAATATGTTAGTTCAATATATTGCTTGTTGCTTCTTCTACATTGTTACTAATTACTAAGATTGCAGTGTCTTCAGCAAATATTTCTATGTGAGTTTCACCTTTATTTGGCAAATCTCGTGTATATAACATATTAAGAATTCACCCTAAAACACTACCTTGTGATAGTCCTGAGGTTATCTTCGTCAATAAAGAGTCTTCATTCATATTTTACCTGAAAATGTTGGTCAGTTTAGTAGGATTTTAAAATCTGATAAAACTGCTTTGGGAGAATACGATGCAGTTTATATTCTATAGTCTTGTTCCATACTTTATCGAAGGCTTGGTTACATCCAAGAAGATATTTGAACATATTTTTCTGCTTTTCAGCGCATTTTTCATTATATTTGTGATTCTGTGGACCTATTCTATAGTCGAATGTTTTTCTCTGAACCCAAACTGGTCGGAAGGTACAAAATCTCTTCGTTCTATGATTAGAAATAGCTAGAAGCAAAGAAATCGGCCTATTCGATTTTTTGTCGTTGGGTGGTTGTCTTGGTTTTGGTATCATTATCACTTTTCCACTTTCCATTGATGTGGAGCACAGTTAAGTTTGAACGCTGCATTATTTGAAGTAGCTTTCGATTTGGTATTCATCTTGTAATTAGATCATAGCCAGGAGATTATTTTGAGCTTAAGTTTTTGCTGAATTCAACTTTAACTTTTGTAAAGATACAGGTTTTATAATTTTGACGATAGTCCTTCACTGTCTATGAACACGTATAGTTTCTTCTTACATAAAAATCTATGAGGTCTGGAATTTTATTTGGATTAATAAGCCGGTATATTGATTTACCTACAGAGTAAAATAAGCATTTTGTTGCCTTCATTTTGTTGGCTGTAATAAATAGCACCTTTCCTTTGTGGGTTGTTACCCTTGATCCCCAAAGCGTATTTTTGCCTTAAAATCACCGCCAATAATGATTTTAAACCCTCTTTTTATTTTTATTTATTTTTTTTTATTATTTATTGAAACTAGTTTTTCAGACTAAATTCAATGTACATCTGAATTCTTAAAAACTAAACTATAACGAGGTCACTGTTGATCCAGTGATGCTCCAATGCCTGTTCGTTAATAGGTAGCTGCTCACATACTGACGAGCTCAAATAATTTGAGTCTCTTTAGTTGTCTAACCAAGTGTTCATTATCCAGTAGCCGAGAGGACTCCGCATTAACATGTTGCAATAGCCTCGATTCATACTCCGTTGCAAATCTTTTTATTTCATGTTTTACATCCGGTATCCCCAAATCTCGATGCAAATCCTTATTACGAATGTACCAGGGTGCATTGACTATACTCCAAAGTACCTTATTCTGGAAGTTTTGTATAGGTTTGATGTTAGCATTTTTAGTACAGCCCCAAAGCTGAATACCATATAGCCAGACCGGTTTTAGGATTTGATTGTAAATCAATATTTTGTTGTCTATATTTAAGATCAAGCTCCTTTCTTTTCTTCTTCACATGCTCTTTCCATTTGAGCTTATCGTCCAGTGTCATACATAAGTATTTGGCGGAGTTCTCGTATGGCTCCATGACATTGTTTATGCTGATTGGCGGCGGATTAACCTATAGATTGTTCGTAAAGTTTACATGCGCAGATTTTAATTCATTAAGTTTAATTTTCCATTGCTTGGTCCACTGGTGAATTTCTTCACTGGCATATTGAAGTTTATTCGCCGCCTCTTCGACAGGTTTGGATGTTGCTAGAATAGCGGTGTCGTCAGCAAATGTTGCTATGCTTACATGATCGGACTGTGGTATATCACTTGTATAAAGTAGATATAGGAGTGGACCCAGAACACTGCCTCTTACCTCTCTCAGTTCAGAATACTCATCTTCTTGTCTTACTCTGAAAAGTCTTTCAGATAAGTACGACTCCAGAAGGTCAACATATGGGCCCGGAAGCATAACTTTTAGTTTATGTATTAATCCCTCATGCCATACCTTATCGAAAGCTGCCGCCACGTTCTGAAATAAGGTAGAAACAATTTGTTTATCTTCTAACGCCTTTTCTATAATGTCTGTAATTGTGTGAACCTGGTCAATTGTTGAATGTTTACATCTGAATCCAAAATGGTGATCCGGTATTAGGTTTCTACTATCTATTAATGGTGTCATTCTTCTCAGAAGAAGTCTCTCCATTAGCTTTGAGATGATAGGAAGCAAGGATATCGGACGATATGATTGAGCTTCATTTGGCGGTTTACCTGGTTTCGGTAGCATAATAACTTCTGCAACTTTCCAGGCAGAAGGAACATGCCGTAATCTAATAACAGCATTAAACAAATTGGCTAGTTGCACAATAGCTTTCTTTGGTAGTTGCTTTAGAACTTCTCCTGTTAAAAGATCATATCCAGGAGCCTTTCTGGTCTTCAGATTGCATTTTATTTTCCTATTAGCTTCTTTCTGGGTTATTAGAGGGATTCTGCCTCCATAGGGATTGCTTCCATTTTCGATTGTAATATCCAATTTGATCTCATTCGGTTGGAAAATAGCCAGGTGATCAGCAAACACTTCAGCTTTTGATTTGTTATCCCTGGCCCACGAGCCATCACTTCGCTTAATAGGAGGGATCTGCATGATTGGGGTTTTCATTCTTTTGGTTGCCTTCCATAATGAGTAGTTTGTATTTTCATCAGCCGTCAACTTTCCAAGAAACGAAGAAAACCATTTTTCATTTAACTTCTGAATTTCTCGCTTAAGCTGCTGTGATTTGTTATTTAGGATCGTCTTGTCAGATGGACTCCTCGTTTGTTTGCATTTTTTCCTAACTTTCCTTTTTTCTAAGACCAGGTTCCTAATTTCTCTTGGGTAGCTTTTACCAGTAGTTTTGGATGCTGTTTCTTTAGCGTTATTCCACGCGGCTAATTGAATGATATTTGTGAAGTTTTCAACCTCTTCCTCTAGCTTCGGTACCGTTTTTAATCGTGTTTGTAGATTAATATTGCTTTCTAATTCAGATCTGAAGCTAACCCAGTCAGTTGTTTTATTGACAAGAGTTGGTCTGGTTTCCTTCCTAATTATCTTGTCTCTTATGGTAAGTATCACTGCAGAATGATTAGAGACCATATCTGAATTATCCTCTACTTCAATTTAATTTGATGAAACTTGTGTTGATATCCAGTAGATCAGGAGTTTTAACTGCGTCCGTATGCCAATGTGTCGGCTTGCCAGTGGAATGTATGTTACATCCCATTTCATTTATTGCATTTTTTAGTTCATTACAATAGTGACGAGATACAGTCCTCTTTATTTAGATTATGCCGCGGAATGCAAACGAATGAGAAAACATTGCATTCGTATTTGTTAGTTAGTTGAACATTGATTGAACCTCTATACGCTTCAGAAACAGATGTAACAATTTCCCATACATCATTGTTTAGTGATGATATTCTATATACTGTATCAGTGAGTGATGCCATTATTATTTGCACGGAGTCATAATTGGATATACTAGTAATAATAATTGGCGGCGCCTTTTCCTTAGGTTTAACTGGATGTTTTACTTCTTCGCTGTATTCAGCTCAGGTCAGAGTTTCGTCAGAACTTTTGTTGACTTCACAGAGAATATTCCGTTCTCCTTTTTCTTTGCCTTTTTTATTTATTTTAAACTTTAGTCCTTGTTTCTTACTAGGTCTTCTCTTTATCAGTAACAAAAACCTTACAATTGTGTCTTCCTAATTGCTAGTCTGAGGAGGTTCCTCAGATTCCTTAGCTTGTAAAGCTTCTTTAATTTTTTTAGCAGCACAACTTCGTTACTTAGCTGTGAGGTTTACTTCTCGATTTCGCTTGATTTTCTTCGGAGATTCATAATTTTCGTTAACTTGTTTAAAATACTTTCATTTGAAGAATTTGTAAGCTTCTTTAAAATAAATTATCATCAAGCAATAGTTGACCCACCTAAGAAAGCATAGGATATAAATTCCTCTTTTTTGTTATATCCATTGCTTTAATTCTCTTTTATTATAATACGTCTTACCAACAGTTACCAGTACCGGTTGGTAGAGGGTCGTATATGAAAACTATATTTACTATAGGAGAGGTCATATACTAGTGCAGGTTCACATTTGGACTGGCATTTCGCCAATTTTACCACTGTGCCTTTTTATTGAGATTGTTCAACTGCAAATAAAAGTTAATTCCGCAAAGAATAATTGCCAGGAGCCAAACCCTTTCACTGAAAAAAACTAATTACATCAATGTTGAAAAATGTCCAATCCAATTATGATAAAAACTTGACTTTACAACATATAAGTTAAACGAACTTCTTGAATTTTTAAAGCAACAAGTTTGGCATAGCTTTAGATTTTATTTAAAAATTATGGCTTACATTTAGTCGAGTCAGTTCAAATAATCCATGCTCAAAAATAATCTTAAACCAAATACCGTTAAATAATAAATCATCGAATCCGTAAAGCATATATTTTTTACAAGAAAATCCACTCGTTTTAAATCTACCACCTATATGAATAAACAAAAAAAAAATCCACCAATAACTTTACCACCAGCCAAAAGCCTGTTTTTTTGCTATATATATTCCTATATGTATAATATTTGCATGACGACTTTAAGTAACACAAGAAAAAAATAAATAAATAAACAAGTAAAAGAAAAAAGCTCACACAAATAAAAAGCACAATAATTTTTTTATATGACAAATGATACAATTGTCGGTTTGAAAATGGTATAAAAAAAAATATTTGATTTACCCATACCGTTCGTAATTCGGGTCCGTACTACTCGTATATACTATATACCATATAGAAAACATACTCAACATACCCTTACCACCCAGTCACATAACAACTCCTTAAAAATTGTTTGCTGTTATTTTGTGCCGTATTTTCGTCTTGGGGTGTATCAGGTAAAAAAAAATGGGTGAATTCGGTTGGAAACAATAAATTAGAATCGTACAAACATTTATTTGTGTTAACATTCGGGTTTGTTGCATTTAGGTACATACAAATATATGCCATCTAGGAATATATACATACATACATTTAGAGTGGTGTGTGATAATCTCTTTTTTTTTAATTTTCTTTTATAGGTCGTCCCCAGCCCGAAGTACGATGGCTTATCAACGGACATTTGATCGATGACGAAAATGAACATAATTCGGGTGATGTGATTGAAAATCGACTGTCGTGGCGCGCTATTAAACGAAGCGATTTAAATTCGGTGTATACATGTCAAACACGTAACACAAAATTAATTGAACCCAAAGAAACGAGCTACGTGCTTGAAATGTATTGTAAGTAACGAAATTTTAAAATGTACACAGCCAAAAACCTTATCGATTACCGTTTTTTTTTTTTTTTTGCAGTGAAACCACTAACAGTTGAAATCAAAAATCCACCTGAAACTGTGGTGGCAGAAAAACGGTATCAAATCAAATGCGAAAGTATGGGATCACGGCCAAGTGCCATAATTACGTGGTACAAAGGTAATCGACCGTTGCGACGTACAAAAGATGATATTTTAAATAATACCACAATGTCAGAATTAACCTTTGTACCAACCGTAGACGATGATAATAAATCAATTACATGTCGTGCAGAAAATTCAAATGTAAATGGTTTATTTTTGGAGACGTCATGGCAGTTAAATGTTGTCTGTAAGTTTTATTTTAATTATTTTGTTTTGTAAATTTTTGAATATAAATTTATTGCGTGAGTATATCATTCATATGTGTATATTCTGTCATATACGAATACGGGTTAAATTTATCCAAAAGACGGTATTAGTATTTTCAGGCTTGAGACTATATGGCATCGACTTAAAAATTAAACACAAAAATTTTTACCATTTTATTTTTATAAAAGCTCTGCCTTACATAAATTATTATGGTCTGTAAGCAAGTTTATTGCTTCTTTATAGCTATAGGTTTAAGAATTTGAAGTAAAAGTGAAAAGTAGCTAGACACTGGGAAAGTACAATTATTATTCTATAACCACTATATAAGTTTGGGTATTTACGTGTGTAATACAATTTTTTGTTGCTCGTTAAAAGCAGTTTGGCTAAAAAACTAATTAGACAAAATGGATTGTGCCAAAATACTTTTGAATTATGCGTGCATGCTGTAAGATGTTGAAAGTTTATCTGCTGTTACTTTAGTTAATTGAGTATAATGTTGGATAAATATTTTTGCAAATATGATTTTTAAAACTACCTAGCCTTATGGGTTAAATATTTGTGCAATGTGTAACACATTTCTCTTAGTCCTCTGTGCATTTAGAATGGTTTCACCTGTATAGTTAAATTCGTATTTTTTAGATCTTATTAATACTGAATAATTCCACTTTATATCCCTTTTTGCATTGCTGCACCATTTTCTGCGACATGTTCAACAGTTTAGTTTACTCGTTCTGCAAGGTTGATAATTTGAGTGATGATTGTGCACCGTAGTCAAAATATCATCAACATACAAATCCTTTCTCAAAATGTATTCTGCTCTTTTGGATTAATGTTTAAAGTTTTTATTGCCAGAAAACCTTGGTGAAACAGTCACTGTTGTTATTTGGTACTCCTTTAATGGTTTGTTGAGATCGCCTTACTATCGTTTGTGCATCCTGATTTATAT
Source organism: Tipula confusa (assembly GCA_963556175.1). NCBI lineage: Eukaryota > Metazoa > Arthropoda > Insecta > Diptera > Tipulidae > Tipula > Tipula confusa. The sequence goes on along the minus strand of OY744475.1, from coordinate 61,413,876 downwards.
CGTTATCATTTAAAAGAATCTTGCTTTTTAGTGATGCTTTTAGACTCTTCCAGTTCTATTTTTCTTTAACTGGAAGCTTCTTTATACGAACCCGTGGCTACATATTTATAGCGTCTTGGTAAAACTCTTCACATTAAACTTGCTCTGTTGTTTAGTATTTCGGAGATTGGATTTCTTCGATAATAATTCTGACGTCTAGATTGCTGATGCGATACAGAGCTTCGTCTGTGTCGGCTAGTTTACTGATTGACCTATGGCCTTTTAATATGTGTTGAGACTTATTATTCATTTATTATATTACTTATAATGTTTAAAGGTAGTATAAGCCGCTATTTAGCTGTGTGCCGCTATATAGCTGTGCCCTGCAATTTTAAAATGTTAATTATGAAGATAGTTTTGCCGCAAATACTGAAGAACCAGAATAATCTTTTAAACAAATTAAAAGAAGGATTACTCTGGAACATTTCAAAGACAGTTCGAAGTAGTTTTAATGCCATACTATAAGCTTGAATCGCATTTAGAGCAATACGGTCAGCAGTGCCTTATAACACGTTTGCTAAAATTGGTTGAAACAGTTACAGAAATGTAGAATGTCTAAGACACAGGCGCTGAAGGACCTACTATTTTTTTTTTCAATCAGTAAATAAATAATTTTGTGCGTTATACGAGAGTTACCGGCACAGTCAATTTTTTGAAAAAAAAAAGATTCGTTATTCAGAATAGGAGTTCCGTAATATAACATTACCTTTTTATAAACTTTTGGATATAATATAGAAACCGATTTTAACAAGCTAAACTGGAATATTTGCAACAAAAAACGATGAAAAGCAATAGACAGTCCTATCAATTATTAATATCCCAGGCGATAGATTTAGTCACCAAGTTGGTAACCAAGATTTAGTTTACGAAATTTTAAGCCAAATTAAGGACTCATGACTACAGGTTTACTTAAAATATCCATTTCTATGTAAGCCACCTGCATAACTCTAGCTATACTGCGCAGACGTAAGCAATGGTTTGATCCATTTATTCTTACATTTTACGGCTTTTTCAAACAGGTTATAATTAACATTAATATTTGATTGATTGATTGATTAGAATGTACGGCCAAGGACGAACCAGGAACTCCCGGAATGCCGGGAACCACCGTACACCCGTGTTACATATAACAAAACCGAAGTAGTGGATGGAATGATAGTTATGACTTATGACAGACTCAACCCGGTTACCGACACCTAAGCGATCGACAAGTAATCGATCAGTAATGAGAGAATTAGCCCGGATCCGTCATCTTTTATCAGGAAATCCAATCTGCAACCATACTTCTATAATCTCCAGTGTTTCTCTGAAAATAAATCTATTAACGGGCTAATTTCCGCAAGCCGTATAGGCTGTAATAAATTGAATTAGTTTTTGCTTGAAACTTACAATTAAATTATAAAAATAATTATATATTTTTACATTTACATCCCTCTTTCTCGCGGAACATTCCAAAGCCATTCTTATCCACAAACCCAACAAACCATCCCAAATGTGTCCAATCATAGGCACATCAGCCTCCCTCTACGTCCAGAAAAAATGTCGGATGGACCACTCTCAATAAAATAAAAAATCAGCATTTTCGTAATGTAGAAAAAAATATGCCAAAACTCCAAAACATTTCCATACGACTCAAATCCGAAAACCCATCCTAATTCCAGACAAACAACGCCAATAAAACACTCCATTCAAACATTTACAACCAATATCCCAGAGGCGATCAAAAACATGCCCTTTTGGCGAACCTCCTCCCGACCGCACAACCGAATAATCCAAATCGACCGGTACGACCAGGAAGTGATGTCCATGACCATACCTCCCGCAAGCACACCAAATTGGGAACACGCATCGATTCGAAACGGGTACTGCGAAACAATTGCTCAAATTGAACATGAACATTCTAATAGGAAATTAGTATGTAAAAATCATTATTCTGCATGCTAATGAATTAAAAATCAACAAAGCCCCAAACCTTATTTCCCCAGGAAATAATTAAATAACACCATACACGCAAATAACACCACATACACTCCCATCCATGTAAATATGGTACATACCCAATCCAACATTTGGACGAAAACAAAAATGCAACCATGAAATGTTTTAAAAACAAAATGGTGAATAATGGTTTTGATCTCCGCTCAACATATATTTTCCCTTTATTTACCATGTTAATTGAACAGTTTCTATTCTACATACGAGAATCCCACTAATATACAATAAGATCAAACTGTTCGAAAATATAACATTGTGCCACTATATCGCTAATGAAAAGACAAAAAAGAGAAATGTTTGGTCTATAATTTTTAGACAGAGATACATATTAATATAAAATAATAATCTTGATCCATCCTTAAAACATATACATATTGGGAACCGCTCAGAACTGGACATTTTAAAACTGGATAATTCGACATGTGATTTAAACTTAAAATGATTTTTTAGAAAAGTTCTGGAATATGGCCAATTAGGGAGGAACTCGACGAGTTCTTAACAATGAAATTCGATATGTAGGAAAAAAATAGGATTTAAAAATGATTTTTTGGGGATGTTCTGGAATATGGTCAATTAGGAAGAAACTCGGTGATTTCTTAACCGATTTTGATGAAATTCGATAAGTAAGATGAAAATGGGATTTTAAAATGATTTTTTGGGAAAATCTCTGGAATATGGCCAATAAGGTTTTATACTTGAATAATTTTAAGCAGAGAGATAGAATTTTCCTTCACTTAATGGTTTTTTTTTAATTGCTGCTTTTCTCATCTTATTTAAATAATCATTGACTTGATCGAGTTTACTGTCAGTAAAATTTATCTTCATCTATTTTTTATTCTTCTACTTAATATAACTTTTCTTCACTTTAGAGAATCTATGTGAGAACAATTAATTAAACAATTAAAGAAAAATAAAATAAATTATAAAATCATTTTCAGTTAAAAGCGAGATTATTTAATTATTTAATATAAACAAGATCGAGCTCTATAATGAACATTACATTAAAAAACATGAACATAATATAATACATACATATTGTTATTTATAGTTAATATACACTTTTTCCATTAAATATTTTTAACATAACTTATTAAAAATCATTTTAAAATCCCATTCTCATCCTACATATAGAATTTCATCATAATCGGTTAAGAACTCGCCGAGTTCCTTCCTAATTGGCCTTATTCCAGAACTTCCCCAAAACATCATTTTAAGTTTAAATCACATGTCAAAATATCCTGTTTTAAAATATCCAGTTTTGGATTATCCTGTTTCGTCAAATCCAGTTGTAAAATATCCAGTTTCGACCGGTACCCATACATATTACACATTTATAATAAGTACACAAAAAAAATAAAAAAAATAAAAAAATTTCTTTGTGTCATCAAAGAACAAAAATAAGAAAATTACTCACATAAATGTGTAGAGTAAAAAACGACAGAGTCCTCTATCCATTTCACTGTTTCACACGCACTCACACACAAATAAACACAACTCAATGGAAACAAAAATAAATAAAAAATAATAATTTTTAAAAAAATGAAGAGATCGGAAAAAACACGTCCGATTTCATCAACGATCATCGATCGACCACCTAAATTGTGAACTACGTCTAATATGTGATGAAATTATGTTTCTAGTGACATTATGGTGTGTTCTTCTAAAACTATGTCAGATCATATTTTTTGGCAGAGCACACATAAGTGTAGATGGCTTTAATTCCTTAGCTGCAAGAGAAACATTTTCAACACAAATCTTTCCACAATTGGAAATTTTTTCCACAATTCGTAAAATCTTTCCACAATTTAGGCACTGATACATTTGGATGCGACTTCATTTTATCTTAAATTAGTTAAAACCTTTGAACGGTTTAACGGGAGCTGTGGTATTAGGCGATGTACAAATTATTTTGACATTCGGATGCGTTAAATTTTTAGGGTGGCAAGGTGCTTTATCTTCAATTAATAAATTTTGAAATCAAATTTTTTTATTGTGTGTTATTTTTGGCCTCGAGAACAAACATTTCAAAAACAAATTTTCAATTAATAGGCTACTTGTAATTCACGCCTTCTTATATTTGCGCACAAATGAACCGGTTTTGCTTATTCCTTTCATGGCTCGTGGATTTATAGATCGAATAATCAATGAAGGTTTTGTCATACGATGATACAGATCATAAGACATTTTTCTATTTTATCCATTAAAACTTGGCGTACTCGATCAGTACGTTTTGCGCTTTAAACTTGAACCGGCACAAAAATGTTTTCTAAATATTTGTTCATTTGATTGTAATTTTGATCGGGCCATCGTAGCTCAGTCTTTTTCAACCATAGTGGACCACTCCACCATAAGTCGTTATATACGAAATAATTTCCATAGCTATTCCACGAGATGCCAGATCTGCTGGATTCTGCTTTGATTGAACATGTCACCATCCGTTCAGCACGATTATACCATCTTTGATATCTGCCAGTTTTGTATTAGTAAAAAGGTCATGTTCTGGTTGTTTTCGAGCTTATGCAGTTTTTTTTATTATGTGTTCCTGTTTTTAACTCCTATCCACTTAAGATTTATAGGATTGACATTAGAATCATCCACTGTTTAGTCTGGTAGGGTTTAGTGGTTAACATGTTTATGTGATGAAAGTACGACCTTTAGATGAGCAGCGAAAACATTGACATTTTTTTCATTATGTATCGCCCAATTTCCATTTGGAAGTCAAATAGGTGAACACGAGTTTACCGGCCTCATAAAATATCTAGTTGCTTTGCACAAAGAGTATTTTGTTTTTTCTATTGCCGAAATTCCACATAAATAATTTTGGCCTCCTTCATTTTCTTCTTCCTTTAGAGCTGTTCTCGGAGTTTTAATTGCTCGATATAATTTCCATTTTAATTTTGGTGATATTTGCTGTTGACTGTTGCCACTGCATTCGGATTATTCACTTTTCTTCAGGCGTTGCAGCTTTTACTGGAATATCTCTGCCAAACGATTCAGTTCTTCTTCGATTTTCACATCATTCACGTCAGGCTTGATTAACACTTTTGGGTGGTTTGGGTCTAACGATATCGGCATAAGTGGACGTGAATTCGAGGCACCTTCGATTTGAATAACAAGTGTATTAAACTCTTTGACGGTAAATGAGGAGTTTCCAGCTACCCTCAATTAAATGGTACTTATTTCACCTCTTTCACAAAGAGGCTTTCAACCTCCCAGAGGCCACCAAAATGTGGACTTTTTAGTTAGTGGTGTTGATTGTATAATTCTCGGAGCTCAGATTTGGCACCAACAGAATTCGTTGCGTTGTAGAGTAAATAGTATGACATAAACCGCGTTATCTTATGAACCGCTTTAGTGTGGCAATTAATACTTGTGTGGTAAAGTCGCTAACGATGTTTAAATGAACAGCTCGTGTCGCATATAAATATTTCATTACGAAACTAGAATATCAGTACTGAAGACACATTCATTTAAGTTAGATGGTGACTCTATAGTTCTAGGTTGTGTAGAAATGTAGGAGAATGAAACCAAATCATTGCCTTGCATTCAATTTACGGATGTCGGTTCACATGATGACATTGATTTACGGTTGTGAGATCTTATATTGTAGCAATATGGATTGCGACGAATGTGTTTCATAGATAAGATGGAACTAATATCCATGACAATAATATTATTGGGTCTATCCCATAGATCACAATTTTTTGCAGAAATTTGTGAGCTGTTTAGTCACAAAGCTGTGGCGAAATTTAAACAATCGATACTGATATTCTGTCAGAAGACTTTCGTCCCAATAAGCTTTTATTTTCCACAACTGCAGGATGAAAATTTGTCATCCCGTTTCGTCGTTGAACTGTCGTACTTATGTATACGTAGTGGTATGGTAAACAGTAATGTGGCTACTGAAGTCCACGTAATTTGATTCGTTGCTTGTGACCGAGTTCCTGGGTATTCGTTATATTTTCTTAGGGAGCCTGATTTTGATGTAGGTTTTACTCTAGAAGGTGGAAACTGTTCTTCGAAAATGTTTTGGTTTCTTGGAGAGGTTCACAAAATTATTAAAATAACTGCCCCAGTGATGGGGTAGAAACTGGAGACACCATATTGCAAAGTTAAATTGTTTGTGGCATTATAGTTCTAATTATATTTATCCTTCTAACTTAAGGGAGCAGTAGAGCTCAGCTCCAATCAAAATGTTTATTGCTTGTGGACAGCTAAAGTTATTATCTGCTAGTTCTAAGTTATGCGGAAAAGGCCAACTTTGAATATCAATAAAGGTGCTTGTGAGAATTTTTTTGAAAGAATCGACAATGCCAGCGATAGAATTAACTAAGTTGAAGCGCTTAGCTCCTAATCGATGGGCCAAAACTTCTGTTATGACGTGTGATTGCGACCCAGAGTTAAGCAATGCATGCTATTGTTAAACTATGTTGGTCCAATAAGTGATTTTCGGCAGTGGCCATAGTATTATTTGATGTTGTGATTGATCAAGATTATTCGATTCATTTTAGAACACCCACGAACCCTGATCACAAGAATCGGAACTATGAGAACTATCAATCAAACAGTTTGAATACAGATAAATACAAAAACCCGCATTCTACCGATCTGGAATTGAAAGTTTGATAAATCGCCTACATCTGTATATATCACCTACATCTAAATATATTATGTTTTGGCATAGCGTTGACAATAAAATTGACTTAACATCGAATATGGTTGATGACACATGTGGGAAACCTATATTCGCAACTTCGGACGAATTCTTTTCTGATTTTGATAATTATTGCTAGGCTGAGCTGTGGGAGCTGACTTTTAGTTCCTTCAATAATGTAAAGCTTTTTAAAGTGATAGAGCGTCTTTCCAAAAAAGGTAATAATTCATCTAGCCTATATAGCTAATATATTGTGCGGATACTCGTCTTCTCATTTTAATATTGTGAATATATCTAGCGTTTGCAGTATTCCAATAAGATGTGGGACAGCCTAGACCTTGTAATGAATTTAAGTGATTATTTATGCTGTCAATCAGCTCTCGAAGTTGTACAGAAGATCCTTTATCCATGGTTGGTATAAATTAAAGAGTGCTTTAATGTGATCTCGTGCTACTAACTTCTGACTGTCGTATCTATCAGTTAATAGTTTCAGGGGTAGTAGGCTAGATTAAAGCAATGATCTCTAAAGACTTAATTATATTGAATGTCAGTGTGCTTACTGAAAATGATGAAATTTCTGAATACCATCTAACCGTGTATTTCTGTGAGGTTTCCGTCGGTTAGCTCAGACTACAGATTTAATTTAATTTCACCCTTTTGTGATTATTTGTGATATCTTTTATCAAAACTTGCCTTAGATATATCCTAAAATTTATTTGTATCTAATTCTTCTAAAACCTGTTGGTTAGTTTACTAGTATTACTATATGTATTATCAAAATGGTTCATTAATGCTCTGTAAGCCTCAAAATTTAACAGTTCGGTTTTGGTTTCTATATTTTCTCTTTTTTCCGAAGAAACATAAAAGTTACACTCTTGAGCACTTCATTTGTTTAACTAAATCTATATTTAATTCTTCTCATATGTTGGTTGTGGTTTTTCATTTGTAAGACTAAAAAACGGATGTCATGCATTAACTCAGCACTAGCCACACTGCTAAATTTCACTTTGTAATGATATATTTGCCATTGAAGCAATTTTTCGGTCGTGCACGTTTTGCTGTTTTGTTAAGTTTTGTTTTTTGCAGTGCGATAAATATTAAATCACTAGTGGTCAGCCTGTGAAAATTGATGCGGCCAAAGTAAATGTTAGAGGCAGAAGCCATATAATAGCACATTTCTACCTCTTTTTAACATATAAATTTAGAATAGCACAAACATTTATTATAATGAATGGCCACAATAAAATTGAAACAATTTCATAAATGCATAACATCAATCGTTTTAATTTTTAATTAATACTTACTAATTATATGCATATTTTTTTGTCAAATACAATGAAACATTAAACAAATTTCTGTATACTTGTACGCGTGAACATTTAAATGATTTTTTTTTAAATATTCAATTCGATTCGTGTCAACATCAATTAAATCAAAAAAATAATAATATATAACACTCACAGGCGTATAAACGAATGTATACAGGATGTTCCTATTTTAAAGGTCAATGTTTATAAGGGAATGATTGTGCATAAAAAACTAAGTTCCAAACTCACGTAACGTTTAGTAAAAAATTACATTATAGTTATATATTCAACTAACCAATGTCGTGATCTGATCGTCTTTAAAAATAAGTTGATAGTACCTGATGCCATAGTATCAAATAATATCTGCAGATGTCAGTTTATTTAGCAGTGTTGGCTGCCGTTATTCCACCTTCTAAATTACTTTCAGTGCCCGCGGCAAACAAAGAGCCACATAAAGTTCCTGACGGAAAAGCCCAATATTTTAGATTCCTGGTAATCGTAGATTCTCTCTAAAAGTGCTCTTTGTTGGTGATACTTCTGCTGTATCACGTATACATCATACGTATTTCACATCCCGTTGAACTTTTCCACCATTCCATCTGACTGGGGATGCAAAGGTGTCTTCATGAAAGACGATCGACTAAACGTCGTTTCCATGATTCGAATGAGCGTCAGTATTCAAAACCTACTCTTCCAATTGTTTACAAATGCATCAGCTTCGTTGTTGCCTCCTCGATTTAGAATTGGATACACCACTGGTTACTTGCTTAAATAGTCAATGACTACCAACACATATTTATTTTCACTCCCTAATTTAAAAAAAGGCCCTAGCAGATCCATTGCTACTTTTTTAAATGGTGAACCGACATTATGCTGTTGTTTGGCTTTTCCGTGCAGAGTACATTGGAATCATTATTGTCACTACTCCACCACCGACTGTCTACACTCCGACCAGTTCTAGTTGTCCCAGGTGATTCTCCACGTATTTGCCTTTATATTTCTCCTCTTATATAAATTTTCCATCATTTTTTTCCAGCCACAGTTTATTGACCTGAAAGAAAACTCATTAGTTTCCTGATATTTCGTTTACTGAAATTGACCGCCAAGTCCTTATGGTGGAATGGTATAATCAGAGATTTGGCTTGTTTAAGGCCGGGAATACAGCTCCAATAGGTCAAGCACTGTATTTTTCCCCATTTACTAATTGTGTAGGCTGCAGAGGCTCACGGGATACCACAAAAAACCTCAGGGCCATTGAGTGTAGTCTATGAGCGCCGACGTGCAGAGTGTAGCATATGAGCGCCGATCTCATTTCGAGTGATGCCCTTGTAACCAGGTACCCACCACAACCTCACTTTGTTATGGCAAGAGAGAGATTGTAATAGTTTAAAACAACTTTTAACCGACTTAGAATCTAGGCAGTGCTTTTAATGCTGCTTGGCTGTAGGAAAAAACGTGGATGGAGATGCCTTTAAGACCTTTAGTCATAATAGTTGAGGCGCAGATTTCGATGGTGTGAACCAAACTATATGGCCCCATAGGTTACGATTGTTTTCAATTTACGTCTTTTGGGAAAAGGCTGTTTGCTAGGGTTAATCGAAAAGCTTTCTTCAGTGCACCAATTCTAAAAAACAAGCAAGGCCTGTTGCATGCTGACAGACATCGTACATCGATGTCTGTCAGCATGCAACAGGCCTTGCTGACAGACATCATCGGGCATGAGCCCGCCAAAGACTATGATAACCAGACCGTCCGCATAACCGATGGCGTCATAACCGAGTAGATGTAGCTCATCAAGTAACTCGTCGATCACGAGTGATCACAGCAAAGGTGACAGGACACCGCCTTTCGGGCACCCTTTTACTGCCTTAATCATGACTGTCTCATTATCTAATTTGGATGTAATCTTTCTACTAACCAACATAGAACTAATCCAGTGGTTCGTCGGATCATCAATACCTCTACATCTGATTGCCCTAGCAATTGGGTCGTAGCCATTATTGTCAAAAGCTCTCTCAGTATCCAAAAAATACTGCGCCCCTCTGTGGATTTGCCTTTTATGTAGGCAAATTGATTAGGATTCAGAGGTCTGGTTAACTGTAACTATTCCCTGATATGAAGATCTACAAGTCGTTCGATAGTTTTGCGAATTAACGATGTAACACTGATAGGTCGAAACGACTTAGAGAGTCCAAGCCTAGCCGATTGCCAAGCTTTGGAATAGAAAAACGCATTGATTTGGCTCTAAGCCTTTGGTATGTGGCGCAAATTGAAGCTAGTTCTAAATAAGGCTACCAAAGCAGGGGTAATCAAGCCCCCGTTGAAGGAGGGCTGGGAAGACTCCATCTCTGCCTGGATCTTGGAACGCCTTAGTTCATTATTGTAATTTGTTAGGACTTCAAAGTAATTTATAAAAATTTTGTGATCAAGTAGAAAAAATCAACTTATATGTTGATTACATATCTCAAAAATATACTGTTAGCGGTTACGCCGAGATAGAACTACAGCGACAATATATATGACTCAGAGTTTTGACCAGTAATGCAACATAGAAGTTTTCGAGTGTCTGAAATGTTAAAAATGTCAAAGTTACAAAATCCCACCGCAGCACAGCAAATTCTCACATTTAAACACCTTGTAACTGGGTCCAACGAAAAACATTTCGATGTAAAAGTTTACCTGTTTTTAATGTAGAATCATATTCTTCCACAACAAAAATTATAGTTTTTTTTTAATCAAAAAAGTTAACTCTGGCGCCGACTGTATTATTATTATTACTTATACCAATAAATAAAAAACATTTTATATTTATGTACAAAACCCTCTTTATTACAAGCCGTCTTGTAACTTTTGTTGACACAAAATCTTGCATTACAAAATCTTGCAATTTCATTATTAACATCAACATAATCTTGCTTTTCCTAAAAGTTTATAAATTCTCATACATTTAGATACACATTTAAGTGATTTTTGTTGGACCCATTTTGTTAGACGATATTTCGTTATTCATATCATTTACAGGCATCGCTCACATAGCTCACATAGCTCGGTTTAAAACTGCGCGTTTTTTTCACATTGCGTAGTTATTGTTGCAAGAAGTAAGAGTAAAACAAACGTACACATTTCTTTTTATCTAAGTATTCACGGAATGTCAAAACCATATTTAATAAAAGCCAAACTAATCGCGTAGCACACGCCGAAACATAAAAAAAAATAAAATTATTGATCTGCTGTGGTGTTAGTAACATTCAAAACCTTCTTTATTATACAAAAAATAGAGTCTTGTAACTTTCGTTGATACAGTTAACAAAATCTATATACACAATTGAGTGTATTTGTGCTATGAAAATCCATACCAAAAAATGTTTAATTTTCTCATTCCTACTATCACTATTTAACATTTTTATCTCTACGTTACGCACACTATTTATTGTGTATGGATAATTGAGATTTTTTTCGTCTCTTGTTTTGTTATTTGTGTTTTGTATAGGAAAGAGATAACATCAATATTGCCTTTTAAATTGTTTTTTAACACTTATTACTCTCTTTTGTTTTATAGCATGGAAAAGCTTATTTTATTTTACACTAGATCAAAACCTTCTCTATGATACAAGCCCAATTGTCATCAATATTATTTCATTTTCTTGTCCATCTATACTTGAACGTATTGGTAATCGGTACACTATATCAAAAACGTCTCTATAGAAAGACCAACTATTCAAAAATTTAAAGGAACAAAGCGCCTCTTTGATCTAGTATTAGTTGTGTACAGATATAGCGTAAAATAAAAACAAAAAAATATTTTTACTAACGCTAATATAGTTAGTTTTTTGTGTTATTTTTGCATTGTTATTTGGTATAGTACCAATACTACTTTATTGGGGCGGATATGTAGTAGTATCAGTATACGAAAAAATGAGTTGGTCTTTCTATAGATACGTTTTTGACTATACATATCAGTGAGAATTTACGTAAAAATTTAAAACAAAAATAAAAATCAAATGTGCATAGAAAATATAGTATAAAAAACAGAAATATAAAAAAAAATTTAATATTCTCTTCAGAACTGACAGTTTTTATATATTTGTATCCGTTAGTACATTTTTGGTTAAAACTTTATTTTTTTAGTTTAATAATGAATTTCCAAAGAAAGGTTGTGTGAGCTGCACTTAAAATTTCCTTACGTACCACATATTTCGAAACAGATAATTGTAGCATCGGTGTTGCACGTGCTACTTGCAAAAGTACTAACAAGATTTATTTCGAAGAGAGAGCGAAAATAAAAGAATTATACAAACGTAATGTACAATATTTTAAAGAATTTCATTGGTTGATTTTTTATTTTATCTTCCAAGTATTAGTGAAATGAAAGTATTTTATTCTATTTTCTCACAAACACTTTCAAGTATAGATAGACAAATTAAGAATGTTTCTGCGTATTTCATTCAATAATGAGGCTTGTAATACATTTGTGTTGGTTTTGCACTATATTCTAAATCATATATGGACACGTTTTTTACTTACAATACATTCTCATGTGTATATGATTAAATATCATGAGAAATGAATACGGCTTGTAAATGGTGGTTAAATTTTAAAGGCCGATGTTGAATGTGAACCACACCTAAACGTCAAGTTTTTTTCTGCATTTTATTTGACATTTCTCAATTTCAGACTAACTCAATTTGAACCATGGAAAGATACACAATCGAGCAACGCGTTAAAGTTATTCAGGCTTATTATGAAAATGGGCGTTCGAATCAAAATGCATATCGTTCACTTCGTGATTTTTTCGGTCAATTTAATCGTCCAAATGTCCGTACAATCAGAAAAATCGTGCAAAAATTTGAGCAAACCGGATCTGTAGGAGATTTTAAAACACCAGTGTATGCTCGTACAGCTGGTACTGCAGAAAATATTGCAAATTTGCGGTCAGGCAGTTACTGTGAATGGTGTTCGCTATCGTGAGATGATAACGAATTTTTTATGGCCCGAATTGGAAGATATGGATGTGGGCGATATGTGGTTTCAACATGAAGGTGCCATTTGCCACACAGCTAACGAAACAATGGCTCTTTTGCGCGACAAATTCAATGGTCGTGTTATCTCACGTGGTGGCGATGTCAATTGGCCGCCAAGATCATGTGATTTGACACCGTTGGACTTCTTTCTTTGGGATTGTTTGAAAGAAAATGTGTACGTCGATAAGCCAGCAACAATTCAAGAGCTAAAGGATGAGATAATTCGGCACATTAACGGTATAGAACCTCAATTATGCCTAAGCGTCATCGAAAATTTGGACCATCGGATGGAGGTGTGCCGCCGAGGTCGCGGCGTCCATTCGGCCGATATTTTGTTCCATACATAATTGAACCATACCATATTATCATAATAAAAAGAATTGACAGTAATTTCCTAAATAATTTGTGTTTTATTCAAAATCAACATCGGCCCTTGAAATTTAACCACCCTTTAGTAGAAGGTTTTGTTTATGTATCTCGTATATACATAAATATATATATATATATATATATATATATATATATATATATATATATATATATATATATATATATATATATATATAGGTATATTTCTAAGTGGTCTAGAACTAACTGCAATTAGCTCTTCTCGTCCCATGCATATTATGCGCATATGGTTTCTTTTTTTTTTAATTAGTTAGCCCCGCATAACAAAATAATTTGTCCATCCCAATAAAAGCTCTATATGGTAATCACACACAAATGCACAAGTGATATTTTCATTAAAAATAATAAATTAACAAACAAAAAATAAAAATATTTATTTATTTAAATTTACTGAACTAAAAATTTATAATTAAGTTTGTTCCGTATGATGTGCGAGCATAAAATAATAATAATAATAATAATATAAAAAAAAAAAAAATATTTTGTCAGTAACAAAAAAAAAACCACATCTCCTATTTTTTGTTTGCTACACCTATCTATTTATATAGAGGCACACATAATGTCCTAATTGGCTTTACAATTAAAACCAGCATATGCCAAAAAATGAAAATGCGCAAGGTGGTGGGGTTGTTGTCGTGATCGTTGCTGATGTTGTTGTTGAAATTGTACTCGTTTCAGTCGATTCCGTTTGCACACTACTACTACTACTACTACTGCTACTGCTACTTTCTACAGTGGAACTATCGGTTGACGTTGGATCTGTATCTGCCCTTTGAATTTTTGCCGGACTGGCTGTACATCTCTATAAATTTTTTTAATACATAAGTTATATTTTCAGAATTTCTTAAAAATTTATTTAACTATTACCTGAACTACCGCCAGTAAGATGACAATAACACACAATGTAAGTTTCATGATGCCTTACCAAAATATAATTCAACTCTAACCGATTTTTGATGTGGGTGCATCCCTTTTATAACCGTCAAAAAATAAAAACTTGTGTATATATAAACGAATATCGTATATTACGGTAATTTTAAGATCATTGATCTGGGCTATATGTAATAATTAGGCGGCGTCAGATTATTGCGTATGTGTAAAGTAAATAATTTGGTTACAGTTGTACAATCAACTCGTGAGATAAAACTTGTTTATGATCCAATGTCGTTATTTGTGTTTATCTTTCATTAAGTATTAAAAAAAATATATTATTATTCGTCATATACATTTATATGGAAACACTAATTGCATAAAATTTAATTGATATACAAATTTTAGCGAATTTGGAACACTTTCGATTCCCGATTGATTAGCATGTTTTAGAGATTTACATCGAACAGCTAAGTAAAATATGGTAAAGTTAAAATTTTAAGTGCTAAAATGGAGCATCACCAACAAATGTTCTTCAAACTGGTTTGGTTCAGTTATTTTATTAGTGGCCCCTCACATGGACACGCGACGTAGAATTTACATGTAAGGCGTCCGACAGTAAAAAATACAAACTTCAAAAATAAATATTGCTTACGCATGCGACTGGCCAACCTGTTAGTTATATGTTAATGCTAGAGTCTTACGTTCAAATATAGGACCTTATAATCTATTTTAGACCTTATATGCGGTCCTAAACTGATTCATTTACAAAAACTATAAAAAGTGACTCAAGAGGGGAGTTAACAGCTAGTCCCAAGCAATTTTAGAATTTTATTAACAGCAAGAAAAAAGTAGCAGATTTTCCATCAACTTTGTCGTACCAGAACACCATCCCCAGTCAGCCGTCCGACATCTGTAATCTGCTTGAAATTCTTTTTTTACATCGGTTTACAAACCGAGTTCTTTGGCAGCTACCGAGTCTCCATCTTCATGACGGTTGTCCACCGATCCTTTTAAAATATTGTGCCTATAGAGACTATAAATCCCTTGTATATATTCATCCAATCATCAAGCCCGGTACATAGAAGAAGCGAGTTTAAGTAGTTATCATGTGATCTCCAGTCTTTCCGTCTAATCCAAACTTCTAGAGTCTATGGTTTACAAATGGTTCCACTTCCATACCAGGATACTTATTTCTCCTGCGGTAGATACTATGACCAACTTGGCTTCATTTTGCTGTGGTTTATTTAACAGTCTTAGCTCCAGGTAGCAGTTCGACGTAATTTACAAAGACGTCGCTAAGGCAAAGCCCCATTGTTTTCAAGTTTCTCAACTGCCTTCTCTTCGCATATGTCTTTCGTCTGCGTCTTTTGTATGGCCGACTACTCAAAGTTACAAAAAAACTTAAATCGATTTTGCAACTGGTTAATTAACAATAGATTGATCCTATAAACATATTGAGCAAATATTAGATTAGCGAATATGAGCAAGAAAGAAAATAATACGATACACGCTTCAACAACGCATTGAAATTGTTAAAATACACTACAAAAATGGTGAAAATTTTGCAGTCACAGTTCGCAAAACTAAAGCACTTCTTGGTCGTCGGGAAGCACCTTCTCGGCCGGCAATAGTGAAACTGTTGGAAAAATTTGAGCTGTTGGGACAAGTTAGTGATGTGAAGAATCGAAACCGTGTGTGTCGCCCAAGAACAACTGAGAATATTGGTGCTGTAGCCCGTTGTGTTGAAGAAAACCCAGGTTTGTTGATTCCTCGTGGATCTTTGGAATTAGACATTCCAAAAACGACATTACATCGTATTTTGCATAAAGACTTAGGTCTTAAGGCTTTTAAAGATCAGTTAACACAAGAACTGAAGCCGGTCGATCACCATAAACGTCGTAATGATCCGGAGTTTCATCGAAAAATCATCTGCAGTGATGGGGCCCATTTTTACTTCGGAGGCTAAGTTAATAAGCCGAATTGTCACATTTGGGGCTCAGAAAACTCAAGAATGATTGTTGAAAAGCTGTTCCATCCTCAACGTGTCACTGTTTGATGTGGTTTTCGAGCTGGCGGTGTGATTGGACCTTACTTTTTCTAAAATTAGGCTGATACAACTGTTACGGTGAATGGATTGCGCTACCGAGCTATAATTAATGATTTTTTATGGCCGGAATTGGAACATGTTGATGTGGACGACGTTTATTTTCAGCAGACGGCGCTACGTGCCACACAAGCAACGAAACAATCGCAATTTTGCAAGAAAAGTTTCTTGTCCGTGTTATTTCTCGAAGAGGTGATCACATTTGGCTACCGACATCTTGTGATTTAGCACCTTTAGACTTTTTCTTTGGGGCCACGTGAAAGATAAGGTCAAGATTCAAGACTTTAAAGATGGAATTCGTAAAGTTATCGGGGACATACACACGCAAATGTGCGAACTGGTCATGGACAATTTCATTAAAAGGATATGGTGCGGCAAGCGTAGCCTTGGCGGCCATTTGGCTGAAAGATGCGCCCCACACAGCTCAAGTTTTCGTAGAGATATTTTCTTTAATGAAGCAACCTTTGTTTTGGAACTAACAAGTTAATTGTCGTTTCTTCCTGCTTATCTGTTGTCTACTGTAAACAACATCGCAGTAGGCTTCTTTACTTATTTTGATACCTAAATTTTGATATATTTTGATACCTCTTTTCAAAGGAATCAGGCAATTTGCCGGTAAGTTTAGAATCCATATAGCTTCCGAATTTATAGATTTATCACCACTGTAACACTACTGCATTAATCTGATATTGGCTCAGAACAGAGACAAATATCATTTTCTCAAATTTAATTCTAAAGATTTATAGTAGCAGAAGGAGTTTTCTTTAACTCTAATGAACTATTCAAATAGATTGCCCATAAGGTTGGTTGGATTGTTGGCACCACCATCATTGTATCGGGTAAGTAAATTTCCATCAAAGTTTGATGAGATCCAATAAATACTAGTGGTGGCGCTGGATTCTTTTTATGCGACATAGGCGTCACACAGTTGTTAGTGTTTCGCTAGTTTTCGTTCAATGGATAGAAAGCACCGAGTGGCCCAAATTAATGAATTTTCTAATTTTGGAGAATTGTAAGGGATTTTTCCGAGTATAGAGTACAAGAGTTAAATATCTATTTTCGTAATTAGAATCCATGATTTTCCAGAATTGTTGTATTGGATGTTTTTATCGTGTCTGCTTCCGTTTCTGTGTCGACTAAGTAAATGCTTGATTGAATGATTTTAGCAACTACAGTATCTCAACTAGAACTGATAGCTCTGGTGGCTAAGAAGGACGAATAATAATCCATATGTTACTGCCTTTTGGACTCAAGCAAATTTTTCGGTAGATTTTTTCTATATCAGGGAAAAACGATTTTCACGAATTATGGATTATAATGACGGGTAATGTAACCTACGGCCAAACATTCATTAGACCTGATGAGGTTGGTGCAGATCCGTCAAAAATTACTCGGAGTTTTTAGCCCAAGCAATTTTGTTTGAACACATCGTGGTGAGGCAAAAAAAATCCATCCTTTTCATTTATTTCGTCTAAAAGGTAAACTGATTAAAAAGCGGCCGTCGTTGGTTTTTCTGAAGTGTTTCCTGAACTAGGTTTTGCATACTTCTTCTTCCCTTGATAAATATATCCTTTCTTGGATAACACTCTCTATCTTCCAGAAACATTTAGGATAGTTTATGTGTGTTGATCAATATCACCGTCTGAACAATTTCGATGGGTTGCGTAAAATTAAGGTTGCCATACAACCATAACTGGTATTTAGACTTGGTAAATTCTGGATCTGCTAGTATATTTTGAAACATCCAGCCTAAAGCTTGGTAGTTTGGTAGTGATACTGTTTAATATAAACTCGTTTATACATAAAATGGATTCATTTTTTGGTTTAACATGAATGGTGACAATCCCGCTTCCTAAAGTGCCCAATCTTGTTACTTCCATTCCATTAGTCTAGTCCTATAGCCGCCGTACAAATTGCCAAGTGATGTAAGTTGCCTGAGAGCCCGAATCTAACAGGACACAGTACAATGTAAATTAGCGAGAGGCATTTTTTACTTCCTTCGTAACTGTTATTAGTATGGATTGAATATTGGCTGATGACTATGTTGAGTATGAGCAGACAAAAATTTACTGGACGAATCTATTCATAACTATTTGCCTGCATTTGTCTCGATTGAGTATTGTAAATGGAGAAAAAAATAGATATTTCCTTTTACATAATTGGCAGTGGTGCCTTGAAAGATATTTAAACACATCGTGTTTTGTACCAAAACAATTGGTATAAACCCAGTCTTGAAGTTACCTCCTTCTCGTTGAATTTTTGACATTGGTAAATTGTATGAGAGTTACTGCAAATTGGACATTTATAAGCATTAGAGGCAATAGTCGGTTGGAGGAAGGCTTGCTACTGGAAGGATAAATGGCCTCGAAAGCATCAATTTTGAGCCCTCAACATGTTGATTTTATCGTCCCTTTTCTGCTGTACTTTAGAAAGGTGATTCGAGAATTGTGGCCCAGAATAAATCATAAAATGATTGCCATTCTAAATAATATCCCGAAAAATACGAGCAAAAGAACGCTCAAGGTCTTTCTGAGTCCGTTGATTAAATGATTTGAAACCCGGATCGGGCCAGCCGTTATGAAGCTGATTGATTAATTGATTAGGAGTGTATGACCAAGCTTTAGTAGGATTTTCTGGATGATGCTGCACCCACCTTACACCCATTTTTATATACTTGCAAGGATGTGGGACAGGATATTTAGATATATTATTGAGATCGACCCGGTTACCAAAACCGCGTGATTCACCGGAGCAGGCAGTTTTAAGATCATATTTCATAATTGCTCCGGTGTATCAACGCCAAAAATTGAGATCATTACCAGTAATTGACATTACATCTAGGAAGACAATCGCATCAATTTCACTCGTTCACTTCCGAAAGTGAACGGCATAACTCTGCCGTGATCTTCGGTCATTACCACTTTTAGACAGAACCAGTGAAATTGGGCACTGCAAAGCAGGAGGGAAAGCAATATGCACAACAAAATCAAACTTGCCGTTAAATGAGGAATTAAAAGTTTCAATTCAATTAATAAAATAATTTATTGGTGTAATTTATTAGAGGAGCAACGAATATAAAGGAACTTCAAGAGATGCGTGCATCTCAATGTTCTGTGTAGTTGCATGTCAAATAATCTCACCGGCAATAACCTCCCAGTGCTTTAACTATACCAAAAGCCAAACTTCTTACCGAAATAATCCCATCTCGATCACCATAAATTTGATCCTTAGACTCACTAAAAATGCTTCCTCACGTAAAAAAGTTTTGTAATTCTCGGACTACCAGTTCGGTTTTCGATTTAGTTTATTCTGCTAAACTCATTCGACTTGGTGCGCACGTTGCTTTAATTTGAAACATGAACCAGTCTACTGGACCGATCATGCTTAATATTTAGTCTGTTACGATGGACACCTTTGCAAACTTAATAGAATAAACTTTCCAATCTACATTCTCAAAATAATCTTATCATTCCTATATAAGCCCTTCTTTTATTTTTATAAGCATGGTGAATGTTCCGGAACGCTTTATATTCCATCGGGCTTTCCACAGGTCTCCTGTCTGAGTCCAATTCTTTTTAGTCTCTTTACCAACGACCTACCCACACCCAAATTATACCAATTGCCAATGTAATCACCAAGGGTGGCTTTTATTTGTTATTAAAAATACAAACGAATATGTTCCCTGTTCAAGGTAGGAATACAAGAAGCGCTAAATGCTTCGATCTAGACGAACAGGATCATATCTCTCCCCTAAGACGTGGAAGCATAGAAATATTAGTTGTTGGAACTTTGGACATTCTGTTACCTAAGTTGTTTTGCTACTAATGCGTTGTAAAGAGGATTTGCACGTTATCGTAATTTATAAGCAGATAACTGTGAATTTGTTAGAACGAAAAGATACTTCAGACTGTTCTGGTTAAAGCTTAGTTATACCAATTCGTTAGGTTTTCATCCTAAAGCAGACAAACGACCCTATGCTGTGGTTAGGTTAGGCTAAGCGACTTAAGAGATTGCTGGACTCGGAAGCCAACATTAATGAGATAGGTCGCGGTTGATATCATCCATTTAAGAGCAGGGTATATACTATGCAATTGAAGCTCCCGCGAGCAGTATTAGACCAATCACGTTTCAAGATCAAATTTTTTACTTAGCTATAGACTTAGGTGTTATACCTTGAAACAGATTTTTGCAAAGTATTTTGAATCAATACCTCAGCAACTGAACTTGAAGTATCCTCTTAGTCATGACGATTGTGTTAAAGCTGAATTTCCAACTACAATAGAACTTAGATTAATAAAAATGACCTCTATTTGAAAGTGATCTTTTGGGAGTGATCAAAGGGTCATTCAGCCCATGAATTTCTCCGTTGATAAAAGTGATGAATATCATTTACTAATATTTGACGAGCTACTAATATTAGTCGACTGGAGAATACCAGATACATCTTCATTGTCTTTGTTATCATTTGACGTTTTTTTTTTTTTGTGAGGATGTCACTCAGACTAAGCATATAAATACATTCTCGCGCCATCGTGCTTGGTCTTCCCTGCCCGTGGCTCATAATTGTATACTCTTTAGCTCCCTTGACGGTTAAAGTACGTAGTCATATGTATGTTAAATACATAGCCTAGTGTCAGAGCTTTGTAGAAACTTGCACTACCTATTGCTAAGAATAGTGTCACAGCACCTCTAAAAATCATGATGTTTCTTTGAGTCATTGAAACTAGGTTGCTGGTTAAGTGGAACTTTTCCAGGTAGGATATGCCTTTTGGGTGAACCAATAAGGTTTGCTTCTATTTGCCCTGTTTGCAATATCATGATCCAGTAGCTTACAGTACAGTAAGCTTTTATAATACCAAGAAGAATTCCCTTTAATGGTAACGATGTTCTAGACGTGTGAGTCTAGTATGGACCGGTCGGTGTGAACTCGTTCACCTCCCTTCCTATATAAAGATTAATAATCCAATGTGATTCCCTTGCGGCACTCAAATGAAGCTGAACTGGAGATTAAGTTGTAACCTAATCCCTGGAACGACTTTCATTTCTAATTTGTATGGTGACGTAAAGATTGTACTTAAAATTGCTGACTCTACCAGACTAGCTATTTGCCTGAATGCACGATGGCCATTGTCGATTAATTCATGTAATCTATAATATGGCCCCTTAACTTACTAAATGTTTAAAATTTTAAAATTAAAAACGAAGAGATTATATTTCAATAATGTTCTCATTTACTCATTCAAGATCCACCAATCGTTGAATTACGTCTCGGATCAACGCTCTTGGCTGATGACATCAAAGAAGGTGATGACGTCTATTTCGAATGTCATGCAACATCAAATCCTCAATGGCGAAAATTATTGTGGTTACATAATGTAAATTTTTTTATTATATTCTGGTATTTAGGCAATATTTTACCTAATTTTTTTTATAATTTTAAGGGCGCTCATCTAGCACACAATACAACAGCACGCGTAATACGCTCCAATCAAAGTTTAGTCCTTCAAAAAATATCACGTTTTTCAGCCGGTAATTATGCATGCAGTGCTATAAATAATCAAGGTGAAACCCTAAGCAATCAACTTCCGTTACGAGTAAAATGTAAGTTGACGAACGTTTTTAAATTAAATTATGTTGGTGATATAGTCGACTGATGCTCTCCGTTTCTGATAGATACACCGATTTGCACGACGAACAAAATCATTTTGATTGGCGCACTTAAAGAAGAAACGGTCGATATACGATGTGAAGTTAGTTCGGATCCGATGCCACGCACATTTCGATGGAAATTTAATAATTCGGGCGAAACATTAAATGTCGACATCGAACGTTTTAGTATCAATGGAACAACAAGTGTGCTACGTTACACTCCGGTGACAGATCAAGATTTTGGTACACTATCGTGTTGGGGTGTGAATGAGGTTGGAATTCAAGAACAACCATGTATTTTTCAAATTGTATTAGCCGGTATGTATGTTGTGTATATATGATGTGGACACAAACCGCAACACATTTTAACACCCTCTCTATATACATAAATTTGCTAGAAAATTTTTCCTAATTTTTTATGTTTTTTTTTTTTTTTTTTTTTTTTTTTTTTGTTTAGGTTTACCATCACCCGTAAATAATTGTACGTTCTACAATCAGACCCAACAATCTGTTGGCATTCAATGTATACCAGGCTACGATGGTGGTTTACCACAAATATTTGTATTAGAATTATTTTCCATTAAGACTGGTACTGTAAGGTAAATTTTTAAATGAGCCACTTAAATATTTTCAAATTACACACACACATGTTTTTTTTTTTTTGTAATCTAGGTTTAATTTCACAAATCCGGATGAACCAAATTTTATAATCGAATCGCTCGATGCACTTAACGCAATGATGACAATGGAAAATAATTCGTTAAAAGTTTTAATTTATGCAATCAATCAAAAGGGTCGAAGTCAAATGACTGTGATATCGAATATAATAATTGGCCGTATAGTAAAGCATCAAGGTAAAGTTCATAAATTAATTAAATTTATTACAAATTTTAATGTTTATAATACACAAATAGATTAAAAGCATTCGGTTGCCTGTTGAGTGAATGTCTTTTGTAATTTTTCGAATATCTCCTTCGAATTTTCGGCACACGATTTCGTATCCATTAATAAATTTTGGATTGATTTGATTTGAACGGTACGACTATTTAATAATTCGTCGTTGGCTTTCTTTAAGTTAACGGTTAAAAATTTCGATTTCTCCCCATCATCGGATAGTTTAACAAATCGATTCGTTTCGTCGAGTAATCGAGCGTAGTACACATTTAAATCGTACGTATATTGTAGCTGGAGTGCAAGTGTGGTCGTTATTGATTGAGTGGCACAATTTATAGCAGGTTTTTCCCATTTATAAATAGAATTCTGGTCGGCGAAATCGTGGCACTTTTTTGAATTTAATTTAAATTTTGCATAAAACGACCGTTCCGATGCTCGCATATGATTTACTGCCTTAACAATTTCACCGATTCCAATCGGTGATATTTGTTTATATGTCGATTGCACCTCATTTTCATACGCCATTAATTCGCCGAGCACTGTAGTGTGGGCTGATTTTAAAATTTCCAAATCTTTTGACTTCGATTTTAACTTATCGGTCCATTGTTTGTTGTCTTGTTCGATAAGCTTTTTAATCTCACCCGTTTTAACCGTATAGCCGTTTATCAATCCAAAATAATCGTTTACATAGAAATCGTAGTGTTTATCGTTGGTCACTGGTAAACCGTCGCCTGATGTGTCAATCACTAAATCGACAATATCTCTGGTTTGCACAAACTCGGTACGTATCGCAACTGCGATAAATACATAAATTAGAAATGTCTTCATGTTTTGAACTGATACAATTTTGTTGAGAAACTCGACTATATAAAGTAAAATTCTTAGCCTTGGAGTCTTATATTCTTGAAGTTGTCACTTTTAAAAATGTTTTTTTTTTATGTATAAACTTGAAATTATTCTAAGTCGTTTTGAATGTCATTTTAATTTCGATTTATTTTCGTTTACAGCCGAACCGATAAAATTTGAGCTAACCCCAATCATAATTGGATCCATCCTAACCATAATCCTATCATTAGCATGTATAGTATTACGAATTTGTTATAAAAAAATTAATTTAAATAAGCCTAGTAGTAGTAAACGGAAAGCGCCCGATCAGCAGCTGAATGTCAAAATGAATCAAAATTCATCGAAAACGGATCTACTTTATTCGAACGGTGGCGGTAAAGATGATACGTTAAAAAAACCACGATGGCAACCAGCGATTGGTACGAATAATAGTAGTAGTAACTGTGATATTGAGATAAAAGCATCGATCATGCCGGACACATCGTCTACATTAGAGGATGAACGTGATCCGGATGTAATCCCATCACACTATGGTAATCCGCATAAATATTATAATATTTTGCCCGTTGCTAAATTTAATACATTTTTTTTTTATCGTACAGCGACCGAACACTATATGCATACAAATCAGCTGACACCGGAAAAATACGTAAAAAAAAATATTTACATATCTGACATGATTGTACTAAATTAATAATTTTGAAAAAAATATATTTACAGATCATTACAACAACAAATCATAGTGATAATAAATTTACAATAAAAAATTCACCATTCTCCACACATCTGCTGGAAACGCATAATCAATTGAGCCATCACATAACGCATCATAATTCACAATCCCAGCTATTTCATCAACATGCTGGTGGCGGCGGTGGTGGTGGTGGTGGTGTTTCAACAAATTTAGGTACATCAAATATAACAATTGGTCCACTAGTTGGTGGCTCCGATTTAGACATAAATATTAGTGCAATTAAGGATCGTTTAATGACAACCCGGGTACCCGAAAGTTGTGTATGAAATATCGTTATTTTAAATTTTATTTTCGTGTGAACTTTTTATCAACAAAAAAGCTCCCTCTCTCCCTATATTTATATTTACATGATATAGTATAAGATAACAAAAACGCATAAAATCGCAACACACACACAGACACAAAAAAAACTTAATTATTTGGTTAGTTTTTAAAATTAAATGTAGTATTTTATATTGATTAAAAGTGATGAAATTAAGAAAACTGAAACCACATTATTTTCAATTTACAGGAGATTAAAGAAATATGACCGAGACCCCAGGTAAGAACAACACTAAAAACACTCGGCTGCCTGTTTATCTATCGATTTTTTAAATGATTCAAACTCGTCGTACGATTTTTTGGCACAGCCCGCAGTGTCCTGTCCAATATTTTGGACCTGTTTAACACCAGCACTATTATATCCTTGCAGTTCATCTTTAGCCCGTTTTAAATATGATGTCACATAATTTTGTTTTTCACCATCGGCCACACCAGCGAACTGATTAAATTGATCGACAAAACGTGCATAAAATACATTAATATTGTATGTGAATTGCAGCTGGGTTTCGGTACTCTTCAGAATTGCTTGATTTGCACAGTGTATAGCCGGTTCATCCCATTTATAAAATAAATACTTATCGACGAGATTATAACACTTTTGTGAATTAAGATTAACGCGTGAATAAAATTCTCGTTCATTTTTTCGCATATAATTGATGGCATCGATAATATTTCCGATACCGATCGCTGTCACTTGGTCATATGTTGTAAGTATATTTTTTACATACGATGATAATTCATCCCCAATTTGGGAATATGCATTTTTTAATAATTCCAAATTTTGTTCGTTCGATTTAAGTTGGCTCGTCCATCGTTTGTAATCCGCGTCGAGATACACTTTAATTTGGTTAATTTTAACCGTGTATTCATTAATTAATCCAAAAAAATCCTTTATAAAAAAATTATAAAGATTATCGTTGGCTACTGGTAGACCGCCACCAGAATTGTCTACTATGACATCGAGAACTTCTTTTGCATGACCGAAATCGCAACGACCGACGACACAAAGCACAACCGCGTAAATTAAAATAGACTTCATTTTGATGATTGACCAAAATTACGAATAGAACTTTGGTTTTATAGTAAAATCAATGCACATTCTGTTGACCTTGTCACATGTGTTCTTCTTTAAAAAAAAAACCCAAACTAGTTTTTGATGTGCTACTACTATAAATCATTAATAAAAATAATAATTGGTTTTTACAGGCCATTGCTTGCCCGTACGTATCGAATCAAAAATCTGGTTCTCTCGGTTTATTAATCGTCATCATGGGAAACAACAATTGTTCAAGGTCCATCGACATGTTGAACGGCTCTAATTATGGAAATTTTATGAAATCCATCGGATATCATGAAGATGATGGGAAAAAAATACAAAGGCTCGAACGGCTTTAGTACTTTCCGTAGAGCCACCAAACTGAATTTAATTATTCAGTTCATTGTGTTGTGTTCAAACTTTCGAGCGATTTGGTGTGAAAGTGAAATCTGTATATTATGTGATTTTTGTAATGTACAGTACATTTGCAGTGATCGCAAGAAGTAACATCTGTGTGAATCAGTAAGTTCAAGTTTAAAGTATTTTTGACATCAACTGTTAAAAATGTATCCCTCTCGTTTTTCTTCCGACGTCTTGAAAAGTTAGTCTATTGATATTAATTTGAGCACCATAAATAAACGAATCTCAGTTATCGAAGCAAAATTTGGCAATCTTGATAAATCGTTAAGCTCCACGGCATTGTGCACAAAATTTGATCAGCTTGAACTAAAGCTTAATTCAAGACTAGCTGAAACCGAGACTTACTAAATGACTGAAGTTATGTTGATAAAACTGCGGCTGCGATCACATTTAATTCTGATGTTCCATTTATTATTTATGTTCCATCGAGTTCCGTTGAAAAATCCTAACGCAATAATATTCATTGGATTATCTTGGATGTTTCGATGCCACGTTCCCATCTGACTAAACGAAATTACTTCATTAAAAAAAAATTCAAATTAAAGACACAATGGTCAATAACTCAACTCTTTTCGAGGAATGGTCTTATACATGTCAACAAGCGTGATGGTAGCTTTAAGTGTTACTATAACTAATGTAACGAAATTGAATTTGTTTTTTTGTAAGCTTTGCTTCTATCTTGGATAACAATGCTCCCACAATTTAAAGAAAATTATCAGTTATGATAATGTGCATTTTTATTTTTATAATCTTCAATTTATTATTTTATTTATTTTTAGAGTGTGTGTGTGTCCCAAGTATAGCAGTTCATTTTATATTACATTTCGGATGTTTATGTCTTTGGTGGCAGTGGTTAGTGCAAATATACTCAGGTTAGAGTTAACACAGTCTTCTCCACCCACCAATTGTTATTATTTTACAATTGTAAAACACGGAAATGCTTAACACCGAATTGAATAAAACAAAATGGCTGACGAAATTGTTTATTATGGTATTCACGTTTATTTTATTTAAAATGTACATAAAAGAACTACAATAAGTGATCCACTACTGAACTGAATCGTTACTTTTTAGGGCATTATACACAAAAGAAAATTTATTAACTCAAACTAATTAAATTTTTTTTTTATGAGGTTTTAGCATTTTACGAAAGCGTGCCGCTTGTTACATTTTTTACTTTTTTTATTGTCTTTTATCTACCACGTTTTGAGCAATACTAATTTTCTCTCGATTCTTATGCCGACGAGACATTTTTTGTTTTTCTTTATGGGCTACGCACCGCTAATGCGACTGCTGCTGCGCCCTGTGCCTGATCCTGACACTACTGTCGATGTTCATGAGTGCGTCGCCACATGTCTATAGGTAATAATTATACTAGTAATCCGATGATGAGCCATATTTTGAAGTCTAAATATGGATAGAAAATTCAGTGAAATTTTGATTTTAATTTCTGAAACTTGGTTAAAGCCATCTATATCGTCTAGGTCAGTTCATATTCCTGGATTTATACTCTTAAGAAACTGTGTCTATCAAATTTACGCTAACGACGAAATCTACCATAATACTACGTCTGAATCGATTATGTTATTGGTAATTTATATCAATAATAACCTTAATGAAATGTTTAACTGGGCTACAATTAATGATCTTCAGCTTAATGCTACTAAATCTAAGGTTCTGCGAATTTATAGACACTTTAGGTATCGAAATTATTTTATATACTGATAAAGTTCGGAACCTGGCTTTTATCATGAACTCAAATTTATTTGAGACGATCAAGTGAATCTTAAAAGGATTACCCAAGTTCAGGTATTCGATGCCGTTTAAAATCAAAAAAAGCTCTTGGACATTCGTTATTCTGATTTTGTTTTAGATGATTTAGATTCTAAGTCATATAGAAGACTGTTAGTTGCATTCAATTACAATACTAGGTACGTGTATCAGTATAACGTTCCTAAATATGATCATATTTCTCCGTACACTAAATGCTTGTTGGGTTGTAAGAAATCGACCTTTTAGAATCAAATAATTTTTCTGAATCGAAAATGAACAATTCTGCTTTACATGGATCAGGCGGCGCGCCGACAATGTTAATGCTGCTACCAGCGATCTTTTCACTAGCATCAATTTATCAAGTAAATCGGCAGAAGGCTATACTAAAATTGATTTGATTTCAGTATCAGCAGTGCATTGAATAAGTTAACCGATTAAGCAGAAAAAGTTTCATCACAATTGAAATCATTGAAGTGAATTTCGGTGCCGAAACAATTTCCTGATTTTGTCACATGTGAAAATTTCGAAAATAAACAGGAAGCAAGCAGAGGACGACGAATATCAACCGTTGATGAGTAATCGCACTTCACAACGTCGTTGAAGATCATATTTACATGAAGCAAACTGAACCCAAGGCGATGGTAGTGAACGAGTTTGTTTACTTCAAAAAACAATCTATCGATTGAAACAAGCCAGCCTCAATCAGTCAATTTACGTCGATGATATGTTGATCTCTTCTTGGAAAAATCAACTGAAATCGAATTTGCTCATTTCAGCATAAAGAGTTTGGGCCAGGCAAGCAACAGTATCGGAATGCAATTTGACCAAAGAAATGTCAGCAAAAACCAAAGATGAGCTGAAACAGATGGAAGCGTGCCATATCAAGAGGCGGTTGGCTCAATTTTGTATTTGCCGAAATGTACGAGGTCTGTTATTGCTTTTGCAATCAGAACTTCAACAATGAACCGGGTCAGCTCACTGGAACACCGTAAAACAAACTGAGTTTCTTATTGACTACACATTTCACATACCAATCTTGAGCTTCTTCCGCGTGTCCTTTAACTTGAGTTGGGGTCCGATGACTGTATCCATTTTTAAAATTGTTGATTTTTTTAACAAGTGTTTTTTACAATTGACATGGTTTGTCAGCCCCTCGATCCAACTTATAATATACACTTAGGTATTTATACTTATTATGTTACATGTGGATATCCACCGACTGCTGATACAAATTTTCAATTGCGCCAAACAGTTTTTTAAAATGACTTTTGATTCATAGTTACAATTGCGCTATGGAAGAGTATACGAAGGCTTTACGTTGCTTTGCAGTAAAGATGATTATTGCAATTGTCATGGTCGATTTCTACTATATAGCCCCATGTAAAATTTTCTGTTGAGTTGAAAAAAATAGACCAAATTTTGTTAATCAAATTTAATAAACTATGTAGTGTTGACATAGTACGGGCCAACACTGGCCTTTAACTTTCAATTATTATTATTTATTGATCCATAGATCATATCCATATTATTGATTACTGGAATTCAAAAAAATGATCGTGCGAATGAACTTTTTTCGTTATAGGTATCATTGTACTGCGTTTATAAGTGATCGAGCGCACTTTTATTTTGTCAAGTAAGTTGCCGTCTATTTTATCGAATTCGTGAAAAATAATTGATTTGATTTTCGTTGAATTAATCCTCTCTGGGTTGTCGACATTAAGAACATATTTTGTTGGAATCAGTTAAGCTACTCCTCATTCGAGAAACTAAAGACATAAGTAAATTAATACGAGTTATGGGATCAGAATGCCCAACTGGAAATGTGTATTATAGGCAATATCATTTAGCAAGTCACCTGGCAACGCATTACAAATGATTCAGTTGATTTCTTTATTTTGGTTCTGGTTCCCAAATATATATTTCAGCTGATATTTGATATTTGGACTACGACCCAAAACGTTTTAAAGCCACATTTTCATATGTGTGACTTTTTTATATGTGTGGCATTAAGTTTGCTGTGCACGTTTATTATAACTATTTAAATGTGCTTACAACGGTGGTCCAAGAAGTACTCGGCCCGACTTATAGATGGCATTTGTTTTAGTAGCGGGCCGTGGTTTTCAAACGTGAATGGGCAAAATTTTAAAAATTGATTTAAAATAGATATCTTTATTAAGTTCATACAAACTTTGACTGGCAAAAAATTATTAATCAAATTATATCTACATATTTTATATATTAGGCCGCTCTGCCTGGATTTTCTGCTTCAATCGGATCAATTTGTTGACGAAAGCGTTGGGCATTGATGGTTTGGCTACTTTGCAACAGCTCATAGTGGATCACACCTAGCTGGTCCCACCAAATGCACAGCATGACCTTAGCCCCGTAAGTATTCGGCTTTGGTGTCGGTGGGCCGGCCTCGCCTTTCTTGACATACGTTTTTTTCGCTTGGGATTATCATAATGGATCCATTTTTCATCGCCAGTGACAATACGATGCAAAAACGACTTCTTTTTGTGGCGCTCGAGCAGCATTTTGGACATGCAAAATCGTCTTTCCACGTCTCTTGGTTTCAACTCGTATGGCACCCCATTTCCCATCTTTTGCATGAATCCCAAGGCTTTCAAACGTCTGGAAATTGTTGCTTGTCCAACTCTCAATGGTTTTACAAGTTCTTCTTGAGTTTTACATGAATCTTGATAGAGTATTACCTCCAATTCTTCATCCTCAAACTTTTTCGGCTGACCAGGACGCTCTTTGTCCTTGCTGGCAAAATCACCACTTTTAAAGCGACTAAACCACTCAAAGCACTGTGTTTTTGCAAAAGCATGCTCACCATACAAATCCACGAGCAAACGATGACTTTCAGCTGCAGTTTTGTTTGCGAAAAAGTGACTCAACAAAACTTCCCGCAAATGCTGTTTTTTTCGCAAATTTGATAAATTTTCCATCGTTGAAATCGGTTGGATGTGCACAATCAAAACAACAACTTTTAGCTGACAGGTATTTTGACAGGTATTGAATAGGGCTTTCAAATGACATATATGTCTATGATGTACTATAACGCATAAACAAGTAATGACATCTAGTATCAAATTCCTGATTTTAATGCATACACCTTATATAAAATATAAAACGTTGACTTTCAATTAGTTTTTGAAATTATTCTTCTAAATTGTAACAAGTGCACAAATTTTCCGTTTTCTATAAAGTAGATTTTAAGGCAGTCTTCATCCAAAACAAAACATTTTGCTATCAAAATCTTAAGTGGTTTCCAGAACTTGAGTTTGTGAAGAATTGTATATAAAATGTCCATAGTTAAGTAATGACATAAAATTACTTGCTTCGCAAATCGTCTGCATTTCTGAATTTGTATTTTAATTTTTTGCAAATTCATTTAACCATTCCTATTTGAATCACTTTCAAAACTTTCTCTATTTCATGTGTAATGCCAAATACAAGTTTATTATGTTTTAATGTTTTATAACCTTCCTTTTATAAGCCATATCTACACTATTTATTGCGTACACTATCGCCACTAAATAAAAGGCATGGAAAACTAAACAAGTTTTAGATTTTCAACTATCCACGTTTCTTCTAATCACTCTTTAGTTTCTGTATTAATGAACAAGTACTAACTATAATCAAATTATACGATTATTGGGGGTAACGGGCTCATAATTTTGATTTTAATTTTGTTCTTAAAACTCTACTTTTGGTCAATTTTTGATGTTAAATTCTACCGACTCTATTTCTTCTATGGTCATGTTGTAATAAGCACGAAGCAACTTAAAGTTTCAAGCTGTAATATGCTCATCTCTAAATTTGTTTCTTGATTAAAAGAAAAGGAAAAATAAATTTATTATTTCTAGTGATTTTCGTGATTTGTCCACAATTCTTGTAAGTTGATAGTCTTCTCTCGTATCCTGTTGAAAATCTTGAAAAGATAATGCAAATCTCTTAATAAATCTCTAATAAACTGCGAGTAATTTTTCTCACCTAGACTCAAAGCTGACGATACCATCATACGGCCATACGTCCATTTAATTCCTTTCGGATCTACAGTACTACAGTACTAAGTACTAGGCTTAGTTGCTTATGTTTATATTAGAACATACCAATCACTGTGCCTAATCGGTTTAATTATGCCTTCCTCCATCATCCGAGTTAATTCTAACACTGATTTTTCCATTGATAAATGTGCTAAATATGGTTTAAAATTCATAGGTATGTACTTCCCGACTGTTAATTTGAATTTTAATTATAGTCCTAAAAAACTACCGAGATTTGTCAAAAAAAAGTCCACTAGCTGCCCCGTTAAAACCTGTAATTTAGAAGAAATTTTAATTTCTAGCTTTAATTTTGAAAAAAACTTTAAATAATCAATATTATTAATAACTGAACATATGGCTAATCGATAATCATCACCGCTACCTTCTTCGTTGTTCTAGCTGATTATTACGCTTGTGGCCTTTAATTTTTCCACCATATCGATTTCTGTACGAATTTCGATGTGCCGAAGAACGTGCAAAGTACCCTGATTTACCACAAGCTAAACATTTAAAAATTGTTTATGGACATGCAACGTTGACTTCCTCCCCGAACTGCTGATTTTCGTGGTTATCAACAATGTATTTCGTAAAGATTTTGTCTTAAGATACTTTTAATATTAAGCAATCAAGATTTTCTGGCCACTAATTAATAGCAGATCCATCCGCAGATTTTTTTTTTTTAATTGAAGGCGAAAAGCATATTTCGACCTGTTCGCACACAAACAATTATATAGCCAACCATTATAATTCACTTTGACCTCGTCAAGTTTAAAATATTGCGTTTTTACCTTAATCGGCTTGTCTTTCCTTCCATGTGGTTCGATCTCATATAGTTCTTCTCCAAATTTGAAAATCAGTTTACAGGGCCTCATTCTATGCTACGTTAGTGGTAAAGTCTTTATCACTTTTTTAATAATATTTCTTTGCTTCTGCATCTCGAAAATCATCACTAAAACTTGGGATTGAAGTTGTCATAAGTTTATGGTCAATTGTCAGCGTGTTGTCGTGCGACCTTAATTTGGCTGGAAACGGTGAATAGTAGGAACAAGGAAGTCAAAAAACGAAGCCTTACGCCCCAAAAGAGTTAGGTATAAAAAAGATAAAATAAAAAACAGTAAAGCCAACACTCGAATGTAAGTACCGCACCTACTGCGTATTTCCACGTACAACAAACACTTAACGCCACCAAAACAACTCAAATTATATGGTGTGCCATCAAATTAAACACAAAAACCATCTTAATGATGTCAAAATTTACGTTTGTATAATATATAGCGAGATGTATCTCGTTTACGAAAATATAAAAGCATAAATTATGTTGAATATTTTCACAATTATAAACCCGTGTGCGGCGACAAAGGTAATTTATCATTCCAAATATAAAACCGTAAAAATATTAAAAATAAAAAATAAAATAAAATTCTTATCATCATTTTCTTATCACAAACAATGGTGTTTTGTAATAAACATTTTTTTGAAATATAAAACAGACAGAAATCATTCTTCATCGTATATAAATGTATCGCGCACAAAAATTCTAATTAATCAGCAAAACGAAGGGGCAAGAGGGAATTATGGTAAGAAATGGATTCAAATCATATACCTTTATTTAAAAAATACTTCGTTATAGTATTAAGACACTTTAAATTGCATTAAATTTGCATTAACACATTTTATGAAATTGGCACACGAATCTGAACGGTTGAATTTGCTAACAAAAGCACAAAAGGTCAACAGCCGCAATATCCAATAAGGACGAATACTTTATCCATTAATAGTAATCAATAATATTATTAAAGGTGGTCATGGTCAAACGAAACCAATAGAAGAACAATTGAGAGAGTTCGTGGAAACTGACATCGTTCTGGAGGGAAGAAGTCGTACAGAAGAAGAAGACTAAGTCGAAGAAATTTTTAAAAAACATTGCCAACGTGAATTAACAAAAAGCACTGAGATTTCAGACTACCGACGAATACTGTAAAAAAGTGATCATGCTCAAACTTCATCTTTTGAAATCTCAAGGAAATCAAGCAGATGTTGCTTTACAAGGCATAGACCCAGAAAACACGTCAACAACAACTTAAACGATGCCACCTCAATAGCATACTGAAGAATAACTATAACGAGCATATTCTCAGAGCTATTCAACAATCACGCAGAGGTTAATCGATAATTCTCATAAACTTACATTACATGTAAGACCATCCATGTTGAAATAGCTAGCAGTTTAACAACAGAAGCATTTATTGCAGCCTACAAACGATTTATATCAAGGCGAGGACAATGCTTTAACAGCACTTCCAACCGACATAGCAGCCATATTTGCTACTAATAGAACCAACTGGTATCAGTCATACCTCCCCTTACCGTCACTACTCAAATCGAGACTGTTCTTAATTCTTGGCCACTAACTTCACTTACAAATGACGCCTCAGATATCACATCACTGACACCAGAGTATTTTTTAATTGGTCACATTCTCAAAGATTAAAAACAAGATTGCAGATTGTCGAGAAAATGATAGTTACAGGATTTCTGGAAACGTTGTTTATCAGAATAAATTCACCAGCTACAGCAACATAATAAATGGAAACCTGTCCCGCCAAATCTAGAAATTAACTATTTCTGCTACTAAATGAACGACCAAATAACTACTTGCCACACGATAAAAACTGGGAAGAGATATCGAAATTTACGTCTTAAAGGATAATTTAGTATGAATCGCCACATTTAAGTGTAAGGACTCAACAAACAAATGACCAACAACCAAGCTTTGCAGTCTATCTATTGATGGTGAATCGCCTGGGCAGACAAAACCAAAACCGCAACAACTAATGATCAAAGTACAAGCCAGTGTAACAACCCAACTTCTAGACAACAATCATATCGTCGAGCTAAAACTATAGAAAGGATGAATCTCTTTGCTCAAGTCATGCTATCAGGTTGCTTCCTTTATCATCAATTAATAATTTAATAAAGGAGACAACAACGAATAGAGATGTAA
The DNA here is from genome assembly GCA_963556175.1 of Tipula confusa. Classification (NCBI taxonomy): domain Eukaryota; kingdom Metazoa; phylum Arthropoda; class Insecta; order Diptera; family Tipulidae; genus Tipula; species Tipula confusa. Next base: position 61,378,726 of record OY744475.1, on the reverse strand, counting down.
GAGTTACAGGAATATCGAACACATGAAGATAAATTTCGCTCAATATTAATCGGACTGCTCGAACTAATACTTGTGCTAAAAAACCTGGAGGACACGGCACATGGCCTCTTGACTTGGCTTTCGATTCATATCGTGGAATCATATACTCATCTATATATTTACACCAACACATCAGTTAGATGAAGAATTAAAGTTTATTTGAGAACGTATGTGCCAGCTCTGAGCCCAACAATTCCGTTAACCATTATTTTCGGTCTATGGTCCAACCATTTAAATCTTCCATATTAAAAATTATATTCCGCACCTCCTCAACACAGATTTATCTCAGGAAGGTCGACAGTTACAAACCTGACATTTTTCTGCGGTCTTTAGAATAGAAATATTGAAGATAGGCTCACAGGAAATCACATAGGATGTGCTATTTTCCATTTTTGTTATTGACGTCAAAGCACTCAATCGCTTTGATTTTACACAGTGGCTTTTGTATGCTGATGATGTTAAAATTATTGAAACGAAATGTGATTTCTGATCGCGTAAAATTTTACAATAATTTTGATAGACTGCCACTAAACCTAAGTAAATGCTTATCTTTTTCATTAATTCGAATCCGCTCTCCAATACTTCATCAATACTCTTTATACAACATTCCTGTTGACAGGATGGTCTTTATCCGTGATTTGGGAATCATTTTCACTTCCAATCTAACATTTGGGGCTAATTTAACCTCACTAAATGCAACTGTAAGGACTTTCGTGACCCACTCACTCCTACATCACTAAAATGTGCGTATGTTCGTTAGGTCTTTGAATAGGCATCTCCGATTCGGTCTCTCTTCTTCAGTGCTATTCCAACCGTTTTGTTTGCACGGCATATTTTACCGTCAGAGCAAATTATAAAGCCAAGTAATAGAGAATAACGATCTTATTCCTGCTTATCAGTTTGAATTCAGAAAAAAATCTGGGGTGGACTGTGTCGTCTGCACGGCCGTATGTATTATTTAAGTTGAAGCTGTTCCTAATGAAGCGCACGAATTTAGGCTTAGCCATGACATTGATGTTGCAGTCGCCGCAGAGCACAGGAGTCCACGCTGACATATGACGTTAAATACTCACGATTATTTATGTAAGTGAGGAGAACCTGGTACACAAGCAAAAAGTTGGTCTGCGTTCTTATCCCGCAATGAATGTAAATGGTTCCGAATACGAAACTAATGTTGATGTCTAGCCTGGACATAAAGTTGTGATCACAGAAACTTCAGCGAGACAAAATATTACCAATTGTGCGGGTGTGTATGCTCTAATTACTGACATTGTTGCCCAATCGCTTGTAATGGCCACTTTCCCAGCTGCATAAGTGTTCGTTAAGGTCTGCCTCTTTATGGGCGTAACGCACCCAGAGTAATGAATTTGAATGTGCTCCTCGTCGTCACGCATCCAAGTTTCGTTAAATGTCAGGTAGTCGCATCGCTGAATAACTGAGTCTTTTTTAATGTCGCCTACGTGAGTCATGAGGATGAGACTGCTCATTTCGGTTGAGTATCTAAGTGGGGGCGGCAGTGTTACTGCAAAAGCTTTGTGCAATCGGTTTTAGTGAGAGATATGTTGATTATTCGCTGCTTGAGCGGGGCTCAAGTGAATAAGATCTGCGGGGCTTGCTAAAGTCATGAGAACGAAACTTTATTGTGACACATTTTTCTTGAGTACCAACAGACTCATGTGAGAGCCCGAACTAAAAAACCACCATCGATTTCAATGGGTCTATTCTGTTTCGTCGATATTTCGTATATCCAAAGGCTTTATACATTGCATGATGCCAATAGCGCCGTTTATAAGACCGCTCGGGTGCATTTGTGTTCGGGTACATTGATGTTTACTCAATGTAGTGGTGATCATATGTGGATAGCAAACAGCAAGCGAACTCTCATATAAAGCATGCCGTTCGATTACATTTCAGGCCCACGATTTCTTCTCTATTTTTCATACGATAGCGGGGACATATCATAATTTAGCATGTACTTAAACACCTTCCGACTAGTCTTTAGCATTTTGAATAGATGGGGTGTAAAAAATTTTAAATAGTTTCGCTAGGTGTCACTAAATATTCTAGTTACAAACCATTTTTAATTGGTTGTTTATATTCGTTTTAAGTTAATTTTTTCGTTTCTCTAAGTCCACTCCAAACATTAGATTTTATCTAAAAGTTATAGATATAAATAAAACTTAAACATAAAAAATGCGAAATGACATTTTATAACTGCAATATGTGGTATTTAGTTTAAAATGGAATTGTTAGGTTCACAATAAATCGAAATGTATCTTTCCTCTGTCTACACTGTCATCTGCTAGAAGTTAGATGGTACTAATATAGACTTCTAGTACATTTTTCAATTCATGTAACCATATATTTTATATCTGTCATTTTAGTTATTTTGACATACATATCAGTGAATAAAATTATTATTAAAATTAAATTTATTTATTCGAGTGTAAAATGGATAGCGACATTGAATTATATGATCCAAACAATGCAAATCAGTTAAACAGTGATCCAGAGTTAACTACATCAACATCGTCACTTGTCAAAAATAAACTGCCACCGCTCCAGCACCGAATCAAAATTGTAGCCGTAGAATCTTTGGCTGGTAATGAAAATCTCACGCAGAATTTTCTGTCTGAAATGAACGATGAACTAAAATCATCGTTACCAATACGACCAAAATTAAAAATAGTTCCGATTGCCTCATTAAAAAGTCCTGTTGCAGTAAAGACGATCGCAAATAAATCGAATGATGGAACAACAACTAATGATCTGGATGGTGATGACGATGATGACCATGAAGTTAATCAAATTAAACGATTCCGAATTGACAAACTAGCTAGTGATAAGTCGATAGAAGAACGAAAAGTTGCAAAATTGCCTATGAAAATTATACAACCTCAAATCGAAAGACGATTGCCAGTATTTGAGGAAATTGAAATGGATTCTCGACCGTCAGGATCGAGCCGTCGAAAATCTCGTATAACTCCACGAAATGCTGAATTCGATGAACCGTCGTTGCTTAATAATGTTGTTGTGAATGCATTGCGCGAGGAACAATTACAGCGAGCCCGTGAGATGGCACAAGGATCATCGACTGAGTTGGAATTAATGCGGAACGTTGCATTTTTGCGAGTTTGCGTGAATCATATTTTAACCAAAATAGGCAAAAGGCCAATTTCATACGATCGCAATAATCAAACATTGGCGTCATTGATACATAAATATTCGAAAAGTTAGATATGTATTTAAAATATTAATTGTAATTAAAATGTTTATCGTAATATTAATTTTAAAAAATTTTTGTTTTATTTTACGTCCAATGGAGAAGGTTTCCAATTTTCCAAAAAGGTCCTTAATCGCAGCATATCCGAAAAAAACAATTACGTATGCTACTAACTATTTTTTCATTTTTGGAAATTTGCAAAAGGGGTACCACTGTCCGGATTTTTATGCTTAGAAATGATTGGTGATAATGTATGAATATTTTATGGCAGTAATTATGCTGGTGTCACAAGCTTTTGATAAAGGTATCATTCATCAAAATCGGGCAACTATTACGTGTGCTATTGAGAATTCATTGATTTTCGGAAATTTGCAAAGGGGTACCACTGTCCGGATTTTTATGCTTAGAAATGATTGGAATTTTAACGATTTAATTAAAGTTAGTATTCTTAAGTTTTTGATGGTTGTTTTCAAAATATGCAAGGTAAAATTTGGAGATTTATTGAAATAATTTCGAATTTTTTACGGATGTTTTGCTATCTAGAACTCTATTAACAAGCCTATACAATACTAGAGCCTCGACTAAAAGTAAAAGTGAAATTACGACAGTGTTCTCGTTAATAATTAAAGTGTATTACTGGGCTAATTCAAATAACAGTGTTGAAAGTGGGTTAAACAGTGGGATTTATTTACAATGATATAAATGCTAAAGGCGGCAAACGTAACAATATACTCGTATTAGTTTTATAGTTAAAAAACTATAACAAAATAAAATTATGGAATTTGTAAATTTTATTTATTAATAAATAAACGTTGAACACAAACGTTATAATTAATTGAAAAAAAAAAACGAATAATAATAATGATACAAGTAAAACAATTTTCTATTTATGTTAAATTATTATTTTTCATATTTGTTTTTTTTTTAAACATTTTACTTATTTATCTTACAGCTAATATTTTTGTTTTAAATAAATTTAATTAAAGAGATTGTTTATTTACAAAAAATAATTAAAGGATAAAAATTAATTATTAAAACTATAAACAAAAAAAAAATTAAAATAAAATTAATTTATATTTTTTTTTATTTTATTAAATAAGAGAGAAAATGTATTTATTATTTTATTTTTTTAATTTTTAATTATTCTAAGCCATATACATATACAATAGATTATAAAATTTTGAAATAATCATAAAAAAATAATAATTAATTAAAAAATGCGATACGAAAATAAAAAGTTTTTTTCGAGAAACGATTTAATAGAAGGCGCGACTGGATTTATTGCATTCCAGTGTTTTTATGTTTGAATTTTTCAAATTTTTTAAAAGACATAATATAATATACATTAAAAATTTTAACACAAAAATTTCTCGATACGAGAGATTTAACGAGTTTTAAACTTTTAATATTTTTTTTTAGTGTTTAAAATGGTAAGCTAATATATTATAAAAGAGTAGGTGTATTAGACGAAGTTGGTTGGTTTTGTATAAAATCATTTTCTATTTTTAATAATATCAACATGATGTGTGTACTGTATGTATGTGCCTACCTGCCTCTATATGCACACAGTCACAACCAAATAAACAAAAATCAAATGTTTCATCTCGGACAACCATTTTAACAATAATTTATACAAAGAATATTTACGTATAATTAAAATAAAAATAAAATTAATAAATTAAAAAAAAAATTAATTTACTTTAAATTGTATTATTTAAGGCTTATTTAATATAATTTGATTAGATAAAGAGCGTTTGTTTTTGTTGTAGTTTGTTTTAATTATAAGAGTTTACTATCAATGTCTCATATCGAATTTCGTGATTTGCTGATGTTGACTTTTTCAATAGCACAATCTATCGCTATTTTTGGGTCACTGAATACAGATATACCTTGTCGTTTAGCTAAATCAATTAAGTATGCTCGGCCACGATTATAATCTTTTATTGCTGATGGTGATAGCTGAAATGAAAAAAAAAATTGTTTTATTACATATGTGTTGCATATCTCTGGCAAACTCCCATGGATTAAACGGTTGCTAGGGGATGGGAGAGAGTGACAGGAAAAGATACATGGTTTTGGGGATTGAATTAGAAGAGTTGTATTACAAAAGTTATAACAATAAATATATAATTATAATTAATGAGTCAGTGGTTTTAATTAATAATAGAACCCAATAATCTGAAGGTTTGATTTTATTAGTAAGTGCATTGTTTAGCCACATAATGTTCCTATTTAATTGTAGCAGATTTAAAGAAGTTCGGTAAGCCCAATCAAATCTCTGAAGAACAAATAAAGGCATTATTTTCGATTAAACCTATTAATAAGCCATCATCTCAAAAATTGGTATTAAAACTTTTGGGAGGTACTCGCATTCAATACACGACCATTTTCGTATTGATGTCAACTTGGATTCTACCATAACTTTAATAGTCACTAAACGAAAAATCATATCGCAAGTTGCAAAGGTTTTTGTATCTCTTGGAATAGTGTTTCCGATAGTAGTAGTGTGTAAAGTATTACTACAAAAGTTATGGTCTTTGAAGTTACCTGAAGTTATACATATAGGCCTAATTTTAAGGAACTTTCAAAATTAAGCCACTTAAACATTCCACGTCATTTGTTTAACGGTGATGAAAATATCCCAAAAATTTAGTTGCACTGTTTCACTGATGCCAGCAAAAAGGCTTACGGTGCCGTTAGATATGTACGTTTCTTAGGTCTCGTAGATTATGCTGCTAATTTAATGTGTTCAAAATCTCTTCGCTTGAGTTGTGTGCTATACAACTGTTGGCCAAACTTATGCAAAAAGTTGTGGGTATTTTTAATTTTAAGGACGAAACACCAACCACTGCCTTGGAAAAACTTAGTCATTTTTGTATGCATTGTTACAAAAAAATTAAATTGGGATTTAGCTTCAGATCTCACTTCTTGGTGTATTTCGTCATTTTATAGCAGCAATAGCACTATGTAAAACTGTATTCTCTTGCTTCAACACCAGCTCAATTTATTTACTACAGAAAATAGCACTACATGGAAATTTTCCCCCACCTGGTTCGCTACATTTGGAATTTATGAAGCTGCTTTTAAATCGCCAAATTATCACATGCGACCAACAATGAGAAACGAACACTTAAAATATGAAGAGCTAAACTACACTGATAAAACAAGTCGAAGCTGTACTAAATTCCCGTCCTATCACTCCAATTACTACCGATGATAATATGAAAATTTTAACACCAGGAAAAATTACACCTGGCAGCCTGCTATACCTGGGCCAAACATAATAAAGCCTGATGACATAAAATATGCTAAGCGCAGGGAGTTGGTGAATATTTCATATAAACCATTCTGGTCAAGGTGGTCAACTGACTATATTTACTGACTTTGAAAAGATTAACATAGAAATAGTACTGAAGGAACAATCGTAATCAACAAAGATTCAAATCTACCACCTCCCAAATGGAAATTTGGGAAAATAACAGAGCTTCATTCTGGCTTAGATAGATTAATACGAGTCACATCAATAAAAACTACAATAATCAAACGAGCCAGCATCAATCTTTCTCCTCTTCCAGTAAATGTTGAACCTTAGAGTGTTCAAGTTAAGGGAGAATTAAAGCAAACAAATGGGTCATATGGGTCATAATGTAATCTATTGAGTACAATTCTTAATTAATTAATATTTCAAATATTAGGGTACTAATATTAAAAAGAACTATTATTGGAGACCGAACGTGGTACAGACTTTGCAAAAAGTAACCTTGCTCAAAGGTCATGAACTATGCTGTAAAAACTAACAGCTGAATATAGGCCCTTTCGAAGAAACCCAACAGTCAAAAAAGATAAGAGCATGTGCTTTAAGACAATAGTTTGAGATGACTTTGGCAATACTAAAATTAAATTTTTTTTAGTAACATTAAAAAAAGGCTGGACCAATATAGCTATTTAAAAATCAAGAGTGATGTAAGCTACGTTAACTACGATCAATGCCAGAACAATAAATTCAACATAAAGTCAAAAAAGTCTTCAACTTTCATGCACCCACCGACGAAAGGTCAGATGATATCAAATATTAGTTCTTTGTCAAGCTATAGAATCCTGCGCCACGATATTAAAATCACAGTACAACATCAATGCTCAAATTGGTAGGAGTCCAGAACTTACAACTTATATCAGTTCAAACAGGTTGCTTCAAGTGAGTAACAATAACGGGTTTCGTGCCGTTGACCATTAAAAACTGCAAATCAAATTGATCACGTCATGATCTCAAAGGAACACCCCAGAAACAATATTGACTTTCGATCTTTTAGAGGTGCTGACATTAACAACGATTATATGCTTGTCATTTTCAAATATGCTTGCAAAATGTCATTAACCTTTGATAGACACGCAGAAAGACTTTGCATTGGAATGTCGATGCGTTAAAAAATCCAGATTCACGGAATAGTTTCCAGAAGGCTGTCACAGAATACTTAGAAAGACGGGTACCGGTCGAAACTGGATATTTTACAACTGGATTTGACGAAACAGAATAATTCAAAACTGGATATTTTAAAACGAGATAAGGTACAAAACGAGATATGGTACAAAAGCTGGATATTTCAAAACAGGATATTTCGACATGTGATTTAAACTTAAAATGATTTTTTAGGAAAGTTCTGGAATATGGCCAATTAGGGAGGAACTCGGCGAGTTCTTAACCGATTATGATGAAATTCGATATGTAGGATGAAATTCGATATGTAGGATGAAAATGGGGTTTTAAAATGATTTGTTGGGAAAGTTCTCGAATAAGGCCACTAAGGTTCCATACTTGAATATTTCTAGGGAGAGAAATAGAATTTTACTTCACTTAATGTTTTTTTCTTTAATTAAATAATTAAATTTGATTTTAAAACCTTTTTTGGGGAAACTCTAGAATATGGCCAATAAGATTTCATACTTGAATAATTTAAAGCAGAGAGATAGAATTTTCCTTCACTTAATGTTTTTTTTAATTGCTGCTTCTCATCTTATTAAAATAATCATTGACTTGATCGAGTTTACTGTCAGTAAAATTTATCTTCATCTATTTTTTATTCTTCTACTTAATGTAACTTTTCTTCACTTTAGAGAATCTATGTGAGAATAATTAATTAATTTTCATCAACATTTTCATCCTACGTATCGAATTTCATCATAATCGGTTAAGTACTCGTCGAGTTCCTTCCTAATTGGCCATATTCCAGAACTTTCCTAAAAATCATTTTAAGTTTAAATCACATATTGAAATATCCTGTTTTAAAATATCCAGTTTTGTACCATATCTCGTTTTGTACTTCATCTCGTTTTAAAATATCCATTTTTGAATTATCCTGTTTTGTCAAATCCAGTTTTAAATATCCTGTTTCGACCGGTACCCGTTTCCTATACACATAAATGATTTGCTTTGTATACCTCTCAAAACAAAAACCGACTTTCATTTTTTAAGAATGCGGCTGGTAATAACAATACATTATTGCGGTTGATAGTCTTTAATGAAAGAACTGGTCAAACCTAGATCAGCCTGTTTAAAAAAAGAACTAGTTCGATAGGGTATAGTTTCTTTAAACTTATGGAAGAAAAATTTCAAAAATCAAATTTTGTACGAAATATATTAATTCTTCAACCAATTATGTGAATTAAGATCAGATTCAACCGTACTTGATTTACCGAAGAGTGAATTTGAATTGCCTTAAGAGTAATATGGATTAGGAAATGGGAAAATTTATTGTATGTGAGTATATTTTGATTAATAACTGAACAATCTTAAACTGGAATCAGGTATTATGTAAGAATCAGATGCTGTAAGAACTTAGAACCTTACTTCCGGCAATATCAACATTTTTGAACAAATTTATTGTTGACTATAAAATTATGAAGAATATTTTCCCGGTAAATTCGCTGTAAATTCGGTATGACATGCACATGTACCTGAATTAAGGCGAGACAAAAGAACGACCCAAAATTAAGAGGTAGAACTGATTGGAACCGAAATTAAAACGAACTCGAAGAAGACCAACAATTTTACCTAAGAGCAGCTTTTAATATTTTATTATTTTTTGTTATGAAATCTAATCTAATGTTATAGAATCTAATTAATTCGAGATGCATAATATTACTTACCGTTTCGTTTCCAATTTTACAATTTTCGGGCAACATTTGTACACATAAAACCACATTGTATCCCATTCCAATATAATGTGCAGCTAATGTCATTGGGGCCAATGATCGTGTTTCATTGGTAATTAAAAAAAATAATACACGACTAGAATCCAATCGTTTTGGATCATATAACAGCGTTGGATCATCATTTACACCATCATCCAAATTATGATTACTGCTATTACTACTACTACTGTTATTATCAACATCATTATTAATACCATGATCACATGATATATTTAGCCTAGAACTATTATCACAATTTTTTATGTTATGATCTATGTCATGGTTATTCGTTGTCGCGCTATGATAATTTTTTGATGTTGACGGCGTTGCTGTTTGTATTGTTGATGAAGTTGCTATAATTGTTTGATCATTTGTACTATTATTATATTCATAACTATTATTATCACTACTATTATTATTATCACTATTCTTAGTATTATTATGCATATCAATTATTTTCTTTTTATTTAAACTTTCGTGTAAATTTGACAGATAATATGTTATCCCCTTTTCTTTTAGATATGGAACTATAAAATCTTGACACCATTTTGTCCGTAACATACAACTTCCACCAATATATAAATCACGTATATCATTTTCACGGTTGCATAACGGTTGATTTTGATTATCGATAAAATTTAAATCGTCTAAACTTTCACCGCTCGAAAATACCGAATCGGATGAATCACTTAAATTTCCGTCCTCATCGTCCAGCATACTATTATTACTGTTGCTATGATTTATTTCGACTTCAACATTAACCGAAATTTTTGTCAATTGATTTACGGTTGTCGTTGCTAATCCACCGGCCGATGAATTATTATTGTGATGCATATGTATTGGATTTATACTACTGCTGGTACTACTACTTATCGACGTTGTCGATCGATTATTGTTTTGCGAATGTTCGACGGTAAATAAATTTTTCGATACAAATTCGTTTGGTTGCGGTGACGATGTGCCACTATCCCGACTAAATTTATTTTGATAATCGAATATAAAACTGCTATAATTTCGACCCGGGTCATCGTTCACCGGATTTGTTGGTGTATGAATACGGGGCGACGATTGACTATGGATGTATTCTGAAAATAAAATGAAAAATTTAATTTATTAGCAAAATGTATTGTCTGTTATTAATTTTAAGGATGTTGGTGAGTTTTTAACAAATGCAAAATGATTTTTGAGCCAAACACATTGATATATACAACATAAAAACGATACAAAATTGTAAGGAGCGGGTCTTTGTTACGAGTATCGTAAACACTTTACAGGGATAATTTATTCATCAAAACGGACATGGCAGCATGTTTGAGTTCAATTAGTAACCTAGAAACTGCAGCTCGTTTGCTAAATGATGTGCTCCTATCTTCTTACGGAAGTAGCTATGTTGCGGTTAATCGCAAAGTTCCATGGTGGAACAAGCAGCTGGTTAAACTCCGTAAGAGGGTTAGGAAATTATTTAATAGGACAAAGCATTCCAATGAGTGGAATAAATATAGGCAAGCCCTAACAAATTACAATACTGAACTAAAGCGTTCCAAACGCCTTACGTGGAGGAAAAACTGTGGATAATATCGAGGGTATACCTACAGCTGCTCGACTCTATAAAATTATCAACTAAGGACCAGTTCAACGAGATTGGGCTTCTTCTGAAATCCGATGGTAACTATACATTAGGTCGCAAAGAGTCCATGCTTTAAATGTACTTTTCGGGCTGCACTGTTTACGATACAAATACCGTGGGTTGGGTTAATAGCTTATCCAGTAAGCTTTTTACTCCGGAAAAAATCGAATGGGCCATTAAAGCCTTTCAGCCGTCCAAGGCTGCAGGCGGAGATGGAATCTTCCCAGCCCTTCTCCAAAGGAGCTTGGATTTGATTACCCCTGCTCTGGTAGCCTTATTTAGAACTAGCTTCAATTTGAGTCATATACCACAGGCTTAGGGCCAAGTGAATGTGATTTTTACCCAAAGCTTGGTAATCGGCCAAGTGAACTCCTTAAGTCCTATCGACCTATCAGTCTTACATCATTTATTCTAAAAACTATGGAACGACTGGTAGATCATCATATCAGAGACTGATTAACTGTAACTAGACCTCTGAATCCTACTCAATTTGCCTACAGAAAAGGCAAAACCACAGAAGGGGCGCTACATCTTCTTTATACCAAGGTTGAAGCAGCTTACCGCTAGAAAGAAATTGCGCTCAACAAAGTCGGTGTTTTGTCACCTTTGCTGTGGTCACTCGTGATCGACGAGTTGTTTGATGAGCTACATCAACTCGGTTATGACGCCATTGGTTATGCGGACGATCTGGTTATCATAGTCTCTGATGGGCATGCATGTACGATGTCTGCCAGCATGCAACAGGCCTTGCTTGTTATTTCGAATTGGTGCACTAAAGAGGGCCTTTCGATAAACCCTAACAAGACAGTCCTGGTACAGTTTACCAAATGACGTAAATTGAATGTTGGTTCAGTTAGTCTAAATAATATTACTATCAGATACTCCAACGAAGTCAAATATCTGGGTGTTATCCTAGATAAGAAACTGAATTCGAACTCTCATATCAAATCAACTACCGAACGCGCGGTCAGAGCCATGTGGGTCTGTAGGCGTATGTTCGACATGACTTAGGGCCTCAGCTCAAAAATGATTTACTGGATGTACATCATGATAGTGAGGCCAATTATAACCTATATATGGGTCCATAGTTTGGTGGCCTAAGGTACAGCAAAAAGTTATTATAAACAAGCTTACCTCATTGCAGAGGCTAGCATTTCTCGGAATCACAGGCACTATAAGCATCTGTCCTACAATGGCAATGGAAGCCCCCCATTGGGCCCAACTATAAAATATCGAAATCTCTGGAAACTTATCCCAGTGTTTTTCTAGCCGAAATTCACGCCATCAAAACCTGCGTCTCAACTATTATGACTAAAAGTCTTAATGGCGCCTCCATCTACATTTTCTCCGACAGCCAAGCAGCATTGAAAGCACTGGCGTCTAACTGCTTGGATTCTAAGTCCGTTACAAGTTGTTATACACTGCTACAATCTCTCTCTTGTCATAACAAAGTTAGGTTGTGGTGGGTACCTGGTCACAGGGGTATGTATCACTGGAAATAAGATAGCCGGCGAGCTTGCGCGCACACGCTCGTCAGCTACACTAATTGACCCTGAGTCGTTTTGTGGCATTCCGTGGGCCTCAGTAGCAGACACAATTAGTAAAAAAGGCAGTTATTGACCTATTGGAACTGTATTCCCGCGGTCAATTTAAGGGAAATTTAAGTAAAGGAAATATTAGGAAGCTAGTGAGTTTTCTTTCAGGTCACTACAACCTGATATATCATTTGAACAAAATGAACCTGTCCACAAAGACAGGTGCCGACTCTGTTTGGAAGAGATAGAAACTGCAGAACACATACCATATGAGTGTGTTGCTTTGTGCACAGTGAGGTGGCTTTATTTTGAAGAGAGGTATTTGACCCCGGAGAAATGTAAATTGGCCTTTACAGGCCGCATTCTCGCCTTTATTAGGAAGATGAAACTCCTGGACTAACAAATCCCAATAACACAAAATATCTTTCAGGTCGCAGTGCTAGCCGTGTTGGGCAGGGATAGAATTTAGAATTTATAGAATTTCAAAAATCATACAACTGGATCGAGTAGTTCTTTTACACCGTTGCCATTCAGTCCAATTACAAAGATACTATCTGCATATGCCAGAACCTGGTTGATCTGACGGTACAAATGTTTTCCTGAGTTGTTTCGTTTTGGATCGGATAGCTCGCACTTAACTTTAAAACTACATAGACAAAGACGCCTAGAAGCTAACCCAAAAGAATGAGTCATAAGCTTGCTGGAAATCTAAGAACATCCGATGTACGTCACAAGATGTTACGAATATGTTTAAAGAGTCATTCTGAGCACAAAAATTTGATGCCCGGCTCGGACGAAATCGTCTTTGGTAGTCACCTACAACTTCCTAGGCAAGAGTAGAAATGTCTACAGTATTATGTAAGACAGTAATTTGTACGCCGTGGAAAAGATAGATATGTAGCGAAATTTTTCGTATGTTGAGCTACCTCCTTTCTTTAATATAGGGCATAACGAGGCTACTTTAAATTAATCGGGAATAGCTTCGCTTTGCCAAACTAATCGAATTAGGTCAAAAAGATAGTTTCAGCATGACCAGTGTAAATTCCTCGTAGGTTGGGTTCTCTTTGCACATCTCCGCATTCTGTATTTGACAACTTTCATTTACAGTACATATTTGAACAATATCTCTCATCACATCATCAGACAAGGACGGTGATTGGCTTTCACAATGCTATTGCTAACAAGATTTTGATATTTTGTTTCCTAGACTACGTTTACCTGTCATTCACATTTGAAACAGAAATTTCGTTTTCCTGTGATCTCTGACTTCTACTACCATTACCATTGTAGCTTTGCAGTGACCAATTGAGAATCACTACCTACGAATTTTGTAGGCGACCGATAAGATCTCACATCTTGAATAACCCGAGACCGACCATTAGTAATTATCACTTGGTTAATTGAACTTTGAGACAAGCGGGTTCGCTATATTTTTAAGTAATTTTAAGTAATCACCTTTAAAAAAACATTTTACCAACGATAGTACTGAATGTAATTTGTCTTTAAAATGTGAAGTCATATACGACTAACTAATAAAACGAAACAACATCAGCTTTTCTGCAGAGCAAAACTTTTATTACCAAAAAATCTTTCATAATTTTTATATTGTCTCCAATTTATCCCCGATAGAGAGGCAAGGTATTTTAAGCAAAGATTTCCTCCAGAAATGTAAGTGCAATATTAATTTTAATCAGGAAATACTATACATTTTTCATGGGGAAAATTCGCAAGTTTTAATAAACTTATGTTCGCTAATAGCACTGGTGAAAAGTATTAAAGGAATGAATTATTATAATAAAGTCAAAAGAAATCCAACCTGGATTATTCATAACACGAATTTCTGACTCGAAAGCCCATATTACTGAATGCAAATACTTTTCCTATTCAAATTCATAATTTTGATTTAGAAGCCGAAAATATTAATAAATTTGATATTTTTCTACTTCTAAACCCCAATAATACCCAATAAAGGCGCCTTAATTTATTGGATTAATTTAAACAGAACCACTAGACTCCGATAAAACACTCTCTTCTATCATACAAATCAGTCGTGAATTTAAAGATATTTTTCACTTTCTTGGTGACAATTTAACATTTTAAAATGTTTAAAATTCCACTATTTAATAATTAAAGCTCGGTTAATATCAAAGCTTACCGATTGCCATTTTCTACAAAAGAAGAAGTAACAAACATAGCAAAAGTGGTTGGCATTCTCTTCTACTTGTGGTCCTTAAGAAACGATCTTCCGAAGGTCACAAAAAGTCGAAAGTTGTCGTGGATTTCCGTCGTCTTAATGAGATCACACTAAGCAAAATGTACCCATTGCCCATGTCATAGCCGATATATTTGAATAGTTGGGGAAAGCTAATTATTGTTCAGATAAATTTAAAACTGCATTTAGCTCTGAAGCTCATTTTATCGAATGCCGTTTGGGTTGAAAGCTGACAACTTTCTGCCACGACTTTCTGGTTTACGATGTTTTGTGTACATGCATAGACAACTAGTTGTCTATGGTACATGGATGATGTCCTTATTTACGGATACAACCTGAATGCCAATAACAAAATGAAATATGCATATTCAACAGAATTTGACAGTACAAACTCAAACTAAATCTTAAAAAAGTTAACTTTTTACAACGGGAAATTTCCTATCTTGGAGGCATATTACTACTCCTGACGAAATAAAAATAGGCGAGTCAAAAAATAACGCAATAAAGCATATCCCATTCCTAAAACAGTAAAGATGTAAGGGCAATCCTTGGATTGTGCGGATATTATATACGATTTATAGTATATTTTTCTGAACTAGCAGAACCTCTTATTGCATTAACTAGAAAACAAAATGTAATATTTAATTGGGATGCATTCTGTGACGAGTCATAAAGTAAAAATATTTAATGTACAACCGATGCAAGTGATATTTTTTTGGAAGCAGCCTTATCATGGAATAACCAGTTCGTATATAACTGGAATCGGTCGTATTCGTAAAGTAAAGATTAAGGTGTTGCCTTATACATATCACGGTCCTCAGCTCGAAACTCACCGCTGACCTTAACACCGTGACCGATTGTGTGTAAAATTGATTGTGTTCCTTGGGCTGATCACCTACAACTAGCACTAATTATAAAAATATGGTCTGAACGATCTTGTCAAAAATCGTAAAGGGTCAACTCTGACCTGTAATGCTACGTGCAGTTCAGAGCGAAACTACTCAACAATTGAGAAAAAAATGCTAGCGTTTATTTACACTGTGGAACGATTTCGACCTTACTTGTATGGTAGACCTTTTGTAATCCGTACAGATCACAGACCATTGGTACGCCTAGGGATAAGTAGAAATCCTACCAGACGAATTACTCGATGGCGACTTTTAATGGACGAATATGATGCACACATTAAATAAAAATCTGGAAAGTCAAATACGCCAATGTTTTAAGCCGAATCGTAATCACGGAACTACAAATAGAGGACACTTAATAGGTAACAACAAGACACTAGCGAAAATACAGCAACATTATTACTAGACAAAATAAATAATCGGTAATAGTGTGGTATGATAAGTGAAACTAATGTGCTGGTCACAAAATTCAGTCAGTCGTATTAAAAACAAAACTTGGCAAATTACCATGAATATACCATAAGATTTGTAGCTGTACCATTAACATTATATGCCACCAGTGGCAATTAAAGCAACGATTTAAAGAGGGACAATTAGTTTAGTTCAGCACTTTGTAACAGAAGAAGGCTTACCATCAAAATCAACAGTAAAAAAAGCAAATCAACTGGCGCTCTATCAACGGAATTATTTATGATCTGTTTGGAAAAACCAAGCTTATGTGGAGGTAGTCTTACGTAATTTCTATGCAGGGTCTCGAGACATTTATAAACATTCGAATAATTTTACTACAACAACATATGGATAGTAAATGTGTATAGAATCATCTCGATTGATAGACATAATTCGTTTGTTTGAAAGACAGCATAATATAAGCAAAAGGGGAGTTATATAGTGCTAAATAGAAAAAGTAAAATATTTGTGATGTTTTGAATGGAATTTCTTCACACTCTGTGGCACTATTCTGGTAATTCCCGAGGAATTGGGAATATTAAGTTTTAAAGCGGCAATTCCCCAGATTAATATTCCCTATTTTTTATTTGAAAGTGTATTCTGATAAATAGGGAATAATTTTGCCATATATTGACAACGGATGCGGTGCGCAATCGATCCTTTCCATTTAAATGAGAATGAATTTATAAAGCTCTACAAAATACTTCAAGAACGATTATTACTTCTAAATTTACTTGCTTCCCATGTCTTAAATATATTAACGGATGACGGTAATGGTGGCGTTGAGCTTTTTAATTGAAGGTTTTGAACAGCTTTAGTATCGCTCATCAATTTTTGGATATTAACCGTTGACGCTTTGATAACTCCCGCGGGCACGTGGGATATCACATCATTCCGTTCTTTTTAGCCTTCCGAAGGGCTCACAAATAAAATTTCATTTGAGAGGGACGTAGAAGCCGGGATTTGCAAACATGTCGGAAATTTAAGTACAATTTTAGTTATATGTATTTCCTATATAAAATATTACAACTAGAAATGTCACCACAGTCAATATAATGGGCGTTATGTTAAAGACTACTTGAATTATTATAAAACAATTATTCCATAAAACTAAGAATATTTATAATTCTTATTATCAACGTAGATGTAGTCATCTTAATATTTTGTTAATATATCACAACCAATGGTTATTATTATGTATTATACCTAAACTTTTTAATTACAGATGTTAAATTAACTCAACACTTCAGTATTCCCCATAATTCTTTCATAATATAGGTATGGAAGAATAAATGTCAAAACTGCTATAATTGGGAAAGTTTTTCTTCTAATAAAATTGTTCCCAAACACCAGAATACACTTTGGGGAAAAAGAAATAAAACTGCTAGAAAAATTATTATTTCCATTCCCCGGGAATTACTAGAATAATACCACATGGATACGAACACCAGGAGCAAAAACGCGATTCTATATGTTGACAAATTAAAGAGAATATAATGTTGCAAAATCAACATAGTCTAATAAGTAAAATAGAATACTTATATAACTCTTGAAAAGATTACTTTCGGTTAGTCTAGACATCAGAACACTATTATTTTTAAACTGGATACATTATTTTAGCCTTTAATGAATTCAAGAAAATTTCTTTAGCTTTTTGCTACAAATAATTGGTTTTATTTTATGAGATCGATTTTGCTACAGCCTATATCAGCTAAATTAAATATTTTTAGCAGAGGTTTTGTTACAGACTATAATACCGATATTCTTAGACTATAAAAAATCTGTTTTTTATTTGATGTGAAGGTGTAGTCTAAGGAAAAATGCACCTGCCGAGTTAAAAAATGGCTCTTCGGCTCATATTTTTTATATAATACCAAATTGACTGCAATCATTGAAATTTTTGACATTACAAAAATGAAGATTGACACTATCTGTTACTTCATCAATCGCAACATTTATTTTCGATCTCGAGTTGTTCCTAAAGTTCTTAAAACTCTTAAACTAAATTAGGCGACTGGGCCTCACATAGACTATCATGAATTGTTGTTAAAAACTGTAATTTATACCTAGCTAAACCTCGTAGTAAATTTTTCAAATGTCAATGATGTTTGGCATTTTTCTTTCTTGTTGGAAAATAACTACTATTCAACTGGATTTTTAAAAAAGGAGATAAAACTTCATCTTCCAATTGCCGCCCAATTGCTTTGTTGTCGACGTTATCTAAAATAATAGAATATATAGTGAATTCCCATATTATAAGCTACCTAAGCGTTTTTATCAGTTTTTCAATACAGGTTTCGTAAAACTCGCTCTTTAGGTGATTTTATTTCCTATTTAATTCACCGATAGGAAAAAAGTATAGTGAGTCAAAGTATTTTGTCTCAAATAACTAAAATTCGGTCACTAAATTTCGATATTCTTTTATTGATTGGATAGAGGATTTCATTTTACTCGAATGCGATCAATGTTTGTGTACTGCAATGTCCAGCATTGTAAATCAAAAATAAGGTAGGCGTTTTTTTTTTTGTTTAAATTAATGATATTTTTTCATTGGCTTCAAGAAATATGATTTACTATTTTGCTAATGATACTACAAATCCCATTTGACTTGCTTTGATAAGGTAGTTGAATAGGACAAAACTAGTTCTGTAGAATTTAACCCAAACAAATCCCAAGATTGTCTATTTTCACATAAACATGTTCAAAATTATGTTCCATCCATTTAGAAATTTCGAGTCGAAGTCAGTATTTGAGTTTAATAAGACATTGTAACTTTAATTTTATTCCACCAGAAGTCCTTAAGCTTCGTTTGTCTGAGAGTGAAGATCCAAGATTCCATCTTAGTTGTCTACATACGTGATGGATTAAATTACGTAATAGGTTACTTACATGCGTGATGGAGTTATCACTATAGGTAATATGTTTAATAGAAAAAAAAAATTAAGTAAGACTGCGAATCTAAATTACATAAAACTTGTACACGTGTAAATTAAAAAGACAACAACAAATTTCGACAAATATCTTATTGTTTAACCCATTTAGTGCTATACTTTCGTCATTCGTCTTATTCTTTATTTATTTGAATTTTTATTTTGTCAGTAACAAACACAAACAACCAAAAATATTATAATCTCGTCACAAAAGTGTAAAAAAAAACTAATTGGGTTAATCAACCGAATTAAAAAAAAAAATAAAATGTAATAATTAATTTTTACGTCATGCTGTGCATTACATTCATTGAAATTACCGCTGTTCTTTTAAAGATAATATCCAATGATTTTGTTAAAACAAAAAAAAAAATAAGAAAGACAAGTTACTTAAGAAAAATAAAATCTTAATGTATAACAATTTGTTTTAAGTGACTGTCTTTGAAAAAATTATGAAATGACACATTTATAAATGATTACCTAATTTTCTAACAAAATTAGTATAGATTCCATCCAATACATGTTTAGTTTGTTGCCACAATTTATTAATTTTAAATAATTTTATACGTTTCGACATGCTACAGATATTTGTTAGTATATTACGATTATTAGTATTCCTTGAATTACTAGCAATATTAGTAGTTTTGTCAATAATATGTGTCGCTGTTGTTTGCGATGGTAATACTAATAGTGATGGCAGTGTTACTTTATAAATAGAAATGTTTTCATGTTCGATAATATCATCAATCGGACTACTAGGACTTCCAGCTCAAGTGTGTAAAATAAGATAAATATTTTTTTAAAAAAGACATAATATTATGATGAGACAAATACATACAATCTAATTATGTTCAACATACCTGGAGTGTTTGTAAAAAATATAGGCGGTGGTGGCACATTAAAACCTTTTATCGGTGAAACACACGATGTTGTATTGATTTCGTGTTGCAAAACGGTTAGATACGCGGCAATAACACAAAATTTTTCAAAACTTATTTGTGTTTGTATTTGCTGTTGATGATTTTGTAGAAAATCATTGGACGATGATGATTTTATTGTTGTTGTCGTTGTTGTACTTGTTTCGTGTACGGTAACTTCACAATTTTCAGCATCTGAATAAAAATCTAAAATTCGTTTTATATTATCGATTGATAAAATATTATTTGGATATCCTAAACAATTTAATGCCTTTTGACATTGTATCAAATTGATTGTGTCCCGCGATTCTTCGACGACACGATCAAATGCGCGACGAACCGATCTATATAATAACGAAGAAAAAAATAAATAAATTTGATTATCTTAAGTTATCTTAAATTAGCATTTGTCTTACATTAATCTAGAAGCTATGTTGGACGGTGGATCACGTGGATATAATCCATTAAGTATGGCTTTTGTACGTTGTAATCCAGATGGTATACTGTCGAGTACTGGTAATCCACGTCGCGTGACTAATTGCTGCAATAGTTTTTGATTTCGTGACAAATCTATATACTCTCTAAATAAAATTAAGAAATGCATTAATAAATCGATTTTAATTTGTACTTATTACTATACACAGTGGATCAATCAAAGCAAAAAAATACATCACAAGTAAAGGTGGAACCATAGATGAAATAAGTCATATTCAAATCTCGGAGAAAAAGCGATATTAAATGCTGTAGAGATATTTCCATACTCTGTGGCTATATACTAAAATTTTTTGAATCTTTGGTTAAATTTAGATTAGAAAGTCTCATATCAAATAAGAAAAGTTCGCGTCAGCATCGCTTTACTCAGGGAAAATTTACAATCACTAATTTGATGGTTTCGAGATATGTCTTTGAGACCGTGGTAAGAGGTGCAGTAGTTAGAGGTGCGGCACTTAGAGCGGCAGGTTCGAATCCCGATAAAGCCAGGAGGCAAAAAGGGAATTTTTCACACAATTACGATCAGTGATATTAATGAACACAACTTTGACGCCTATTGGTGTGCAGAATTCATGGGCCTACAGACTTTATGTCAATGTACAGGGTGACATGGAGTAATGGATGCAATGCGCAGAGAACTGTTAGAGAGTAGTTGAAAGTCAAACATCTAAACATTTAATAACGCAGTGAGAGTACTCTATGAATTTTCCTAAACCCAGATTGAACCTAAATATCAAAATTATTGCTACTTAAATTAGCCTAGGCCTCTCTCTACTATTGAAAACAATTCGCTAAAATTAAACAATCAGAAAATGGTGGTTTCAAAATATCGACAAAAGT
Source organism: Tipula confusa (assembly GCA_963556175.1). Classification (NCBI taxonomy): domain Eukaryota; kingdom Metazoa; phylum Arthropoda; class Insecta; order Diptera; family Tipulidae; genus Tipula; species Tipula confusa. Next base: position 61,357,367 of record OY744475.1, on the reverse strand, counting down.
TGTTCAGTAACGACCGCTATCGAAACCAATAGAACCAATTTAAAAAAAAAACAAACACCTAACGAAGGTTTTGTAGAGGCGCTGAATTTGATTTATAACGATAATCTCAAAAGTCTTAGAGAGAGAACTTAAATTATTTACTGGCCGATAAAGTAACAATTCCGAAGGATTACTAACCTTTGTGATTGACATCATCATACTTACGTTCCACTGGTCTGGGAAGGAAAATGACTGCAGGATAAAATATGTAACAAATATTTCGAGAAAAAAGGGTAAACTCGTTTCCTGAATTTTAAATTTACATTGTCAAACCAGAGGATTCCGATTTATCTTTCCAAATAATCGAATATAAACATTCGATAAAATACATTTATAAACGAGAATGAATCTGAAGCCGCCTTATAAAAGGAAACCGACAGAATATTATTATCAAAGTTTAAATTAGAGCAATGCATAAAACCTTTGAAGGACGAGAAGGGTCATATATAATCAAAAATTAGATACATCTGATCAACAATGCTTGCCACAGCGCAACATAGCAATAGAATCATAGAAATTCGACATAATTTTGCAAGAGAAACGACAAACGGAATTACGAACGTCATTGTACTTTCAAGTTTAGACATGGAGAATCGTATGTTGCGAGACCGAATCATTGTGGGAGTCTATAAAAGTAAAATTACGGATGGCCGTGATGAAAAATAGGAACGTGTCATTGACACATGCCAAATGCATGAGTGGCCAATACAAACAAAAATTTTAATTTAAACCATCGATAAATTAACGTCGGGCTTATTAGGAAAACAGATCTTTTCGGTTTGATCTAAGCAGTGTTTTTTTTTTTTTTTGCATATGGAATTGGAAAAGGAATGTTTAGAATTAACAACATTTAGGACATCCTTTGGCAGATTCAAATTTAATCGTAAGCTATTTGACCTTAATTTTGCACCAGAAATGTTTCAATGGGAAATAAGCGAAAAGCGAAGAGGAGCATGTTCGGATCATGAGTGGTGATGGAGCAACCTCGGGTAAATGACATCAAATTTAACTCCGATAAAATTCAATATCGACAACGTGACGAAAAGTTTTTGGGGAATATTCTGTTGGATGGGAAATTTAATCGGATTTGAATCATCAGGATTCAATTTTGAAAATGAATAAATGGAATGGTGTAGAATTTGTATGGATTTGAAAAATATGAAATGAATTAAAATTTTTATCGGAAAACGCTGGATTTATGAATTTGTAATTACGTCGCAAATGGTTGACCATGTTATCATAAGCTTAATAAATTTGGTCATCAGTTTAAGTTTCTCATTGAATCGTTTTCAGAGTGCAAATGCTTCGACAGCCATAAATCTGGTTTGTACCGCAAGTGATAAAAATATGAATTGGGCTTCGGTAAATAATCCAAGGCAAATCGAAAATCAAAGCGATTCGTCCCATACATCGGAAATTGTACAGGGACAGCAACATTTACAGAGCTGCGGTGTTTGGAGCGGGAGTACCGAGTTCGAATCTAAATAGAAGCAGGACGAATAAAGAGGTTTTACACACGGTTTGATCGGTGATATTAATGAACACAACTTTAAACCCCTATTAGTGTGCAGAACTCATAGGCCCTTCTTTTATGTCATTGTACAACGTGACATGAACTGGTGTAATTGCTAAAAAACGGTGGATTTGATCAAGTTCAATTGTTTAATTATTTTATTAAAATTCGATTTCTGGTGTTTTTGGTTTTAAAGTAAATATAAATAGGATTTTAATGCAAGTACATTGTGTAATTGCTAAAAAACGGTGGATTTGATCAAGTTCAATTGTTTAATTATTTTAATAAAATTCGATTTCTAGTGTTTTTGGTTTTAAAGTAAATATAAATAGGATTTTAATGCAAGTACATTGTGTAATTGCTAAAAAATGGTGGATTTGATCAATTTCAGTTGTTTAATTATTTTAATAAAATTCGATTTGTTGAATTTTTGGGCAGTTCAACGGATAAATTGGGAAAATGTAGTTTGCAAATATTTTATAATCTATATACAAATAAATAAAATATATTAAATAGATAAAATATTTCTATATTAACTAATAACTCTAAATTTATTTGTTTTTAAGTATTTGTAATTCTTAGGATCTTTTAGTTTTGTTGGAGTGTAGATTGGTTTTGTCTGTTCGTAATATTTGGGTGGTCTCTTTTAGAGAACAACGGAACGAATTTCAAGGAAAACTAATCAAATTTATTACAGCATATGGATTGCAGAATTATAATTTTATAATATTATAATTAATTAAATTACAATTTCAGATTGAAATTAATTCTATTTCTTACAGTCTATGGCTAAGAGCAATTAGTTCATTAATAGATTTTGTTTTCAGGGAACCTCTGCAGATTACAGATGAGTGGTGGCACATTGGAGTTGCTGATAAGATATGGCAGAATGCAGAGCAGTACAACAAAAATGTGATCGTCTTACACTAACAGTAGTTTGAATATTGGATACCGGGAAATCGGACCAATTAAGTCATAACTAACATACTTTTCCTTTCCCTAACCCACAATAATTTACTAACTATTGGCCGCCAAGGTATCTGTAACCGGGTCGATCTCAATAATTTAACTAGTATCCTTCCATATCCTTCCAAGTATATGTAAAAACGGGTGTACTGTGGGCCCGGCGCTTTCCGGGATATCCTGCTTAATGCTTGGCAGTACATTCAAAATCAATCAATCAATCAATTGTACAACGTGACATGAACCGATGCAATGCGTAGGTGATATACTGTACTTGTGTGCTTGGGTTGAATGGATAATATGAATGTAAAGTATTGATTAAAAATTAGCCTTCAAGGGACTTTAAATCCACTGGCTCATCAATACTTCAGAAAAAATAAAAATAAAAATAAAATTAAAATTACCCTATCCTTTGTCTATAGTGCCATAGCACCAAGTACATTTAAGCATATACTGAGAACATACGGAGAGAGAGATACAGCTGCGTCCAATATAGTCAAAGTAATCGAAGTAAATTTTACTACTTTACATGAATTTGTCTTTCAGACGTGCGTCATAGTAAAAATTAACATATAATATTTTTTCTGTGCATGCGTCGAGTTTTTATCATCCTCATGTGGAAGATATTAATGATAAACTTCGCTCCAGCTAAAATTTCATTGAATGCGTTCTTACAGAGCGTTGAGCGAGTTATGTTTGAACCAGACGAGTTAATTTTAATGTTTGAGGTAAAATATTGATCGTACCAGAGATATTTGACACTGCAACTATGGTTATTGGTCATATAGCAATAATTGATAAAAATTAAATGTTCCAAGTGCTGAGACTAACGTTAATAATATGAAAAATTATTTCAAAGAGAAAAATCGTAATGTAGATATGCCGGAAGTAGCTGTCTTAAAATGCAGAGAGATAATTTGAATAGCATTTTAATGGAATTTATAGAGGAAAGCATGTATCAGTTAAAGATAATCTTATGAATTTCTTATGAAAATGTTGTTCCCTGACAACAAAAAAAAATGATGGAAAGAAATATTGGAAAATGATATCATTTTATCCTGATTGTAAAAAACAAAACCGGTGAAGATCATATTTGTATCGTCAATCGTGAGCTTAACGATAAAACAGTTAAGGACCCTTTTCCATTGCAAATGGCTAGTATGAAATATTAACATTCCATCAATTGAAAACTTATCTATGTGCTCGAAATCTTTAGCACTTTATGATCCTGTGGGTTAAGCAGGAATATTATGTCAAATACGAGAGTGTTAAAATACCTGTTATTTATTTTTTAGTGGCTTATTTTAGTCGGAAGAAAAACGCCAGCACACCTAATTACTACAGTTATGAGTTGGAATCACTTGTTGTTGTAGAATCGGTGGAACGATTCCAAGTTTAGGTACTTAGTAAACCATTTGTTTTCATCACGGATTGTGAATCATTACCAACATTCTCAACGCAGATGAATTGTATGCCTCGGGTTGCGCGATGGTAGTTGCGTCTGCAAGAAGATGATTTTGAAATCAAACATAGAAATGGACAGCAAATGGCTCAAGTTGACACAATGAGCAAAGTGCCAACGATGGGAAATTCCGTGGTTTAAAAAGACTGCACGTATTTCAAATCTGAAAATGAAGATGATCTGTTCATTATTCCAAATTGTCTTTGCAGTCAGGAAAATGAGTCAGGAAAATGGAAAAGGTAGTGCCCAAGCAATAAAATGACACCCAATTAAAATAAATGGCATATAGATCATCATCTGGCTCCATTTGTCAAATTCTTAAGAAAAAAGGCCTATGTAATCGTCACTACTCACGCCTCCATCAAATATGTTTAAACATAATTAAAGCTATTGATGACATTATCATTCATTTTGGTACACCAACAAGAATCATAACAGATAGATGGGCTGCGTTCATTTCAAAAACATTCGAGCGATACTGTGTAGACTTGAATATCAAAGATAATCTAAATGAGACTACCACCACCACCCCTAGACTAAAAGAACAAGTGGAACCAGCGAATTGGACATTGTTGAATTCACTTTGTTTGTTTGGATGAACAGAGTGTAGTATTTTCTAGAATCTATCTTGTACTGGAAGATAGTAAAATTATTAAAAAACGGCGGGAAGATTAAAAACTACCATAAACTGTGAAGAAGCTACGAAAAATATTCATCGTCATCAAAACCATACTAAAAAAATTTTAACGGTAATCATAGAAAGGCAGATTTATATGCTTTATGGAGACCTAATGATAGTGAAACGGGAAATATTTACATCAATGAGCACAAAATTGCAGCGAAAATACCGATATAATTGAAAGTCAGGTAGCTTGTGCTCTATTGTGCGTGAAGTGATTGCATTGCTGTTGATGTAGATATGTATTGGTTGTTGTTTGTGAGACGAATGAACCTAGAAAGTGGTCACCATGTAGCTGTGTATCATTACATGGTTCTACAATGGAATATACAGTGTAATCGATCGACGACGGAATGGTTAAGACCCGTGTACTGTTGACCGTGGGATGATGAAGAACCTTCTACATCTAAAGGTGATTTTTTAATTTATTTTACGATGTTTTACTAGGCTTTGGAGGGTTATAAATGTTAACAAAACCGCCAAATCTGAAACTAAGGATTCTAAAATAGAGGAAAGTACACTTACTAATCTGTCTTTAATATGTTTCCTTAGAAACATAAACATAAACTACCTTTACTAAGCGAATGCTAAGTTCTATTTGGACTTAACAAATTAAAGCTCTTATTGGTCATATTAATTAAGGCTTTCAACTACACACAAAGGTACATTTCTCCCATACAATTTGGACAGTGTTTAATAACGAGCCCACTGGTTTGAATTTGCCATATAAAGGGTTACCCAATAAGAAGTTTCATTTTAAGTAGCCTCCTATTTGGGCAGCTGTTAATTTTGAAGCTGTAATCTTTTGACATTTGATAAGTAAAAACTACGCCATTACTAAAAATGGTACGATACACCCTTCAACAACACATTGAAATTGTTAAAATTCACTACAAAAATGGTGAAAAATTTGCTAAAACTAAAGCACTTTTTGGTCGTCGTGAAGCACCTTCTCGGCCGGCAATAGTGAAACTGGTGGGAAAATTTAAGCTATTGTGACAAGTTAGTGATGTGAAGAATCGAAACCGTGTACGCCGCTCAAGAACAACTGAGCATATTGCGGTTGTAGCCCGTAGTGTTGAAGAAAACTGTGTGCAACTGTTATGGCCAGAATTGGAAGGTATTGAAGTGGACGACGTTTATTTTCTGCAAGATGGCGCTACATGCCACACAAGAAACGAAACAATCGCAATTTTGCAAGAAAAGTTTCCTGACCGTGTTATTTCTTGAAGAGGTGATCACAATTGGCCACCGAGATCTTGTGATTTAACACCATCAGATTTTTTTCTTTGGAACTACGTTAAAGATAATGTCTATGCCAATGCTCCACAAGACCTTAAAGATGGAATTCGCGAAGTTTCGAGGACATACAGCCGCAAATGTGCGAATTGGCCATGGAAAATTCCATGAAAAGGATATGGTGTTGCAAGCGTAGCTGTGGCGGCCATTTGGCTGATATCGTTTTCAAATGTTAATGACATACCTTCCTCTTTACAATGAAATACACATTCATTGATTTCTCTTAAAAAATACTAGTTTTTCAAAATGAAACCTCTTATTGGAAAACCCTATATTTAAGAATAAAATTGATCCACGATAAATATATAGAAAAATAAAACTCACTGTTGTGATATTGGTTCGTTTAAAATCGTTTGATTTTGTTTGTACGGATGAAGTACCAAAACTAAATGTCGTGAATTTTGTCCAGCTATATGTGCTGCCTCAATTGATCCCGCCGATGATCTGGTCTCCGAATCCATTACAAAAAATAAAACTCTCGCCTTCTCTTTCGCTCGATGTTCAAGTTCAATTAAATCGGGCGTCCAATCTGACACTTGCTATAAATAAAACAAAAAAAAAAACATTATTACACTTTATTTCGACAGATGATTGTTGAAATTAAACACAAACCGGATTATAAAACGATATCCCTAATTGATTTAGGGCGGGTATAGCAACATCTGCCCGCCATGTTGTTGGATTACATGATCCACCTAAAAAAACTTCTGGTGTCGGATTTGGTACATTTACATTATTTTCCGTTTGTTTTTCTTCCGATTCTATTGGTGTCGCGGCCGTACTTTTTTGTTCGACTAATTCAATTTGCATTTCATGTTGATTAGCATTACTAATTAGAGAGCTTTTAGTTGTTATATTATTATTTGTTAAATTTCTATTATATTTATTATTAATAATATTACTTTGATTTTTTTGATATATGCTGTCATGATTTGTCGTAATACTGAATGTTCTATAAAAAAAAGGAAAAAAAAAAGACACAAATTATAATCTTTTAATAAATTTTGTATATATTACATCAAATCCACCAACCGAAATCTTTTAAGATCAGCCAAAAGCACACAAAATTCACCAAATGTCAATCCAGTCGAATGTTTTGAAGTCAGTTGTGATTTTTTTGTTGTATTTAAATTACTGCTCCGTCGTGCAAATAATTTTGCTGTTTGTAACATTTCCTGGACTGTAATACAAGAAAAAAAAAAAGTTAACTACATCACTATTTTATTTAACTTCATCAACAATAAATAATTATTTGTTGTGTGTCTGTTATGCAATGCAGGAAATCTGCTGAATTTCGTTTTTTTTTTTTTTTAAATTTTATAATATTTCTATTGTATAACGTCTTGGTATTTATTTATATTATATAAGACCACATTTCCCAAAATGTACAATATTTATATTTACTTTACATGACTGGTAAAAACACAATCGTATGGCCACTTTATGTTTGATCGATATATCGAATTTATATAACAATTTTGCGGTAAAATTGCGACGATAGCAAATTTAATTTTGTTTTTTACTAAAAAAATCGAACTTGAACTTCACATACGATTTATATGGATACGTAAATTTCAAGTTCAATTGGCTCATAGTATGATTTGTATATATTATGCGTACTTACGATTTCCCATCTTAACGAGTTACTGATCGAATGATCATTTAATTACCATTTCAAGTAATTTATACATAAACGACGAGAAGGTATTACATCGAGTAGCAATTACAAATCATTTCATATATAAACATGACGTTGTTAAAGCAACACACAGCAAAAACAAAAATTATTCCCTCATTAAACATATAACTAATTATTGATGAATAGTTTAAATAAAATAAAAAATGATCTCATGGAATAATTTTCATTTTTTACGAAATGAAAAGTCTTTTGTTTGAAGACAACTAAAAAAAAAATTGATTTTATTTTTATCGATTTGCAAAAAAGAAATCAACTCATTTTAAGACATGACTATATAAAAATTAAAAAAAAAAAACGATCGAAAAATTATATACAGCATTCGCGAATAGTTGCATCACACTAACATCTACAAAAACTATGAAGATAAAAATTAAATAGAAGACAGCTTGGAGTCAAACGTAATTACACGTATAAATAAACGTACGTACCGGCGAGAATAAAACATAAGAATAACCAAAGATCTGTACTCCATGTACAAGAGATTGTTACATATTTTTGTTCACACACTCGAACAAAGGCACGGAATTGAACAATATGACTATATGAATCAACAAAAATATTAATCAAAATAAATAAAAGCGTACGGCTCAATGAAAGTCAATAGGGTTGGTTGAAGGTAAAATCAATCATTTATCGTTTAGTGTTGAATTGTGTAGACGAGATGTCAAATTCGTAATATTTCTTCGCATTTACTCCACGTTTGCGGTTTTACAGTAGTGACCAGCTTGAACTCTTCTCCCAAATGAAAAAACCAGAGGCATGTTTAAACAAATTATTATTTTGCAATTAGCGAAATTTTGGTAAGTACTAAATTTAAATGGGTTCTAAAAATTTTGCTATTGACACTGCTGCGTTGGTGTTGCATATCAAACAGAAGTTGCTGGTAATAAAATACTCATCAACGAGATATTAAACAAAGTCCCAGAAGTATCGATTAGTACCCAGTCATCATACGCTTAGGTTACTACATCGAATACTGATTCGAAATTAGAAAATTAGATAATAGCAGCAACCTTGTGTTTTATTTCTCAACTCCGTTAAAACTAAATTGCACAACAAGAGTTGCTGGAACCTAATAAATTTAAAAATTTTACAAAATTCCTCGGTTCCATTACAAATAATAGAATTTTAATTCGATAACTTGGAGCCAACTTGTTTCAGCAAAAAATTGTCATTGCATTATTAGATTTTATTTTTACTAACAGTGATAAAATTGAATTTTGTATTCAGATCTCAGTTAGGATCACTGACCACGATCTATTGTACGTTTCCCAAAATATGATGACTGTTCGTAATTTTATTTTTCATCGTTGGAAACGATTATTTGATACAAACTTATATCACGAATTTAAGCTGATTAGAAACAAAATCAACACAGCCAAAATTTTATTGAATTCTTTTAAAATCGAATGCTGCAGGTGCTGATGAAGAATTAAATTTACAAAACTTAATTACCCCTAAAAATCAGGGTAATTATATGACATCGACCTTTCCCGCAATGGAGAAACACTCCAAAATTATATCGATTCTTAAAAATAAGGCTTGGAAATATCTGTCTGTTTTTCTGCCAATTAGTCTATTACCAGGATTATACAAAGTTTTAGAGAGGCTTATGCAAATGCAGATATTACAATATCTGGAGTCCCGTAAGATGGTTTGTGTATGTCAATCTGCATATTGATCACAACACAGTACAAGAAGGGATTTGTTACAAATTACTGATGATATTCGCAAAGCCGTTAATGCAAAAGGATTATATACACTCGTTACTTGATTTCAGTAAAGCATTTGATCTCATCAATCATAATATTTTTATTGATACACTTAAAAACCTCTTCAAATTTTTATCCAATATTTTTATTTTTAGAATCGATTTTTTAATTTCAAATATAGGCTTCACGTATATTCAGTTGTTTCCAAAGAATCCATTTTGGGCTCAACTGTATAAGTATCATTTCTTTGCGGATGTCTTACAAATCTATAGAAGTTGCAGTCGACATGGTATTGCTGACAATATCAACCAAATCAATGAAGATATATATATATATATATATATATATATATATATATATATATATATATATATATATATATATATATGTATATATATATATATATATATATATATATATATATATATATATATATATATATATATATATATTTATTGTTGAGTGGATACTGAAAAAAAATTTACGTCTAAATAGTGCAATGTTTTGTAATTTCAAATAGTCCGTATAGCACGGAAGGTCAATGGAACTTGCATTGATTTTGCAGCTACCGTTAAAAATATTGGTATCATTTTTTGACAAAATCCTTTCTTGCACCATCATTCATTGATGTTCCAGATGTCGAGTCGATAGAATATAATCAAAATTTAGTATAAATATATGACATTTAGACGATTATACATATACAAATATTTTGATTATTTCAAAACGATACCAGTAGCGACATCTAGCACGCCAATGGGCTAACATACCATGGCAGTACTATGTGTATTTATATTATGGTTGTTCACTGCATGAATTATACATATGTTTCGGGTAAATTTCTATTTTTTTAAGGTTTTTGATGTGCTAATAACCAATATATTTATATAACAAGTTTGAAAATCATCCAACCGTAGATAAATGTGAAACCTGCGACTAAACAACGAGAGTATATGAAACTCACTATACACATTGAAGTAAAAAACTCCAGTTCACCAGAAGCCATTTGAAAGTACTTCCAGCAATTAATTTTATTCCATCGTTTACTAGCCAATTTTAGTAGTATTCAAGGTCATTGTAAAAAATAAAAATAAAAAAATAGATAAAGTAATCTACGTTCAAAGAAAACCTGCCCAAGACAATTGTGATCTACAGCACTTACATCCCTTCTAAGTTAGAAAGTTTCTCTCTAGGAAATGTAGAATGCAATGCTTGCTCTCAAAGACCAATTTAACGAAAGCAATATTACCTACATTTCGTTCAAATTTCAAAGGGGACCTACTTTATAAAAATAAATAATCCTGTGTCGTTCTCGTGTTCGACTATTTATTAATCAACATCGTAATTAAAAACAGAATTGGAATCATGTTCCAACAACAGCGAAAATAGTATTTCACGATCCATTTAACCAAAAATTGGTTCAGCCAAGTACCAATTTTATTTTCAAAATACTGGTGGCTTTCATTTTAAAATAAAGACGCTGCGGTTTTGCCTGCTTAGAAGACAATTTCGACATAATTTGGATTGCTGAGACTTGGGCTGATCAATAACTTTAAAACAGAACAAGATTTTCCATCATATCCGCTGCGTATATTCGTCGTCATTCCAATATGAGGTTGTACGATAAATTCGTAAGCACCATCAACTCAAAAATTGTCCTTAATCTTGTTCTAAAAGATCGTTTGACGAGAAGATACTGGAGTATGTGAATCTGATCTTGCACACTTAGCAATTTGTGTCAACTAAGCAGCATTGATTCGGTTCTGATAGATCAACTATCAGTCTAACACTATAATCTAGTGTTACTAACAATTTACGCTGTAAATACACTTTGTTCTATGGTTTAGTAATGTTTAAATATAGAGCATACAGTATAGTGCATGAAGTGGATGAATTCTTATTTGGAATCCAGATTTCAGTTTGTTAAGATGGACAATTGTATTTTCAGGATTATTAGTGTCAACTCGGGTATTCCACAGGGTAGCCAGTTAGGCCCCTGGTTTATTATATATTTATAATCGATCTGGTTAACAGTTTTAGGGATTCGAATATTTTTATCGATGCGATGACATCTAAATATTTGATTGAGCACAAAAGATTTTCAGTCTGAATTAAAACATTCTCATCTTGGTGTTCAGCGCAGAAATTGAGTTTAAATGTGGCAAAATGCAAAATAATGTGTTCAAGTCATACACGTTTAGTGTCGAATTATGATTACCTTTTGGATAACAGGGTGATAATTCATTACTAAAGCGGTCTCAATGGTATGGGGTTTGTACAGATGTTTTCGAAAGATTCTTAACTCTTATTTTTTTAAATCTAAGTATGCCCTATTTGTGCGTTCACCGCTAGAGTACTAAATTTTTTGATCGTGATAAAAGCGTCCAAAAACGTTTCCTGTTGTTTGCTCTTTGAGCAACTTTATGGAAACGTTATATTCCTTCGTGGCGCAAAAAGTTTTAGAAACGTTAAAAAATTATCGTAACTATAGATCAGTTTGCTATAACTGATTTTATTTATAGCCTATAGTGTTTGCCCACATTAGGAAAATATTGAGACTGATCAAATTTTAGCAACTTATAAACATATGACTCAGGCAATGTTTATTAGTATAAATAACTATGTTGGGAGTATATACTATGTTTGGATGTTAAATGCTTGTAAACTTAACTCTATAGTTGATTCAATTAAAGCAACTTGGGTTTACGCATGAATACAAAATTTACTTAGGATGATTACATTTTGGATGTTAGTCGTAAAATAAATTATGTTTTTTATAATTTAAGACAACATATAGGAAGATATACCCAGAAAGCTTAAGCGTATATCTAACTAAAACGTTAATTATCCCTCATCTTTCTTACTGTGATGTGATTTATCAACACTGCGATTTATTCTTAATGTTTTTGCTTCAAAAAGTATTTATTAACTCAGTCAGATATTCATACAAATGACAAGCCCATTTGGGCAAGCCCATACGTGATTTTTTCCAAGTCATCATTGATACTTGCAAATATATTACCTATATATTGTCAAAAGAACCGCCACGATAAATTTTCATATTATCCGCATAAAACTGAAACTTAATATTTAGTGATACAGTCCACTAAATCATTATTGAAGAGAGATTACAGCAATGGACCTAAAATAAGTCTTTGAGGTACTCCACGTTTCACCTATAAATAATCAAATACCTAGTTTCATACGTTGCCTTCTATCAGATAAATAAGACTTCAACAAGCGAATATCACAATCTTTGATATTATAAAGTAGTTTCAACTTTTGAAGTAGCAACAGATGATTGATATAGTCTAATTTCTTCGAGAAATCTAAAAAGATAATAACCGGAAATGAACTAGGTTTTTTAAGAATACTCGAAATAACTTCGGCAGCATTAACTAAATCAGAAGTTATACTGTGATTTTTACGAAAAGAACCGATTAAAATTTATTAAGCGCATTTAATTCGTTAATATGCAAAATATTTTAATCCTTTAGCACAACTTCAAAATCATAAGACAAAGTCGGAGTGATACTTATAAAAATCCTGCAAAGAATTTATCTCCCTACCTTTATTTAAAGGTATGCCATAATAAGGTATGCTTTATTAGCATAAGGTATGCCATCGTATCATACTTTGGGATCATCAAAATAATTCGTTTTCTTACTCTTTCTCTAACCAAGTTCTTAACTTATTTTCTAGGCTGAAATTTAAAGCTCTATATAAATGGACACCAGTCTGCGTCCGCGTACGCGATATGCCTCAACTCTTAATTCACTAAGTTTGACAATTTTAGCATTAAGGTAAAGCGGTGATGCTGAATTATATATAATCCAGCAGTTTTGTCACCGAAATACAATTAAAATGTAAGTTCAATTTTACCGTCAATTAAAAAAAAACCGCCAAACGGAACTTAAAGCAAGTTTAGCATCTACAAACCACCTGAAAGTTGATTTGAGGGAGAATTTAAGTTAATGTTAAAGTCGACCAATATTATGACGTGCGAATAATTACAGGATTACAGGATAAGATATCATTAGTACCTACCATTATTAGTATTATAGCGGAGGATTATAACCAAATATAATGCAATATCTACCACTATTCAAACACAAATCCAAGGTCATGAATTCATCTTTACCCACAACTACTAGGTCTACACATTTCATTTTAAAGGTGGACATAAAATAAACGGCTAAAGTAATTTATAACCAGGTATTGAAATTATCGATGATGAAATATTTGAATGCAGCCATGTGCATTCAAATCTTGAAATCGTCAATATGCTTGATTAAGCTACGTACATTCAGATTTGCAATAAGATCAAGTGTTATATTGCAAGCTGCCGATAAATTACAGATGTAGCACCACTTTAAATTAGATAATAAATTGCAAGACAAATAGGATTTATGAAAAGGCCCTCACCGAAAGACTGTTGAGGAATTCGTTTGAAAACTGAATTTGGGCATTCATCTGTTAACATTTTATCACAACTGTAAAATTCTTTTGTTTCGCCATGAAGCAATCGCATTTGAGAGTTCATCAAAAGACAATCCTCATTTTTTACAGCTAATATGGTCTTTTCAGTGTTATCAGCTGTGCAATCAGCTTGTACCAACCAAGTTTTGGGGTATTTTAATTACGTCCAGTCTTAAATCTTCTTCAGCTTTGATATTGCCTAATTTTTGTAAGATGAGCCAATATACCATCAAATATATACTAGTACAAAAAGAGAAGTTGATCGATGTCAATAAACTTCTAAAGAACAATTTTTGGTGTTGATTGGATAAACAATTCATCTTGTTGACATACAAAAAATAAAGAAACTGTGGTGTCACCGAAGATGCAATCTGTATATTCCATGAATATGATATTTTGTCATGTTTTTACATGCCATTAGCAAGTTTGTATTTGCAACAAGTATATCGTGTTTACGAGATGAACATTTTGTTTTTTGGTTTATTTATTATTATTTCAGTCGGTTTTACTAAGTTCCATCATAAAATTGTATTTGACAAAGATTTGAGGGTGGCCAAGAAAAGAATAAATGCTAGGTGCCATTTAAATAGGCTTAAGAAATTAAAATTACGTCAATAATACTGACAATAATGAACAGGAAATTAGAAGTACATCATTGTAAAATGCTTATAGGCAAGATATATTCCACCTCATTAAAAGATTTCTCTACATTATTTGTCAAGTCACCTTTTTTTAACTATTGTGCCAGTTCATACATTGCTTTTTATTAATTAACGACCTAGTATATTTTTGGGAATGATTTAGAGTCAACGTGATCGATTTAAATGTTATAATAAATTAGTCTGGAACTCACAATAAAATGATTACTTCAAATGTATTGATAGTACCTAAAGAATAAGTTCTAATTTCATGTGCCTACGTTCCATTGATTATTAGTTACAATAAACACCACCTTTTAAGTATTGTTGTGGCTAATTTTACTATCGTAAGTGAGTTCTTTTTTTATTTCAACATAAACATCAATCGTACTTTCGTCGACGATAGGTCGGCCTATGAGTTTTGCAATCCAAGAGTGATTTATGATTGTATTCATCGTCATCACTGATTGTAATAAAGCGATAAACATTTTTTTTGACATCACACTTCTTTTGAAATTCAAACCCAGTACTTCGCATACCAAACGCGATTGGGTTCAAGTACTTTTAATATTTTATATTTCTATGCCATCTTATAGATTAGCATTTATCAGTCGATTATTATGCGACCGGAAATTGTGGAAGCATTTAACTTAATTTTAAATTGTATATCGAACTTCAAAAAGATTAGATTGCCTGATAAATTTTAATAATATCACCAGTAAAATGAAACAAAAAATTTAAAATATCATCTTTACTTAAAAATGGTTAAACATTTTAAAAAGTCCGTTAAAAAGTAAATTTAAAAAATCTCACCATTAAATATTTAAATGGTGTTGTGAAATCAATGATCTACAGAAAGTTCTTTATCGTTTAACATATATATTTTTTTAAATATCGTGAAAGCGTTCACGTGAAAAATGCATTGTTTTGCATTTAGCAATATTTAGCGTCAAATTTTGAGGTGTACACCAAGTAATGAAGATATTTAGAAAAAATAATTGTAATTTAACTATAGTTTCTCAAAAGCTTTGGCAACACTGATATGAAATAAATACCTGTATAATTCTCAATATTAAAACTAGCGGAAGATTTAACAATTGGCTTTATAAGCGAGCGTTACCAAAAGCAATGATGTATCCCTCCGAAAGACTTATATTAAAAAAAAAAATAAAAAAATTGCAGTTGCATTTCCGGCTAAATTAAGAAAAACAGGTGAAATATAATCATCAAAAACTCAATAAAATAGTATAAACTTGGAGACAAAACCTTATTTGAATTTTCTGACGACATTATTCAAATCACACCCATTAGAGTTAGAGTTATATTATTCCTGTCATTAATACGTTATTTTAACGCCAACCACAGATAATTATACCAGATAAACATCATGTACGGCTCAAATTTATAAAAGTAAATTTATACTACCCAAATTAATGCAACCCAAATGTAAACAAACAAAAAATTGATGTACATATAAAAGCGCAGATTTCCATCCTTTTCTTTTGACTATATTTGTTTGTATAAAAAAATAAAACAAAAAGCAAACCAAAATATACGAAAAACATGAAAATTTTTGTTTTATTTTTTATAAAAAAAAAATTGTGTGCAAAAAAAGAAAAGGATGAAAATACGGTTGCATTTATTTGCGTGGTATGAATTTACTTGTGTACATTTGAGCCATTCAAAATGTGCATCTGGTACCTATAGTTATCTGTACCCCAACGCAAATATTTCAGATATATAATTTTCAACATTATTCATGATAGTGAATTTCTTTCTTATTCATGTTAATAGGATTTAAAATATGATCCACGAAATCGCATACAATTTTAGGTAATTTGAAATAACAACGGATAAATAGGCTCTGGTTGAAGAAACGGTGTAATATTTGATTTAACTATTTTAATAAACTTGTTGCGGACTACCATGTTCGAATGACACGAAATGTATGTGACACAAATTATCATCAAATGATTGAATGCTCCCAGAGCTGATCGAAATGGGTTTCCTTCAATCCAAATTTGAAAGAGACGAACTTAATTGAGTTGTTTATTATACGGTAACAGTTTACAATCGACTTTATCAGTTTAGCAATTTTGCAGATTACCACAAATTTAATTAACGAATAAAGCTTGATCAGCTATAAAACTTGAATTCACTCATGTAATAAACGCTTTAATGGAAATACATAATTCAAAAGAAGAAAAAAGTTAAATCAGAACAGTACTATAAAGGATAAATCTTACTAAAGTAGAAAAATAATTTAAAAACGTCTAAAAATAGGCAAATGAATATATAGACTATCATGTATCATTTGAAACAATGCAAAAACCACACCTAACATTTTTCGAGCCAATTTACGTAACCCGTTTGGTAATTTTTCCTAAGTCTTGTGTTATTTCAACAAATAAAGAAAAATTGTTGGCCTCCTTACGCATCATAATTCGGCAGCAATTCGACATTAAAATACAAATCATTGGTATAGACGTTTTCGAAGTGAAGTGTTTTTAACCCAGAAGGTCACTTTACTCTCAATGTTTTTATTTGAACTTTAACCAATTTGAGTTTCTTTAATGTAATATGACTACATATGACTATCCGAGAAATGTGTTACCAAAATTATTTGAATTTATTAGTAAGAGAAGAGGAGGGGGCATTTTAAATTAAGAACCACGACTTATTTATTTATTTATTTGTTTATTTGTATTTAGAATTTAGATTTAAGAGGAAAAGCATGTATATGGACGCAAATATAAAAACATCAAAATCGACATTTATTTCGATTAGGCATAAAAACCTCTTAAATTTTTTCAAAACAAATTCACCCCATACAGGGTGAACACCTCATTTTGAGCTAGAGCTCATTGCCAATTAGCCACGCCACTCTAAAAATTTTGACTTAAATAATTTGGACGAACCTTATTACAAGTGGAATTGAATTCCAGAGAGAAATTCCCCTAACGAAAAAGGATTTGTTTAACGATCTACACAATTTGTTTGATGGAAGTAACCGTAAGTTAACCGAATGAAACCTACTAAACAACAACTTCCTATACAAATAAATTGGCTGCTTAGTTTTAAGAAGTTTGAAAATAAAAAGGCAAACGCAAAGTTCAAAAAAGGTAGATAAATTACATCCTAAAACAACATTAGAATAAGGAGAAATATGATCGAATTTCCTAATACCAAAAATGAACCTAGTAAAAGAATTGAAACATCTTTGGAGAATACTCATATTCTCCTGAAGTAATCCAAACAAAACTACATCACCATAAATAAACCGAGGGAGAATATAAGACATAAACATTCTTTTATGTCTTATATTCTCCCTCGGCAAAAATATTTAAAGAGCAATGGTGAATAGAGGATTCTATGTCATTAATGTACATAGAAAACATTAAGAGAACCAGCACTGATCCCTGAGGTACGCCGGAAGTAACTGGAAGGGAATCAGATAAGTTATCCCTGAAATAAACTGCCTAGAGAACGATTAGAAAGGTAATTGAGAATTAATTTGGCAGCGGAAAACGAAAATCTAAATTGAGAAATAAGCTTATTGAATAAAATACCGTGATTAATAGAATCGAAGGCCTTGGAAAAATTTAACAAAGTTAAAGAGGTCAACTCCCTATTACTCATATTACACCTAATATCGTCACATACGTTTAATAACGCAGTGGTAGTACTATGATATTTTCTAAACTCAGATTGAACACATCTAACTAAACTATTTCTATTAAGGTGTACCTGAAATTGATTCTTAACAACTATCTCAAAGGCTTTAGAAAGAGAACTTACTTATACTTATTGGTCGAAAATGAGATAGTTCAAAAGGATTGCTAATCTTTGGGATAGGAATAATTTTACTAAGCTTCCTCTGGTCAAGAAAGGAAGAGGACGTAAGGATAAAATTTAAAATATGTAACAAGCACTTTGAAACGAAAGGGAAAACTCGTTTTACGAATTTTAAGCTGATATTATCCAAATCAGAGGATTCCGACTTAACCTTCCAAATAGCGAAATGTAACTCATCGAGCGAAATATTTGAGAACGAAAATGAATTAAAGGACTCGTCAGATTGAAGCTAAAAAAACTATTTAATTCATTTGGCTTGAAAACCTCATGAATGATTCTCCTGCATCTACCAAGTCCCAAATTACGAACATTACGCCAAACGACCTTGGGAGGGAGAGAGGGATCTAATCTTTAAAAAACGTATATTTAGATAACCTATAATTAACCTTACAACCCTATTACGCGCCTGCTTATAATCAAAGTGAGACTGGAAATTAGAGTACTTTTTCCATAAACGATATTTGCTAATCCTAACACAAATAGCATTAGAAATTTCCTGACACCACCAAGGTGGAGATTTAGGTTTTAGAGTAATGGTTATCAACGGAATACAAGACTCAAAAACGAATACAAGACTCAAAAACGAAACCAAGATAAGCGTTGAAAATTTCGATTTGTCTAGTAGAAGAACTAACAGAAAAGATATCGTCCCAAGGAACCGAAGTACAAGCTAAATAAAGAGAGAAATCATCTAACCTAGAATAATCTTTAAAGCTAAAGCTGCTAGACTTTGGCGGAGAATAACAATTAACGGAAAAAAACTAAAAGATCATGATGGGAGCCTATACCAAAGGACAACTGATTGAAAAAACAAATAGGGCTATAACTAAAGGAAACAATATGGTCAATAAGAGAATGAGAAATACCACTAGCGATTGGACAACAAAAAGTTCGTGCAACAGTGTTATAAACGGATAAGTTAAGACTATTAAAAAGATTCAAATAAACTCTAGAAAAACTACTTAAGCCAAACGAGCCAACCCGTGGATTCGATTAAATTAGTATGTGACAAAATCGGTATAAAACATTATTCAGAGTTGAGAATGCATAATTAAAAGTGGTATTGGAGACAATAAACCCAACCATAATACATATAGTACCAATTGAATTGGGAGTCTTGGACCTGCAAGAGGCTCTGTGCGCAGGGAAACTAAAGGCACTATATGTTAGTGAATGAGCTTACAGTGAGAGTAGAAATAAAGAAAAATCTATAGTCATTTTGTGTAGAAACAAATTACCAAAAACTAAAAGGTCAAATTTGAAAGTTTTTCTCTGCTACCTTAATACATATGTGTATAAATATTTTGGGTTTTCCGGCGAATAAGGATTTGAGAATAAAATTATAATTGATTGATTGAGTGTAGGACTTATCTCCCAGATAACGTTGAGCCTATTAGTAGTAGTATTAAATGACACTTAAATGATAATAAATGAGTTAAGTTGTACCATAGATAAAAAATGACTATAGATTTTTCATTTGGTATAATCGTAATTTTTGAATTCAGTTTTTCTTATTTTTTTATTTTACACCTGTAGCGACCATCGCTACACACACAATTTAAATTATTCAGATATTTCGTGCAATTTCATATAATTCGCTAACGCTACATGTACACTGTACATAAATATATATAGAGCGTAAAGTAGCTATTACACATAGCACTCGGTCGCCATGGCTTGATGAGATGACAATTAATTTTTAACTAAATTCCTCATCAGATCGAAACTGAGCTTTGCTTCGCACAACATCTACATCTGAATAATTAAAATAATGACGTCAACCGCCGTCGTTATACACCTATACAAGCGTTTTTCTATTATATTTTTTAACGTGATAACGTTTTTAAACTCAGAACTAAGGCTAGCATGTTCAGAAAATCGAATGAAATTTGTCCTTGTTTGCTTGGAGACTACTCATTGTATTACTTCATTCTAAATATATCATTGCGTAGGTTCATCTTTAATGATGTATCATTCTTTGTATTTTCACATTGTAGTGAAAACGAGGCGGGGGAGGGCGCACCGCGAACCTCTGATTAGAGCGATTTAACATGCTAGCAAGTGAATGTATTAACTGATCGAAGCAATTTTGTGTGTACATTTGCGTAAAGAACAGTGCGATTTAATTAAATTAAAATTAAAATAATTAATATCCACATTAATTATAATTAAGAAAAAAAACATAAATTTCAAATTATGCAGTCAGAATGTCTCTAATTGCCCAATTATTGCAATTATTGCAATTATTTGTTTTCAAATAAAAGTTGGTATTACAGTAATGCATACTTTGAGGCGAATTACATAAAAATATGTGTGAAATTAAACAATATAAAGTAGTACATATTAATAGTAATAGATGTCACTTTACATCTTCAGTGTAGTTTCACTGAAATACAAGAATCGTTCTCTATGCCACTCTTTATGACTATGACAGAACAGTAGCCAATTTCAAAATTTCGAAAAAAAAACTAAAAAGGAACATCACCGCAGAGACCTTGCTCTTCATATCGTATTTCTCGTACCATCGACCTATACTTAATCGTTTGTACACCGCCGATGGCGCGGTTGCTAGTAATAAATAAATTTTAATAAATCCATACACACTACATATTTACGTTATCACGTATCACTACGGCCGTGCAGACGACACAGAATAATGTAAAATATATCATTGAAATTGGAAATATCAGAAGTTTGATTTTTTTCATTGTAATTGCGACAGTGAGAAATCTATCGTAAATTCTTTTATATATGGTTGTACGATCAGATCCAATGTAATTCGATATCCAAAAATGTCCTGTAACTCAAACATATTAAAATCTTATATCATTATTTTTTCCAAGCCGAAAGCTGTAATAAATTATATTTAATTATCACCTGAAAGTTCAACTGTCATTATGGAGTTGAAGTAATTTAAAAAAAAATTAAAAATTACCAACCAACACTCAAAACTCCAAAACATATACTTAAAATACAGATTCAAAAAAGTTATTTAACACAAAAATTAAACGAAATAACCGTTCAACTCCACTGTAGAAGAAAATCTAATTGATATACATTTCAACACACCGGAGTAAGAATTTCGGAATAAAATTTTGCTATATTTTTAAACTGCAATAGTTTCGAAATATTGTGACTTCTTATTTTCCAAACATCTATTTTGATTTCGTATATTGATGTATTTTACTCCCACCGACAAAACCGAACAAAAAACTAATCTAGAGGTACAAAATATTATAGATATAGTTTCAAAAATTGTATCTGTGGCATTATGTTTTGTAACAGTATTGAATGTGATAATCTGATTTTCTCGTATTAATATATGTATATGGAAATATTGTATGGTGATTCATCGATGTGTCGAATACGGCCTATACTTTCGTAGATTTATATAGGCAGTTTCATTTCATTTAAAAATGATCAAAAATATCTAACCTCAATTTTCATTTCAATAATCATACGATCAGCACTCAAACATTTAAAATACGTTAAAACGAATCGATTTTCTTGAAACTCCATAATACCACCACTTAAGTATATTTAATTAAACGATCATCAAAATGTATATGTTTCATCGCCAAGAAAAAATTAAGAAATATCCTCTAAGACACATGAAACCGGCCATAACACTTTAGAATTATTTGGCCGCGTTATAATCATGAGAATATTTTAAAAGTGCGGATATGTGTCATGTTGATTAACAAATTCACATAATTACCTCGTGACACATACACATGGTGTATAAATAATACACACGAAATTAAATCACATTAATTAATGAATGCCCATGTTAATCAACAACAAAAATGAGTAAATGAATTAAAAGGGAAATTATGACCAAGCCATTGTCATTAAAATCGTTTTTTTTTAGTCGAGATGACATACAATTTCAATATGATCTAATACACAGTATAACACTAATTGATTTATGGTAATCGTGATAGTTTAACGAAATTGTTTAAAATTATTTTTTTAATTTGAATTTAGTTGAGGTTCTCGATTAATTTAATTCAAAACCAATGTCCATAAACTTATACTACTCGGTAAATTTTAGAATTATCTCGTTGCAACTAATTTTGTCAACACCACTAATTATGTTAGAATGTACATATGCTATATGTCGCCACATTTTTGATAATATGAGTTGATATAGGTTAAACATTAAAGCAGATTAAATTTTTTAAATATTATGATAATGAAGTTTATTCATTTATATAAATTTAGAACTTTTGCTTTTTCCAACACATAAAAGTTTGACGCCTGCCAATTTAAAAGGCTGGCTCTGAACTCAAATTTAACTTCCCATCCAATTTTAAAGAACCAATTTTTTTGTAGATGGGAATATTCTAAAGAAATAGATTTTTATACTTTAAAAAATGGGCTGATAAACTTCTGTGATATTATATAGCAACTTTTTTCAAAGTGATATAATATAGCATCTTATTTCGCATATTTTCCACATTCCGCTGTTATATGAATTGGATTTTTGTGGAATTCAATTACGTGTTTTGTCAGTTTAATGGTTGTTTTATTGGATTTTAGTGAAAAATATTTTTTATTGAATCTGCAATTTAGATATTTACATTTTAGAATTTTGTCAGATAATGTCAAAACTATTTAATGGACAAGCATGCTGCCAAGAGTTTGAGGTCATAGGTGCTATAACGTTTTTGGTTTATGTTTAACATTTTAAGCATCTATTAGTATATTCTGCAACTATTTCGCACATTTTCGGAACGGGTTGGGTACGTTTCGTCATAAATCGTTTTCCTAAAATTGTTTTCCCAAAATTATTTTTTCAAAAATTATTTCCCCAAATATTGTTTTTTCAAAAATCGTTTCGCTAAAAATCGTTTGCCCAAAAATTGTTTCCTCAAAAATCCTTTGCTCAAAAGATCCCCAAAAATTGTTGGCGATCTTTTGGGCAATAATTATTTCCAAACCAGACCACTATCTTGCGCGACAGAGGATCGACGTGCTTCAACAGTTCCTTATAAAAAATAGGAATTTCATCGGAAATTCGTCGGAGCAACAGTCTCATTTGTACCGCAAATGGTTTTCAGTCCTTCTTTCTGAACTCAGTGCCAGATAATTTAGCCCAGATGGAAATAACAACCATGGAACCACGCACTCGGAAACACAGCCTTGAGAGAAAAGGTGGAAGCTTTTAAAAAAAAAAAATTATATATTTTTAGGTATTTGTACTTTTGGGAAGATAAGTTTGATCAAACGTTTTTTGGGAAAAAACGTTTTGAAGAAACAGCTTTTGGTAAAATGTTTTTTAAGGAAAGTTTTTCTTATATTTTGGGCAGACATTTTTTGGGTAAATGTATCCCTCCCTTTCGGAACATAAAAATGTTCCTTCAATTTTGACAGCGTTTTGCCGATTCCCATGTGACAAACAGATTCATGAGCATCCCTCACGAGTTCATTATTTAATTCTTCTGGAGCATATACAAACGCCATCTTCCTGTAGTTATCTTAGACGCACAACGTTTATACATTATGAATTTCACCTGAATCTCAGAGTTACCCTTTTCTAGTTCATCACGAATATCCAAGACTTTTGTTGCATTGCAGCAATCTAATCAGTTGGCGATTATCTGACGTATTGCCATAAAACGGTCAATTCAATTGATTGGTAATGTTTAATCAAATTTTATAAAATTTAGTTTATATTAAATCAAAATTATAATCCAATGTATTACAGCCTACGGCTTACAGAAATTAGCCCATTTATAGATTTTTTTCAGAGAAACTTTGCAGATTACAGTTGATCAGTGGCACACTTGATATGCTGAGAAGAGATAGCAGAATGCAGATCAGTTCATTATCGGTGTGATTGTTTTATGATAACAGTAATTTGAATATTGGCTACTGGGAAACCGGACTAATTCTGTCATTACTGACATACCTTTCCTTTCCCTACCCCACAAAAAATTTACTAACTATTGGCTGCCAAGGTGTCTGGAACCGGGTCGATCTCAATAATTTAACTAGATCCAGCCTTATCTTTCCAAGTATATGTAAAAACGAGTGTACGGTGGGCTCGACCAACTCCGGGAGATCCTGCTTAATGCTTGGCCGTACATTCTAAATCAATTGTAGCAATCTAATCAGTTGCATTTCTATTCGCAAGACGGCTGTATACTCGAAATCGAATCCTTGTTGTTCCTGCTAAGAGCATTATTTAGATGCCTGCTACGAGCATCAGCTACTAGATTTTCCCTTGAACATATTCAATTTTATAATCAAACTCGACAATTTCTGATCACAAACTGTTTACCTAAAAGGTGTATAAGATATAAGACTAATATAAGGTAGCGCAAATGCCCACGGCAATTGCATCCATATGCAACTCAGTCTCGGCATCAGATTTAAATCGTGCTAACAGCGGTTTATCAGTTAAAGCCTTTTTTATTAAATTGAAAGCCCATTGAATAAATCACCGGATATAACTTGACAGACCATAAAAACTTCTAATGACCCGTAAATTTTATGGCGTCAACCTTGATTTTTGTTCAGAATTATTTTCAAATTTTAAAAGCCTTCATTTTCAGTTCTATACAGTATGATAATATCTTCTAGGTATGCCAGTGTAATGCTATATACCGAAAATTTCCCAAAATTATTCGATTTTTTTGCTTTTTCTCTTTCTATAGAAGCGAGTCTGTACGGTCGATAATACACTGGCTTATATCACTAATTAGATCAATTTTAAAACTAGCTAAACTGGCTAGGTCTACCAGTTTTAAGTTGCGCGCAATCAAGTTACTATATGATTGTTGAGCATCCCTCACTGAGCAACGGTTGAAATCTCATCCAATTGAATCAGCTTCTCATTTTTGATCTATCGGCGCCAAATGATCTTTACTGGGAACGCACCACCCGACCAATTTAAAATTGGCAACATCGCGTATCCATATAGAAAGACCACTACACTACTTTTTTTAATTGTTTAACCGCGTTACAGGGCAAAATTGACCCTTTACTGAGACCTTTTGGAAAATCTTTTAGACCATATTTTGTTTACAATTGGTGAAATTTTTGTCGGTTTTTTTGTTTATTTTTTCTAATACCACCTTCTATCTATCACCTTCTATTGCAAACTTCTTCAATTTTAGGCTGACAGTTTATATGAGCAACAAAATTCTTTGAAAAAACTGTTAGTTTTTCAAATAAACCGTACTCTTTACTTTGGGTGTCACAAAAACCGCTACTGTCACTAACAGTTCGAATATCCTTTTGCTCTGTGAATTAATAACCAACAATTCAATTGTTTGCACCTTATCCGGTACAATGTAAATAAACATGTTCTCTGCACGGACGCCATCTATTTCTAATAAACAATTGTAACATCCCATTTGCAAACAGTCGACTAATGATTGTTTTAATAATGTGTACCCACTGCCCAAATTAACATAGCATCGTACAGAGTGTCCATCTAACCACCTATCTTTGAAATATTTAGCGTGTGTATTAATGTCACGCTTGTTTTGTATGTGTACCACAGCATTAGTAGGTTTAGACGATGATGCGGGATAGTTTGATTTTTGTATAGGTTGTCCTCGTCATTTATGACAACTACAGGCAATGTACTCGATCGTCTGACAAATAAAACAGGCACCTCGTTTTGGTTTGGACCAAAAGCTGAAACACTTGATATCCACAGTCTTAGCCATTTTTGTATTTCCAACATGCACTTGATTATAATTACTTTACTACTTGCAGACACAAGATTTTGTAATAATTCTGGTGGGCTGCCATATCTTGAGATTGGGCCCAAATACGTCATATAATCGATGATAGGCAGAAATCAGGTCGTTGGGGCCAGTTTCTCTGTTTCCAAAGGTGGCGTAAAATTGCCGATCATCTCTTAGAGATAACATATAGGTTCCTGGTAACTCAGAAGTCAAGAAGAACTGTATGGTAGATGAACTTGTTAAACAAGGTACTATTCTTTAGCCGCCGAAAAGAGAGCAGTTTATTACGGCGCTTAGAAAAGCGAACTTTGGAAAAGTGCATAAGTCTCCCATTGGAGAGGTGGATGTCCAATGCTGAACTTAGAATGCTCCAGAGCAGATGAACTTGCTAAACAAGGTACTATTCTCCAACTGCTTTATTCATGGATATATCAATACTAAGTCAAGGCATAATACTATAGTGTAGTACAATCGAGGTTTGCCGCTTCCTTCATAACAATTTAACACGAATTAAATACATATTTTAAAGATGCTTTTGAAGAATACTGCTATAACTTAAGATAGTTTTCTAAGAATATCTACAATTATCCTCGCTTTAATCAAATACTAGATTTGAAAGGAAATTAACGAAAATGGTGAAATCGTTAGTTAATTGGTCGGTCAAATTTTGATATTGCGAATTGTTTTGAAAAAAGCATAACACTAGCGTACTAAACATATATTAACATTTTGCATTGAATAACGATTGTATTGGGTGCTGTTTGTACTTTTTATTATGGTATACCGGGCATAACACTTTTAGCCTGACATAACAGTCTTATATGTAAGTAACCTGTTACCATTAACTAGAAATTAAGTGCTTAAAATTTTTAAAGGTATACAAATGTGATCGTTGCAGAAAACTACTCATCAATTCTAAACTGTGGTCGTTCTCATAAAAAACTTGTAACTTAAGTAACGCGATTTTCTAATTTATAGTTTTTGGTTTGTTCACACACATCTCGCTAATTAACTTATAATTAACGATTCTAAGAAATTTTAAATTACGTTTGTGACCGCACAACTATCAATTACGAGTCATGCAATAAACAAACAAATTATAAATAAAATTTAACAATAATTAAACTGCAAATTAAGATATAATAATATAATAACCATAACGAATCAGTTTTAAGCCTATCATCATCACATCATCATTTACTACTCGCATATATACATTCATACAAGATGATCGTAATTGACAAAAGTTTTATAAAAAAAAGTGTACAAACTCTGTTAAATTTATTTACATTTTTTAATAAAAGTTTTTTCTTAAATCAACAGCTTCTTTACGATCTTTAAGATTATTTACGTATAGTATGTTTCTTCTAGTCTAAACTTGCTGAAATGACTTAAATACAATTCAAATGTTTGCATCAGTGCAATGTTTAACTGAAAAGGAACCTCAGGAGGAAAGCTACATTTTTTTGTAAAGAGAGTAACGACCGTCAGTATCCTTTTTAAACCCCAATTCATAGTTAATGAACTTGATCTTTTATTGACATCATCATCGTATAGCTCTTAAGTATATCAATGTGAAAAAATTAACAAACTCTTGCATGATGTATTTTGACATCAGATACTATATGACCACAAATTAAAACAATTGAAGCCGCCTACATTTTTAACCCCGCCTACTTTTTTTAAGATAGAGTGAAATATATCTTATCTTGAAAGTTGCATATCTTAAGTCAAAAACACAGAATTAGGCAGGAAAAGCAAAAGTAGAAAATCGTTTTCAATTTTTAAGGGATAAAAAATCATTAAAAAAAATCATTTAAGTCAATATTAACAGGATGTTCCAATGATGCAAATTTCAAAATGTTACTTTGACTATAGTAGTTAGCTATACTAAAGCTTGCTAATAGGAGTATCAAGTTTCAAAAGGAGACAAGGTGATTAAATCAATTCTCTAATGCTGCAACTACACACAAGTAGTTCTTTAACTGCAGAAAAAGGTCACAAAATTTTGTCAAAATTTTGTATGACCCAAGTATAATGCAAAGTATACATTTCAAAGTGACGAGATTTTGTAGAGTGATTCAAGTAATAACTTTTTAAATTAAATTGAAATATATTTAAAATTGGAAACTGTTTTGTCCCTGCATGGTTTAGCCACATTTTCGCTACACTTCATGATGCTATATCATAAATAGATCTCCGGAAACCAAAATATTCTGGTAAGCTTAGCTCAACAAAATATCAATCCGACCTGTTATCATGTACCGCATGTATATGAAATAATCACGAGTTGACGGTTAATATTTGACGTCATTCAAGCGACAAATTCTGCGTGTGATAAAAAGCCTAAAACATGAGTGTGATTTGACTATTTAAAACTACGAATATAGAATTTTCATTTTAAGGCTTATGATATGGAAAATTGGCATTTAAGAAAATAATTCCTAATTAAAGCATCCATAAGCATTCATCATCTTCATCGTATAATGTGAATATAAATAACAAATTCTACCGCGTAAAATATATTCGTACATAAATTTTAACTATAAAATTGATTGAGCGACATGATTTAGTCACAAACTATTTAACAAAACACTATAAACTATATTATATATAATATAATTTAATAATAATAAATTTTAATTTTAAGTTTTATTTTGATTTAATTCGATGATAGCATACATATATGTTCATTTATAAATTTAAAGGGTTTTACAATAGGGGCACTTGATTTTGTGAAAACATTTTTTTGATTAATAAAAGTAGAAGAATAAAAAATAGATGAAGATACATTTTACTGACAGTAAACTCGATCAAAGTCAATGATTATTTTAATAAGCAGCAGTTAAAAAAATCCATTAAGTGAAGAAAAATTCTATCTCTCTGCTTAAAATTATTTAAGTATGAAACCTTATTGGCCATTACCTTATTCCAGAGGTTTTAAAATCAAATTTAATTATACAATTAAAGAAAAAAAAACATTAAGTGAAGGGAAATTCTATTTCTCTCCTTAGAAATATTCAAGTATGGAACCTTACTAACCTTATTCCAGAACTTTCCCAACAAATCATTTTAAAATCCCATTTTCATCCTACATATCGAATTTCATCATAATCGGTTTAGAACTCGCCGAGTTCCTTCCTAACTGGCCATATTCCAGAACTTTCCCAAAAAATCATTTTTAAATCTCATTTTTATCCTACATATAGAATTTCATCATAATCGGTTTAGAACTCGCCGAGTTCCTTCCTAACTGGCCATATTCCAGAACTTTCCCAAAAAACCATTTTAAATCCCATTTTCATCCTACATATCGAATTTCATCAAAATCGGTTAAGATTTCGCCGAGTTCCTTCCTAATTGGCCATATTCCAGAACTTTCCTAAAAAATCATTTTATGTTCAAATCACATGTCGAAATATTCAGTTTTGAAATATCCAGTGTTGTACCATACTTCGTTTTGTACCTTATCTCGTTTTGAATTATCCAATTTTGAAATATCCAGTTTTGTACCTTATCTCGTTTTGTCAAATCCTATTTTGAAATGTTCAGTTCTGAGCGGTTCCCGATGCAGATATATATAGATTTAATAATTTTAATGTAAAATTCGATAAGTTCGATAGCCGCTGTGCTCCAGCAAACTTCTGGATTTCAAATCTGTTTATATAAAGATGCCAATTTTCGATTCCTTCGCCAATTAAATTTTACCAAAGGAACTTGAAATATTTTGAATTTTTTTAAAAACAAATATCATACGAGTATGAATCTCGGTAAGAAAATCACCGCGTGTCACATGCCAATTGAGTTCCACCTTTAATTAACGTCTCGAATCAGACTGCTTAAATACCCTTAATATATAGTATAAGTACCTTTAATATTTTATACCTTCAAATATGCTATCGGATACTTTTTTATTGTAGACTTCTTTAGCAAGTAAATTTCAAATATTGCTGCTGCAGATAGAATACCATAAAACATGATTTAAATTTTCCCTCATTTTTATTATATTGCTTAAGTTCTCCCGTTTCTGATTCGTAGGATAAATCCCCGGTATCCAAGTAAGCTTTTGGATACTTGCACTATGTATGAAGCTAACAACTATTTTGTTATTGTTATAGAAGAATTTTTTCAACCTTCTATTAAGAAGATGGAGTTATACGTTGAGCGAATGTCATTAATACAGTTTTCATACTGAAAACATTAGACAAAACTTTTCGATTTTGAATCAGTTTAAGATAAGGTTCTAATTCCTTTATCAAATTCAAGAAATATGCAAAAATTATTTATTATTATTAAAGCTCTATATCTATCTTAGTTGCAATTTTATTAATTTTGAGTTTTTTATACATTTTAACGTAAAAAGGTAAATTATTCAGAGTAAAATACATCTACAACACTGGTGGTATTCCATCTTGACTGACTGATCTTTGGTTATCCGATGAATTGAGCTCGTTTATTATCTCAGACTTTCTTAATCTAATTAAAGGTTCCTGGTTTTCCTTAGGAACAGAAAATCCTCGTATACAATCCAATTTTGTGAACAGTTGCAAATTATAAAAACCCCTTGGTCCGACTTTACATCTTTCTTTACAATTGTTTGGTTTGTTCTAAATTCATTTCTTTTTCATGCATTATCTACAACGTTCCAATGGGTAGGATATGACAAATTAAGTCTAAAATTCAAATTCTAGGTTTAGCATATAGAAAGAGAAATGAAGTTATTTACTTCATTGATGTGCTAAAATTATTCACAACAAAAATTAACTGTTATCACATAAGCACTTAAAATTGTTTAAGCGGATGTAAAACTGATATAACCGTTGGTGCTGGTGGTAGAATGAAAAGTGAATGGTGACAGTTTTGATAATTGGATTAAATACTTCCACTAAGATAAAGCTACAAGTATATTAATCAAGAAATTGAGCTTTACAATTAGAGCATTTTTTTGTGTTTTTTTAATTCCGGATTTTAAAAGTTTGAATCCGGGATCATCGAATTTTTAGTTTATTATTTTAAATTAAAGAAATACTACAATTTTGCATAAAAAATCAACAAATGTTGTACATTTTTTGTTTCTCCCACTGTAATATCCCGATTGGTTACATGGGATAGAATACTATTCGTTATTTTGGCTACCTCATACGATTTAAGGAAATGCCTCGAACTGTTTACTATTTCGGAACAGACGACGCAGTTATATGATGAAAAGATTTGACATTAACCCTGTGATCGAACAACTTTATAAAAGGACAATTGTGGCACTAGTTGAGGATGACACAGAAATTTTAATTGATGCTGGCGATCGTAACCACTCCTGAGTCCTGACAAACCAAGAGAACCATGTTGAGAATAAGGAAGGTATAACTGACTATAATGCAGGTGGTGACTATAATGCAGAGCAAGGGTTTTACATTGAAAATGTAAATGGTGCTGAAGATGTGAAATTATCAGGAAACTTGAATACAGTCATAAAAAAGGAGTTGTCACTATATTTAGACCTTGCCCATAAAAAAATGAAATCCTTTAGAAACACGACCAAGCAAATAACGGAGAAGTCTAAAGTAGTTGCGTGACGCTGTTGTAAATATTATATTATACATGAATAGATTAAGACGCCAAATATGGATAAATCTAAAATCGTTTGAGAACGTTTTGAAGCGACTTGCAATATTATATTATATAAACAGATATCGTGTAATTACATCAACAGAAAGACAAGGTCACGGTTGTGTTCTTATTTAATTTAATGTTAATTTGTACATGCCCAACTATTTGCTGGTATTTGCAGCCTCCTTTATTTAAGTTTTTCAACTTATTTTCAGTGTGAATTAAAATATATGGTATTCAGCAACCAACTG